>JAOWBC010001387.1:4338704-4377897 GCA_028566105.1 Hypoplectrus providencianus | reverse complement strand
AAAAAAAAAAGTATGAAGTATAGGTTTGATTATTACTTTTGATGATAATCAAACACCCGCCTACAATACAACTCCAACAATCACAATTGTGTGGGAATTGTCAACACTGTCTACTGGGCCCATGTTCAGGGGGTCCAAGTGTCATAAACAGTCTCAAAATGACCACAAAGAAATCAAGAAGATTACTTATTGATCCAAACAACTACAAAGAGATGGAAACAGCCACAAAGGGACGAAAATCCATCACACAGAGATGTTAAAGGTCATTACGTGTATTTAGCTCTTCGGGAAGGTGTTGGGATAGATATACGATGAATACACGAGAGGAAAGATGCCACCCGCACTGTCGGGCAGTAATATTTTCCTTTATGATGAGTCATTTGTGGTGTTATAAAACATTTTGGCCTTAAAGGAGAGGAAGAACTCTTTCTCTCAGGAATGCCTAGTAAAAACAATTTGACAAGTATTTCAAGTTCAGCTACTTTTTGGAAAACGCGACAGCACAGTTCTTGATTCACATGCATCTCATCTTAACCAGCAAAACCAACATGAGAGAAAAAGAAAAGCACTGATATTATAATCCTACCGGTAGTTGCATACCTGTTTCTCCTTCCTCTCTGCCTCAGGTTTGAGCACATGATGTCCCTTGTGTTCATGTTGGCAACATAAGTCACACACACACTCTTTGTCTTCACGGCAAAACAAGTCAAGGGGTCGGTTGTGTCGTGGACAGGACCTGGGCTCCACTGTGGGAAGCTGAGGATACATGCTGCCTTTCCGGGGCCCAATATCTGGCAGGACCTCCAGGTAGATTGGCATTGATGGTGGAGCGGATGAGACAGATGTTGAAGAGTTTTGCTTGAGGCTGTTGGTTCTCAGTTTCTCCATAGCTTCAATTAACACCGTGCTTTTAGCCAGCGAGGGTCGAGGGTTGAAGACTTGCCTGCATTGGGGGCAGTTGTACTGACCAGCACTGTTTTTCTTGTCCCAGTGGCTCTGGATACAAGCCAAGCAGTATGAATGTCCACATGGAAGAGTGGCCGGGTCCTGTAGGGTGTCCAGGCATACTGAGCAGATGAAGGTCTCCTCTTCGGACCAGGCTGAGGCCATGTGGTGCTGGGTTTGAAAAGAGCAGAATGATTTCTTGAAGGAAAAACCTGGACAAGCACACACCTCCCTGTTTGAATAGTTTACAGACCTAGAAAATATACTACAGGCCTTTTAAGTTAAAGCTAAAACACTGAAAGGTGGAAAGGCGGAAAAGCCTGTTCACGTGAAACTCATGTAGCTTAAAAACTACATGGACTCAGGGTGGGGCTGGTAGAGCAGGTGAGGTGAGGATTTTCTCTTGCTTATGTCACAGGTGCTTCCCAGTTTGACAAATGAAAATTGGCATGACTGAGGAACTTATGTCAACTTTATGTTACTATGAAACTTTGTTTTAACTATGAAAAATCACTGATGTTAAGAATTGGTGACAGAAATGTATGTCAGTACTTCCATTGAGTCCTCGAAGTTGTGTTTTATATTTTTTATATATATTTTTTTCGCCCGTGCGTGGTTCATGTGGACTGAGGACAGACTGGTTTTTCCCCTTTTGAAAGACTGAATAGTAATACACATCTGAAGACAATGATGCGTTTCGCCTGTTATTTCATTCGTAAAAAAAAAAAAAAAAGTGAACATTCTCTATTTCCTCCACCTTGCATATCTAGTCAGAAATATACGCCAAAAAATAGTTTAAAAGTTGTAAAAGGAGTTTTGCGTTCCCACGGCGCAGCGAGGGCAACACTGACGCGCATGAAGCTGCTCTGTGCCATATTGACTAGTGGCAGCCGGCTAGCTGGGCGACAGGCCAGCTGCTGTTGATACAACTTTCAAGGTGAGTGTTTTCCGCTTTCCGATTACATTTTAACTTTAAAACAAATGTCACTGGCGTGTTTCCTGGTTTGGCACAGGACGGAAAAGACTATTCCCGTTTGCAGACTTGATGTAACCTTGCGCTGTGTCTTCAGTTAATGCTAATGTATAGCAGGCTAGTTAGCCTGTGTAGCTATATTTCGACATCCTAGTTTAGAGCCAAATAAGACCTTGGCGGCTTCTGAACCATTATTATGATTTAGTTTAAATTGGGGATGGAGAAACCAACAATCGTGCTACTTCAACCCAATTTGATTAAATACATGATATGTTTACAACATACTCAGCTAAGCAAGCTTACGGCTGTTGCTAGCGAGCCAAAGTTTGACAGACACTGAAGTAGTCATAAACTGTATGGTTTAGGATATAAAAGTAACGTTAGAATGAAATTTCATTTCCAGATCCGTCACAGCTCCGATCTAACGATAGAGTTTAGTTATGACAGTCGTGATTGTAAAGTCAGTGCAAACTTCAGATTCAGATCAGCCTGCTTTTAACCTCAACATTGTCATCCAGGCGTTTACGCTCCTCCTCTGCAGGTGGAGCCGTGTGGCAGTTATGCTGCACCAGACCTTTGAGATAGCCTAAATATATCTTTTATTTGGAGATTAGCAAATTCAACCTTGCTTAGTGATGCCTTTAACCTACTCAACCCCAAATGCATGTTGTCTTCAGAAGATTGCCCAGAAATCCACCTTTATGTAGAAAGAAACTGTAAATAAAGTTATTCGTGTGACGTTCATGTGAACGTGCAGTCCGTGAACTCATCATAACAAAGCTTAACATTGTGATATTTCTGTCAGAATCAATTAATTGTACGAGTCACATTTAAAATGTCGCTTAAAATTAACCATTTGGAACGAGTAGATCCTGTTAAAAACATTAAATTCTGCCCTCCTCACCAACACTGTGAAGCAGTGATGATTGTGGTGAGGCGAATTTTCATAACACAAATATTCAATGAAAATCATACAGAACAGCAGACCGTTTACACAGAGCAGAGAGGAGATGACAGGAAAGGAGAGGTTGTAAAAATGTAAATAGTTCAGTTTTTATCACCTGTGGAGACCCATTTTATTTCCCAATGTTCATGGCACTTCGCCAAGGAAGAAAAAACAAAATTCAAATTTCAGTTTTCCTTTTTTTTATGATTAATTTATTTTTGACATGAGACATATATGAGTTTTCCCAAATCTTGCAATGATTGTGCCATCTCCATAGAACTGCAGGACTTATATATTGCAGTGAAATTCAAGGTGTGTGAAAAAACAGTTATAAACATGTAAAGCAGACAAAATGGCCTGAAATAGCTGACACAGTGACATGTTTTTTTTGTATGTTTCTGTTACTTTTCACAGGATGTTTAGGGGCCCCCAGCTCCTGATTTGGTCGTGTCCAGTAAGGCCATTGCTACTATTGAGAGAATCACACCTCTCTGCTTTCTCTGAGCTCACTGCTGCGGGATGGCAGGGTGCAAGAGATGTGAAGAAGAGGAGTTACGAGGGGATCTCTGGAAATAAGGAGGGGTCATCATTGTCCACAGAGACTGTTTCCCGTTCAAGTCAGCTGTCTTTATTTAACCTAGACTGTGATAAACAAAAGCTCAGAAAGCCTTCTTTTCATAACCTCCTATCCAAAGCCATTTTGTGCAGCCATCCTTATCTCCCTCAGGTTTCTGTCTCTGGG
Source organism: Hypoplectrus providencianus (assembly GCA_028566105.1). Taxonomy (NCBI): domain Eukaryota; kingdom Metazoa; phylum Chordata; class Actinopteri; order Perciformes; family Serranidae; genus Hypoplectrus; species Hypoplectrus providencianus. The sequence continues at coordinate 4,374,291 of JAOWBC010001387.1, read as the reverse complement.
AAGGGCACACAAGTGTCTGACTCGTGGAAATGCACTGACATGAAAGATTTAGGTCAAAACTTTAAAGCTGTGAGCACTTACAAGGACTGTTTAATCAACACAACATGCCTTCAGCCCCAGAGAAGGCCTTGGGACATTTGCCAACCTAACCTTCTTCAAAGCCATTTGTTCTGCAGACAGCACTTTGTTAGACACTTTAGCTCGTTGACACATGTGCAATGGCTTTCAAACCAATTCCACTATACACAACAGTATTCATACAATAAAACCAGAGCAGTTCATCAAGCAGCCCCTCATGTGGCAGACACCTGGAGAGACTGTCTGTCCCTGAAGAATGAAACAAGGTGTCGTCATATTCTGGGGCCCAACTTGAAGCTGTACGAGTCGGACAAGGGGAATAAGGGGGGAAGTCAGAACCAAGGAAGGAACCAGGGCAGATGTGCGTCAATCCTGGTCTCTCTTTGCTCCGTCAAAGGAGAGCCCGCGTTTCTCTTCACTCTGCGCTCCAGCACACTGAAGGGCAGGCACAAGGGAGATGTCAGGTACGTGGCAGGCTAGACACAGCATATTTCCAGAACTCCAGCAGAGTACGGTATCTGTACTCCGTTCACTGTCATCTGTAGCTTTGCAGGAGGAAAGAGTGATCCGTCAGATAGAGACGTGGTGGCAACAGCGCTGAGGGAAGCCAGGGAGGAGCTGGGTGTTTCCGTGGCAATGGAGAATGTGTGGGGCATCCTGAAGCCTCTCAGGGACATGGTGAGTGCAAGTCATGTCTTAAACTGTGAAATGACACTGTTTCCAGAGTTTTCTGTATTGATTTTAAATATCGATGGAATTTTTCATTTTTAAAAATGTGGTGTGATGTGATGCCCCATAGAAAAGTTTCCAGAAATTGACTGTATTATTTTACAGGCCTTTTTTTCTACATCATCAGTAAATTCCCTTAATAGGTAAATTACTATTATTACATATCTTAACTATATAATGGAAATTGAAATCTGTATATAAAAATAATTATTGGCTACTTTTAATTTAATGGAGAGAAATGGTTAAAAAAGTGAGGCAGCAAGAACATTTATTGACATATTTAAGTAAAGAAACAACTTAAGTCAATCTACAGATACAATACAGATATTTACTTTTTTTTTTTTTTTTTTTTTTTTTAAATAAAAAGAAAATTTTGGTGTTTATTTAAAAACTGTCTTCTTTTTTTTTTTACTGTTTATACTGTTATTGCTGATAACTATGGCAACAGTAGTATAATTAATTTGCCAGTGAGATGAAGTGAACAATAAACAATGTTAAGGATGAATTTGACAGAGATTATGATTATGTCATTAAGTATAAAGTTGATTAGTCTGTCACTAATTAATCACTACCTTAAGACCAAAAGAGATTATTTTTTAATATAATTTATTTTTCAGCATTTTATTGTCTTTATTTACCTAATTAAACTGTGTATGATTCATATTCTTCCAATTTACTGTGACTTGCACAGACACTAATCATCATTCAAAAATTATATTTTATTAAATATTTTGAATACTGAATCTGCCTGATTCTGATGCAGTTTTTTTTCTTCCCTAACCCAGTCAGGCATGATGATAGCTCCTGTGCTGGCTAGCCTTGGGCCCCTAGAGGAGCTGTCCTTCAAACCAAACCCTGGAGAGGTACATTCATATTTCTTTCAGTGCTTTCTATATTGTGTATCTGCTTGAGAAGGGCATGTTTCCACATGAGTTCAGTCCAGCCAACAGCTTTCATCACCTACCCATTTTTCCTGCACTATCTTTCAACTGTCCTTGAACAGATCATTTATTATGTTACCATTAGAATTAGTAACCAAGTCAAAGCTTAAAATTGTGATATTTGTGCCAAAATGACTTTATTATCAATTGTCATTAATTAAAAAAGAACAGAACAGAGCAGAGAGGAGAGGACAGAAGAGGTAGCAAATAGTGGTAAAAATGCAAATAGTTCAGTATGTATAGCATGTGGGGACCAATTTTTTCCCCCAAAATTCATTGCACTTAGAACACTTGGAAGAGTGTTGTATTGAATTGGATTGTATAATTGTGTTTTAGTGCAGAACAAACAGCTTGGGGTTCAAAGGATCGAAAAGGACAAAACCAAAAATCCAAAGCATACACCAGTGGCTTTATGTGATGTAAATTGCTGTAAAACATGCCTAAATTGTTGAGATTGAAAGTTGTAAAAGGTCTTTTGTTTTTCTTTTCACCTTTTTCTGTGCCAGGTTGAGGAGATTTTCACCTTGTCCTTGTCCCACTTGTGCAACCCTCAGAACCGAGGCTACACACACTTCCGCACTGGTGACAAGTATGGATACACCCTCCCAGTGTTCCGTAACGGGAAGCACCGAGTGTGGGGCCTGACAGCCGTCGCCCTAGACCATACCCTGAGACTAATTGTACCTTCATAGCAGCTCGGTTACAGTGTTTGTACGTAGACAGTACACTTAAACTACTAAAGCACATTTGTGTTAATGTAACTCAAAGATTTGATTATGAGCATTGTAATCAGGCAATCAAAAAATCATGTCAGGAATCAGTGTAAATACAAAATATTTTCAGTAATGAGGGTAAATTCCTTTTCAATCAGGAAAACCTTCTTTATTTTAATCTTTTGCACGTTATGAGCCTTGGTTGCAGAAGAATCAGTGAAAAAAGGTTGTTGCCAGCTGTAATGATGTCACTGATAGAGGTTTTGATGTGTTTATCGTTTATTTATTAGAAGGTATATGAAGTGAACATCAAAAAACAGAGCCAATACTTTATTTTCACCTGATTCATTCTTACCTGAACACAATATATAGTTGTATTGCTTTAACTTTTAAATGCTCCCAGAAACTTCAGCTTCAAATCTTCTGTACCAACATTTACCAATTAAATAGATTTGACAAGTTAAAATAAATGAGGCAACAAGAAAGCTTATACCATGTAAGATTTCCATGAGGCTTCTGTTCCTCTGGCTCAGAAAAGCAGGGCCATAACGGAGATCATTGGTTCAAGTGTGATTCAGCTAATGTTCATTTTTATTTCTCATCAAATCAAATCCTAACCTAAATGTGAAGTGATACAAGCACACAGGTGGTGTGTTGAACAATGCAGTAAAGGTTGTTTTAAAGGTGTTCTCTCTGTGTTCAGTCATGTACAGGTGACATCTAGTTTCACATGGTCGACATCAAAGCAATAAATAGTGCAAAAAGGCAATTTACATCAGTTTCTACTGAAGGGGGAGATTAAAAACATTGTGTGTTTCTGAATGACATTAAAAAAAACTTGAAAAACTTTCCAGCTTTCTTTTCAATAGCTTTGTGCCTTAGATTTCTGCATACACCAGAAGTTCACAAGCCATAGTGAGTAATGATGGTTGGACTCATGCTACAAGTCAAGCAGCTCTTGAAGGCTGGTTGGCTGCCGAATAAGTCCAGAAAATGTGTCTCAAGTTCTGTAATATGCAAGCATTTAAGTCCTGTTGCAATGTTGCCTGATGAAGTAGACGCGGGTTGGAGGTAATGATCTCTTACTAACAACATTCAAAACTCGTGAAGCATTAAGGCAGCGAGCACTCCATAGGGTCCTGTGAGTCAGGCAGGAGGTGGCAGTTGAAGGGCCAGCTGAAGGAGAACAGATCCAGGGCTTGGCTGCATTGCTTCTCAGCGGAGGAGCAGACCGAGCGGCAGGGCTGGAGGACACCACCCTGAGGGCTGCACTGGGGCAGAAACATCCCACACACCAGCCTACGCAAGGGCTCGAAGCACGCCAGCTCCATCAGCACCTGGATGATGGGGTGGGTTTGAGTGTGTGAGCCTGAAACTCCTCTGCAGGTTCTGCAACCAAAAATGGTTAATCTAAAGAAATGTTAAGGGCGCCTTACCCGGTACTGTCGCAGGAGAGTGGCGGCTTCTCTCTGATCGGCAATGGACAGCCAGATGTTTGGGAATGAGGTGAGGTTGTAGCTGAGACCCTGACACATCTCCACCTCAATCAGCTCACATGATGAAGCTGAGGACAGGGAGGACATGCATTATAAAAAATATTTTTTGTCATAAACATTAAGCATTCCACAATGTCCCGAGTCTATTAGACATAGGCCATGATGTGATGGTAAATGCATTTTACTCGTGAAAAAACAGGACTTTCATGCAAATCTTTATTTTGAGAGGGTGAGGTTCTCTTTATTCCGAGAGCGACTTCAACCCTGAAAACAAAAACTACGGTATCAATGACTCTGATTGGGGTCAGAGATAACAGACTCACTGAAGGGAGGGTAGGTGGAGTTGCCACAGGCCTGCTCATCTGCTCCGTCAGGGCAGTCGTTCCACCCATCACACAACCACTGCTGCTGAAGACACTCCCCTGTACTGCAGGCAAACTGGCTGGGGCCACACGTCCCTTTAAACCGAGACAAACACACCAGAGAGGGCATTAGAAAGCAAAAAGTGAGTGTGATGAGCGATAGCATTTGCCCTCAAAAGAAGTTCACCCCTGTGACAGGTATAAACACAGTTTCTTGAGAGTACATGTTGCTCATATAAAAGAAGGGAGCATGGAGAAGAAAGGAATTTTTTTTTTTCACTGTGGCATCCTAAACCCATTTTATAGGAAATGTAAAACTATAAGTAGGCTGATAATAACTGCTACTGTTTTGTTTTTAGCTCTAGGATGCACACATAGTGCCTGAGCAGACCATCCATTTATTTCTATTGCCATCTGCTTTAACCTGCTACCATGACAGCTCCAGTTACACTGGACATGTGTCATACCCTGTAGCTTCTATGAGGTCAGAGTGTGTGACTCAGTCTTCATGTGAAAGCCACAGAGGAGGAGAGAAACAAAGAAGAAAATAAAACACAGGAAGAGACGGATTAGGGTCAAGTGAAAATAAGAGCAATAACTCACTGTCCAGGACAGACACAGCCTGGTATGTGGCGTTAAAGCCGCTGTCAGCGACTCCCTCATCAGCCACAAACACCACCGTCATGTGGGAGCCGGAGGAGGTCAGGTCTGGAGGGAAGGTGGTGCCACAAAACCTGACACAAAGGGAGAGAAAACAAAGGCAGCTTCTGAACACTGTGGGGATATCACTCACATATTCATCATCATTTAACCCACAGCACAGGTTATTATGATTTAAAGCAACAGGCAAATTATAATTAAAGCTACAGTTACTGAAGGAAAGCTTGATAATATCAGAGTAGGTGCCCCCAGAGATCACTGCTATGGTGGGTCTCACCTGCCCAGCACCCTTCCAGCTCCAGTACTGACACTGTCGTGCACCTCCACGTAGTCAAACTCACACACATCCTGAGTCTCCAAGCTGAAGTTCCTGAAGCTCAGTGTGATAACGTGACCCTCCTCAACAGATATGTACCATACGCACAACTGATGGGAAGGAAAGGAGTCATGGATGGATTAGTGTATGGGAATCACAGTGACTGTTAAAGGAAGCAGAACCAACACAAAGAAACAGGAAATGACTGCAGTGGCATAAATACACTACAAAGAATCTTAAATGGACAAGGGAGACACAAAACCACTTGATAAAGGAGAAAAAAACAGACAAAACAATAACTACAATATGATTAAAACAGTTAGAAAGTGACACTTGATTAGAAAGCAATCAAACAAGTAGTTAAGATGCATGTCTGTGCCCATGGGCCTGCTGTCTCATAAAACACCAGATTGATGCTAAGGCTCTGTCCTGTAATAGGCACAATAGGTAAAGAAGGAACCTGCTGGTGGGGGTAAGGCCTCGGGTGGTTCGGACTTGACAGATAACCATAGGGCCCTGTTTTCTGCCCTCCGCAGTCTGTAACAAAGCAGAGCAAAAAATATCTCCACAAATTGACTCTTGAGTCAGTTTTGTTTTAAGGATATATTGTTCCTGTTTTATACTGAGTCTCATGCTGTCACCTTTGTGTTTATGGCTGCAGTTGGCCTCATCTGTTTGGTCCTGGCAGTTTGGATGACCGTCACACACAGACACAGGCAGCAGGCAGCGGCCACTGTCACACATAAACTCTTCTCTGGAGCAGCTCTCTGAGAGGACACAGCACATTCATGCATATAAATGCAATATGGCATGAGCTAAAGATCACATGTATTTGTAGATGGACTCTCTCTCTCACACACACACACAGACACACACACTACTGACTGTGTCCAGGTAGTATGGCCCTGTATTGTGCAGTGAAGCCGCTGCCTGCAATGCTGCCATCGGAGCGGAAGGTGACCCACACTGTGCTGCTGTTCGTGTTGATGGTCGGTGGTGCTACGTTACCACAGAACCTGCAGGGGAGACAAATACAGCTGCTAAAATCTCAACCTTTGATTAATCTTGATTTTTTAAATTTTTTTATTCCATTGTGGCAGCTTTGGGATTGTCACTCGATTCTGAACTTTGCACTGTAAATTCTTGAAAGAATTCTGTAAGCCACTTATGTAACATTTTTGGAATTTTGTGAATCTTGTTACGACACTTTCCAAGAATGCAAGTAAGCAAAAAAAGGTCAAAGTTTCCACATGTACTGAAATCCTTCCGAGAAGGTTTCAATACACAGAAGCACTCTTCCATGATGCACAGGCCTATAGTGCCATCTACCAACAATTCAACATAATGACATCAACCATGACATTCTCCCTTAGGAAGAAATGTGAGAAAAGTTGGTTTGACATTTTGACATATGCATTTGAGTTTTAAATGTCACATCTGTCTGCCATTTTTATACATGTGAGTGCAACAAAAAAAAATGTGCAAAGTGCAAAGTTAAAAGTTTTCTAACAACACGTGGCAGCCAAGGCTTAAGTTGCTGAACTCATGCACCAAACAGGCTATAATGCTCTCCTTATTAAAAATAATGAAAATTTGCAAGTTTATTTCCATCATCTAAGGGCCAATGACATATATGTTAAATTGAGTTTTTTATTCTCAGCGTCTTGTGAAAATACAACCTGGCCAGAAACTACGTTGTAATGCGTACAGTGGAGAAGGAATGGAAATATTTGGACTGACCAACCTGGTGACCACAGAGCTCTGTTCTATCTGCTGCTGCACCTCGAGCCAGTCAAACAGACAGGGAGACGGCCCCTCTACAGTCAGAGAGGAAACATGGATCTGGACTACGGAAGGTGGTGGGACTCGGATCACCCACACACACAGCAAGTTTGGGGGGTAGGAGCCCGGGTGGTTTGGAGAACTGAAACTGCCTTCTGGGTCAGTCAACACCCCTCCACAACCTGAGAAATGGGGAGGAATACAATATTTCAGTCCAGACAGGCCTTCCAGACCAAGACAGAAAGTAAACCTTTTTATTCAACACATTTTCTCTAAGAACTTGTCAAGCAGTGATGCTTGGTCATTGTTTAAGATATAAACTCTTTACGTACAATACAGCATTGTTACATGCAGAGAGGCTTTTTAAAATAAACTTCTTTGTTCTCAGTAAATATTAACGTCTTCCTGGGTTGAAAGTTTGTTTGACTTTCCGCCTGATTGTCTTATATTGGGACAAACGGATTTGCACTGGAGTAAACAGAAACCCTGTGTCTCGTACCGACCCTGCTCACGGGCTGCTTATCTGTCCATATCTCAGCTCGAGGGGCAATGACCCACAATGTAGAGAATTACGGTAAGTGTTTGGCAACTTTCACTGCCAGACTCTTTACCTTTTATTTATTTAGTTTGTAAGGAAACTAAACTAGACTTCATAATTCAACAATATGATTTGATTTTTTTCACTGAATTCATCCAGAGCATTAAGCAACTGAATGACAGTGTTAAAAATCTCTAGTGTCCCATTGTGTTAAATTACAGATTTCAGCTTCCATTTTATAATTAGTTTGCTTAATCAAAGGAATTTTTTGCTTTATGGCATTTCCAACCATTTTTTCTCATTTCTTTCTTATCAGGAAAACCCCAGTAAAAAGAATTTAAAAATAATGTAAAAAAACATATATTCTTTTTTTTTTCTTCCTATAAATTAACCTTGCATGCCTTGTATGTCAAATTACAGTAAAAATGGCCATCTATGTTGAATTTCTCACGTGTTTCAGAAGGTGGGATGGTAGCAGGCTGAGGTGCAGATGTACTTCCCTGCTGACTTCTGTTGGCAGAGACTGTGGGTAAAGAATGGGACGCTCCATCTCCTGCATTTGGCAGGTCTGGAGAACTGGTGGACAACAACTGTTCCTCAACTGCCTGGCCTTTTATCTCTGTATCATGGACAGGAAAACAAAGACACAGCACAGAAACATGACACATGGCAGGGAGACCAATCAGAGAACAGGACAAAAATGAATGAATAGTAGGTTGATTTCTGAGGATTTAAACTAACCTTGAACAATTTTGATTAACTAGTGTGATAAAAGTGAAGTATATTGTAAATAATTTTTCTGAAATGTGTGTCATTTAACAGTTTTTTTTCTTTGTTTTGTTTTTCTTCTACATTAGGTGCAAATCCTAATAAAAAGGTACATTACTTTAACCAGTAATTAAGTTTAAATCTGTAAAGTAAAATAAGTGGAAATTGTAGATAGAATAGAAGATATTACCAATTACTAACTGAATATTATTGATTACTGTTAGGGTTAGTTAGCTAGTTAGTAGGTTAGTAGTTAGTTAGTTAGTTCACTGTTATTGGTGTTGACAGCACATAGAAACAGACTGAAATAACAGTTTTAAATCTGTATTGCTTTCCATAGTGATGACTGATCTCAGAGCATCAGTGACTCACGTGTGAGGATGAGGGCCAGTGCCAGTCCAAGTGCAGCTAACAGCAGCAGGGTAGCAGCAGAGACCACCACCACCCCCCAGCCACATCCAGGGCCCCGCAGACGCATCACACACACCCCAAACAGACCCCAACCCAGACCTGGACACAACACAGCGCATAGACATATAAATATGTGGGTTTGCGACGGGACAAAGGATGTGTTGACTACAATGGTATTGTGTTTAATTCTCCTTTCACCCTTTTGTTTTACTCCTAATTGGTATTAAAGTGGCATTTTGACGTATCAAACCCTATGCTGTAGGGAGTAAAAGAGAAAACTTGCCACTAGGTCAGGAATATAAAAACAAGATATGATCATTTTGTAGTTTACTTAAGTGTTAATTTTAATTAACTTATATTGCTGTTTTTAGTTATTGAGTGTTTTTTTGTCTCCTCCCTAAAGTTGTTGCACCATTGAGAGCCAGACTGAAGCAGAAGCTGAGATAATTTTAGTTCTTATATGAATTGACCCAACATTTCCCATAATGCAGCTTGGCACTGTCTGCTTAACACAATGTTTTCCACTGTGGTTTACTACACATTGGTATTGTGTAGTAATTGGTATGAAATAATGTTACCCATAAACATGCACAGTCTTATACAGTTCAAAGGAGGTTACGGGAAGCAGCAAGCTGATTGGCTGACTCACTAGCAGCTGGTGGTTTGATTGGTTCAGGGGTGGATGAGGATGTCCTGAACCCCTCCACCCTTTCTTCTCGCTCCCCCTCCAGCTCAAAGGCGGGGTTGCAGAACACATTCTGTAGAAACAGAAACAAGTGTAAATGAAACCATCAGTATATATATAAAAAAAAAAAAAAAACGATTGGGCTTTTAAATTCCAAATATTATATTCTTAATTTTGCAAACAAATAATTAAACTCATAAGCAGTAAAGCACAGACTATTGAGAACATTTTTTCTTGCTACTGCTTTCTTGGTCAGGTATAATCAATAGTTTATGGTTGCTACTGTTAGCTAATATTAGCCAACTTAACTACAGTATAGCTAGCTAACTTACTGCTGCAACCTCCTTTAAAATCCATCACCCACAACCCCCAATACGTGCTCACGTCATGTAATTGCTGCAGTTGTCAACAGTGTTCAGCAAATGTTAAGGAGTCTTGATCTTGATACTATAAATGTTAGACAAATGTAGAGTTACAGTCAATGAATAAGATCTGTCAAAATTACTCAATGAAAAGCAGGCTTTGTTAATAATATTTTTCCTCAGGTTTGAAATGATGCATTGGCACTTAACACACTTACTTTGTAGAGGAAATGAAACACTGCTCAGTATGAAACTAGCTTTTTTTTTTTTTTTTTTTTTTAAAAAAAAGGTTTGTTGGATGATGACGGTTGACTATATACTTGACCAGTGTCTTGCTAAATTTCTTAATACCTCCTTTTCCACCATAAAGCACCTTTATTAACCATCATCATCTATCGCATCATCCTCACTCACCTTGTATATATCTGAAGAGTCTGAGTACACTGCAACTTGGCTGAGGTCAGACATCTTTAGTCACTGTCACTTTTTCAATGCTCCTCTCCTTAAAGAGCCTGATGTTGTGTTAGCTTCATCAGTGGTGACATCCAGAAGTAAACCATCTCTACATGAAGGAATGGTAAAGAAGTTTTCCTCGGTTTTCTTAACATTGTTCACTCTCATTGGCTCCAACAGTAAACTTCCACTGAATGGCAGTAAGGTTACAACCTCCAATCCCCCAGCACTGCAGAGCTATTTTTTGGATATCCATTGACTTAATCCAGATAAAAATGTAAAAACATAATTCAAATTTCAAAACCCAATATTAAAAAATATCCTTGTTGTCTTTTATTCTTCGGCTTTTCTTCTCATTGAGCAGCATTGCCTTGTATTTCTCGGTTCTGGGATGGTGTGTGAGTAGTTACAAAAGACTTTTAGAAAGTCCTTCACAGTGCTGGACAAAGCCGAGTCAGCTGAGAGGACTGAGCTCCTTGGAGGAGGAGGGAGGACAGGGAGAGAGAGAGAGAAGGGGTGAGGGTGGACGTAGGGGTCCCTGTTAAACCTTTATAATCCCCATAATGATCTTTTAAGCTCCTAAAATGTTTTACTCACACGCACGTTTGCATGCCCAAACCTGAGCAAGCAAACACAAATACATGAGCACTACGCACTGTTTTAAACCCCTAAACATTGGCACAGGGACAGTCTGAGTCATTTAGTAATAATTCTGTGTAATTAGGCCTTAACACAACAAAAATGTTGGGTTGAAATTAGTTTGGGAATGTTGAATAATTGCAGAATGTGCTCAAGCGTTTGTGAGATTTTAAACTGCATTAGTTACCCAAAACTGGCATAGGTGTTATAGGGTTAGGGTTAGTTAAGTGTCCAAATGGATTTTAATTTAAAAGCCTAGTAGCTGCTTTTATGAGGCACCTATTGGCTTTAAACGAATAAGTACTGTAAATTCCAACCACAAGACTTTTTTTTTTTTTCCAATTCTAAAGCAAGACACACAGAGGAACTAAAAATGAAAGTAAGAGATCAAATCTGTGTTCTGTCTTAAATTGCCCAATCCCTTCCTCTCTGTTTGTGCTGCTGTGTTAATGGGTAATCGGTCATCAAATAAAGCAGCTGACTGGAGGTCGATACAGACACTCTCGCTGTGGTTTCCGTCACTCAAAGACACAAATAACACTGGACTGGTCATGTATGTCAAACCCATACTATGGATCCATCTCTTCATGTCTGTCCAGGGTGAGCCTTCCATGTTGTGTTGCTGTAAATTTCAATGTGTTAACAAAGTTAATCTAAACCGCATGGCTGTGTTGACACATATCTCTGTCAGTTTTTAGCTTGTGTATGCATTTAGAGATAAATGTTTATCACCAATACGTCTACTGTTTATTCACCAGTGTCCCTGCAGGATTACGATTCTTATGAAGCGGAAACATATGATGATCCACAGCCTTTGAACTGCTCAACCACAGAGAGCATCAGAGGAGGACATGTCACCTACTCACAGGTAATAGAGAGCTGATCACAGACTATATTGATGATAGAAGAAAAGCAAAAATTTAAATAAAAAGCAATATAGCTTTCCAGCTTCTCAAAATTAACTAGCTGAGGCTGTCCTGTCCTTATTATAAAAAAAATAGCAATAATGTCATTTTGTTGTTTGGATCAATGTTCAGACCAATCAAAAGTTGAAAGTTGAAGAAATGTTACTTTTTGCACTGTAGAATCTTTAAAAGGCCACAAGTCTAATGAAAGAGAAAATCTTGAAATTAATCCACTGTTAAAACGAAATGTCAGTTGCAGCTCTACTGTGCACTTCATTCCAAATCAAAATTTACTTCATGATATGTGTAAAAGGGGAAGAAGTCATGTTTTACCCTCAAGGGAATAGGTTTGCTGCCATGATGCAGTTGGTCCTTATGTACTGAAATTTAACCGACTAATATTTAGAATTGTATAACCCTGCAAAACAGAGGGTACAAGGTATCCAACCAGACAGGAGAAAAGGGGTGCACAATAGGTGAAACAGGGTATGGCAATAAATAAATAAATAAATAAATAAATAAATAATCATTGGTTAAAGTATGTCAGAAGCAGTAACAGAATGATAAAATAATGATGAAAGTAAAAATACATTGATTTCAGCATGCAAAGCAATCTTGAAAGTGAAACAAAACAAGCATCAACTGACATTATTTAGCAGGAAAGCTGACCGTGTGTTTCTTTTAAAGGGCGGGCTGGAGGGCAGTGTGCTGACTTATCACTGCGGCCCGGGCCGATACCCTTTCCCAGTCAGCTTCAGGCTCTGTGGTGCGGATGGGGAGTGGTCACCTATGAGATTAACCAGTGGAAGGCCCACATCACGGGCCACTTGCAAAGGTAATGTTTCAGATAGTGACACATTCAGTCTCATGTTCACGAAAGGAATCTTGTGCTCATAATATTATTTTTGTCTGAAAGCACCATTTAGATTTTTACCCCTGTCTCTCCTGCATCTTGTTCCTCTCATCCTCCATCTCCTTTTTTGTCTGTCCATCTCTCACTTGCTCCTAGATGTGTTATGTCCAGCTCAGCTTCAGCTGGATAATGGGGACTTTTGGCCCAGGGACCAGTGGTCCCGGGTTGGGACGATGCAGCATTTCTCTTGCCAGGAAGGGTTCACTCTGTATGGGTCAGCACAGAGGAACTGCACTCTGTCCGGGGAGTGGACAGGAACCACTCCCATCTGTGACAACAATGGTAATGCATAATATTACAACACTTGGTGATGATAACATAAATCATGCATGAAAAACGTATGTACAATACACTAGTATATTTGCGCCATAAATCAATGCAATTGAGAAGAACAACGTATATCCATGAATATCCACTTACATGAGACCCTGAGCTCAGTTCCTCAGGTGAATTAGAGCCTATGGTACAGTGAGTATGCACTGACTAAGCTCATACTTAGTGAGGTTTACATTGTTAAGCAGCTTTTGATGAATACATATAAATTATCCCTGTAAACCGTTTTTATATGGTAGGTAACTTTGGGCAGTGTGACACAAAACAGGACTATGTTGCATTTATTCCCCGCGTTTTAAAAGTTTGGTACCCAACTTTATGAGCCTGTTCCTCCAACCCTGTCCGATACAATTTCATTGTACCCTTGCAATTTTTTTCCAACATATGTTAGAACTGTATATCACTGTTCATTACAAAAAGTGGATATTGTTTTTTTTTATCCATTCTAAATTGAACTGTCAATATTTGGGTTTATTTGGTCATAATGTTCCAACCACATAACAATTACTTTAACTAACTATTTCAACTGTTTATCAATGAATGCTACACCTAATGCTAACTATTTCAATCATTCTCCATTTGGCCTAATGTTACTTTAAGCAAACTGTTTCAAGTGTTTATTCATTAAAATTACTTGTCATCCAACTATGCTAACTATTACAATTATTCCCTTTTGGCTAACTTTTTCAACCATTTAGCCAATACTAAGAATATTAACAATTTAAGTAAATTTAATTTTCATAAAAACCTATTCGAGCAATTAGGGAACAACCTCAAACATGTTAATTTTGCCTATAGTTAGAATATTATGTTATCTATTTCTACTGATCAGGCCTATTGATCTGCTAAATCATTTTTGTCTCTTTAGGCACTTATTAACAGTATTAGCCTATAATTACCTACACACAAGTGATATTCTTGAAGTTGTGTCATGTTTACAGATGGTTGTAACCTAAAAATTGAATTATCATTGCATATTTTGTACTGTTGCCATGTGCAGCTGATGACTGCAGTGACCCAGGGATCCCACCAGGGGCCCAGAGGTCAGGAGGCCAGTTTCACACAGGGGAGAAGGTGGTCTACCGCTGTCAGGCTGGACTGGACCTTCTTGGGTCAGCTGAAAGGATTTGCCTGGAGAACAGGGAGTGGAGCGGTTCAACACCACGGTGCCAAGGTGCAAAATTGCAGCTTTACATCTGTTTATATTTAAGCATTTCTACTTTGAAACAATAGGAAAAAAAAATTAAGGGCCAAAGAGGAGCTAAAGTTATCTGAATCAACAGTGCTTGAAAAGGCTTGATATCTCTCTACTCTACTGCAGCCCCACATACCTTTGACTCCCCCAGTGTGGTGGCAGCAGCATTGGCGGGGTCACTTGCAGGAGTCATGGATGTTCTCTCACCAGAATACAAAAAGAAAAGTAGGGAAAACTTGTACCTTCAATGTGGTGAAATAAAAGAAGCAAACATGAATTTTAAGAGCAGTACAATGTGCAGTTTTATAAATAACTTCAATCTGGTGTGTAAGGTTCAGCAACATCATTTGGCCGAACCTTCCGTGTGTCTGAGGGCAGTCGGATGAATGTCTACATTTTACTGGACACATCAGGGAGCATCGTCGAGCAAGACTTTAACTCATCCAGGAATGCCACTATTGCTCTAATTAGAAAGGTCAGTGCCAAATTAACTGGCTAATTGAACATGGGATGTGGGGAACAACGGACACATTTTTCACATTTTTTCACATTGGTGTACTAGTTCTTCTGTTTGTATGTCTGAAAACTTGTTCTTCATTTTCCTTTTAGTTGGACAGCTATGAGGTACAGCTGAAGTTCCATGTGTTGTCATTTGCCAGCCAGGCAATTGACATTGTAAATATCATAGACACAGATGTAAGTAGTAACGCCGACAACGTCATATGGGATCTGGAGAACTTTGACTACAAGAGTAAGACTGAGCTTATTATCCCTTCTTTTACTTACAAAAGTCATTCATGTCATGATCACATCTTTTTGTCAGTGGGATATTCTCAAGTAGGCCCTAATCAGTTCTGTAAGCTTAAACCATGTTGCAAAAAAATTGTTCAATAGTTAATCTAATCGTATATCAATACATTTTTTCAGTTGTTTCATCTTTTGCATCTATTCATTTGTAGGCCATGGGAAAAAGACAGGTACCAACCTTCATGCTGCACTGTTACGAGTCAGTGACAAGATCAACTTCTTTAAGCAAAACAGTGCGAGAAACCATTTTAATGAGACTCAGAACATCATCATCATAGAAACAGATGGTAAAGGCACAGCCAAAGTCTCATAAACTTATGCTATAAAGAAAATGTGTTGAGAACGGAAGCCCTGAAAGGTGACTGTGAAAAAAGCACCACTCTTATTCTGATTTAAAAAGTTTTATCTCTTCTCACTGACTGGGGAAGAAGGAAATTGACAGGATAAGGATAACCTCTGAAAGTTTCTTTATGTTTTCTATTTTGCCTGTCAGGATGGGAGTCAATCAACTTAATAAAAAAAAATTGATTTGATATTTTTGATTTCTCTTGAGAGTTGGGATCCCATTCCTCGTTCATTCTTGTTGTAATACTAATTTTGGCCACACGAGGCTGTAGTGCACCACTTCTCCATGACCTAAACAGGACTATAAACGCAAATCCAGGGGAGTTCTCCATGCACTCTAAGCAAACGCACACAGTATACTGTGTATTGGTCCTCTTCAGAGCATGGTGGAGTCCACACACGTCATTTGTTCCTACCCTCCCATACAAGCAAAATAAGGATTTCCTTAAATGGTGAACAGTAAAAACAGAATGATGTAACCTCATAACCATACCATATCCTTGCTTTTGCCAAGGATCCTGTTAAAATAACTACTTCCTCCAGAAGGCACTACCTAACAATAACCACCTGTATAATTTGGACATATGGGGTCATTTTTTGGATAAGTACAGTTTTATTTAACTATACATGGCAAAAAAAAATAATTTTAATGGATAAAAAATAGAAACATATTTTTCACCTGTTCTTATTTCATCACAGTGGGAAAAAATAAAACAATTTGCATCAGACTCAGAAAAGGGATAATCAGTTTGTATTTACCCGTTTCTCTCTCAGGGCTTCTGTACTTTTTGTATTGGAAAACTGAACATTATCTTTTGTGAATACTCTTAGCATTCATTCCCTCTTTCTTTCCCTATTTCTGCCTGCAGGTTACTCCAATACTGGCAAGAACCCTAAGATTGCCCTGGAACAGATTCGTAACCTGCTGGGATACCACACAAAAACCAGTGATCATACAGATGAAACAATGCTGGGTATTGAGATGATACACAAACACAAACATATACATAGTTAAATCTTTTAATCCACCATTTACATTTTAGCTTCCCTATCATCACTTAAGTTTGAGTTTCACTGGATGTTATTATAAATATGGCATGCAAAGTTATTTGAAGTGTGTGTTGGTATGGTTTCCTTTATATGTATACAATCATTTAATGTGTGTGATTTCAGATGTTTATGTATTTGGTATTGGCGACCGGCCCAACAAAGATCAGCTGAACTCCTTAGCCTCACATAAACGAGGGGAGGATCACATCTTTTTTCTGGAAGACTTCAAAAAACTAGGGAATGTTTTCAACAGCATCATTAGTAAGTGTTTTTCTCAACACTAGGGCAAAAACAAGCTGTCAGCAGAAAATTACATTTTTAGAATGAAAATTATATGGCCTGGAAGTAATAAAAAAAAACTGCCATTTTATAATTAAAGGATAAAGTGTTGCATTAAAAAAAACACCATTTTAGTTCCTGAAGTACAAACAATAAAATGTCTCATGATTCAGGTGACAAGAGTGTGACGATGTGCGGGGTGGCTCAGGAAATGTCAGATAAGAAAGCCTTCACCAGACCCTGGCACGTCACTTTGGAATCGGCCACAGCTGCTAGACAGGCCAGTCACTAAATCATAAGGGGATTTTTTTTTAAATTACAGTTTGTTATTTTAGAGAGGATTTTAACACAACACTTTCCTCCCATACAGACCTCGCCGTGTGTTGGATCAATCGTGAGCCCGAAATGGATTTTGACAGCTGCTCACTGCTTTGCCAGAGCGAGCACGGAAGAACGTCAGAAGAGGCGCATACGTCACGGTCAGTGTCAGCACAGGAAAATGTTTTGGAGAAAAAGTGAGAATGGGAATGCAAGGACCTTAATCCTGCAGTGTTCCTTAAGGCCAGCAGGGTGTGGCTACACTGGCTGCAAAGAAAGACTGTTTGTATGAAATTCATACATTAAAATAAGGAAATGACATTACATCTCTGCTGATTAATTTCCTCAATAAAATTCCCATAATTAGTTTATCTCTCTTAGTTTATCAATGCTTGCATGATGCTTGTTTTATAAAGTATTGTCCCATTAAGAGTCAGATAAAAAGTCCAAAAACCTCTCATCTGATACTGATCTCACAGTGACTACACCCATTATTTTCATACAGTCTGTGGTTCAGACAGTACTTCCTTTAGAGTGTATAGCTTAGTGATTGATTATTTGATTATTTTGTTCCAAATAAAAAAAAAACATCAAATTGTTGAAGTGTGTTGACAAAATCACCCGATGAATGTTTTAATCCCAATTGCATTAAAGTGTCACAAATTTCTTGTATAATTACCCTTTTAGGAATCAAAATGTAAACTCTCAGAGAGCCTTACTCAGCATTTTCTTTGGTTCCTAGGTGAGGTCGATGTGGTTGTCAAAAATGTGATCATGCACCCAAATTACAACACCAGGGCCCTCAGTCGCCGAAATGTATCAGAGTTCTATGACTACGATGTCGCTCTGGTAGAGGTGAACCCTATTCCGCTCTCTAGGGAAGCCAGGTAAGACTGCCCAAAGAAATGAACTGTTAGAAACCAAGGTTGCATCTAACCAAGGACTCAAACCCACTGACTGTACAAGTACTGAAGCCCTGAGCTTAAGTCTAAACTACTTCTTTGTTGTGTTTATAACTTAGATACCCAAATAATGAAAATCTGTGAAACAGGTGAAAAGAAAACTCACATTATTATTGGGTTATTTCTCTGTGGTTACTTTTAAAAGAAAAAAGTATTTCTGCATATGCTAATGAAAGATTAGCACCTATTGAAATACATTTCTTTCCTATTTATATTTTGTGCAGTTTAGAAAAGGGATAAGATTAATTGACCTGTCAGTGTTTAGTGTGGGTTTACTTTATGTCATACAACAGACCTATCTGCTTGCCATGTACTGTACCAGCCAGCCGGGCCATGAAGAAAGTCAACTCCACCTGTCGGGAGCACAGTATGACTTTTTATCATTTACACTCCACAAACACATGCAAAAAGTACTTACTTATTTTCCCTGTTAACAAATACATTACAACATAGAAATCATAATAATAATCTTGAAATTTTTTATTAAATTGAATAAAAATCTTGACTATTGTCCTGATATTCTCAATTAAATACATTTGTATACAGGGATGGAGCTACTCCCTCTTGCAGAGACTCCTGCCTTTTTTATCCGTGATTCCGCGAGAAGTGTAACATATATTCAGACAGAGAGTAAGGTAAGAGACAGTTCATAAATTAGATTTTGATAACTACCAAAAATACAATATTTATCATTGAAAGAAATGTTTTTGTGTGATATTTATGTCATAATCATTTTATTTATTATTATATAGTATATGTCTGTTTTAAAATGTATTTAAGAATAAACTGTTTGAAATAATCTGATCCTGTTAAAAAATTTCAATTCTGTGGTCCTCAGCGACACTGCGAAGCCATGATTGATTTTGGTGAGACAAACTACAAGCTGTTTACACAGATCAGA
Organism: Hypoplectrus providencianus; assembly: GCA_028566105.1. Lineage (NCBI taxonomy): Eukaryota > Metazoa > Chordata > Actinopteri > Perciformes > Serranidae > Hypoplectrus > Hypoplectrus providencianus. Next base: position 4,355,350 of record JAOWBC010001387.1, on the reverse strand, counting down.
GAGGAAAGGACAGGAGAGGTTGTAAAAGTATAAATAGGATAGTATAAGTAATGTATAGTCATGTATAACATGGTGACCCAAGTTTCTCCCAATGTTCATGACACTTCGAAAATGTTATAAATATAAATCAATTTGTTTTATTATTATTTTTGTTTGTCTTGTTTTTTGGGGGTTTATACTTCACAAAAGGCAGTTTTTTAAATCATTGCTGTTAAAAGGACACAGTTGAGTAGAATGCAAAAACCACTAATGGTTACAAAGGGTTAGTGCATAAACTCCTTATTGTAGAGGAATATGTCTTGGCCATCGCACTAACTAATATGCCTTCTGCAGAGGCCTAGCTGTGTGGAGAAGGCACTGCAAACACTCAAAGAGCCCACCGATGTGACGTTGGATGAGTACGTAACAGACAGATTCCTCTGTTCTGGGGGAGCTGCAGGAAAGCTGCACACTCTCACCTGTAAAGGTCAGGACTCTGCACGAACATGCATCTTACGTGCATCACAGAGGCTACATGTCTGATCAACACAGGATTCACATTAATTACATGTTGACTGTTTTTTATAGGTGACTCCGGTGGATCCCTGTTTCTGCAGAAAAGACAGCGCTACTTTCAGGTCAGCAAGTTTCTGACTGGAAAAAAAAGCCTTAATACACAGTGCCATCAGCATGTGGACATTTCTCCTGCTTACACCTCCAGGTGGGAATCGTGAGCTGGGGCACCACGAACACATGTGATCAAGGGGGCACTGGCGTCAAACCACCTCCTGATGCTCGAGACTTTCACATCGACGTGTTCAAGATAATGCCATGGCTGAAAAAGTATCTGGGCAAAGAGATCGAGTTTCTTCCTGATGTCAAGTGAGAAAATCTGTGACCATCAGCTGAGAACTGCCTACATTAAGTCACAATTACATTTAGCCGGAGGAAAAATACAGTACAGCAGTCTTCAAGCTCTTCATAGTTAAAATTAAGCACTGTTAAGGTATCAAACCCAGAAACAGTCTTTAATTAAGTTTTTACTTAATGTAGTTGTAAAAAATGTTTACAGAAATCACTTTATTTTACCATGTTTGGATTAACTTTGATTGTGTGTTTAGCCCACCTGGTTTCACACACCAGGAGACAACAAATAAATATGGTGGAGCGATTGTTTCATTTCAAATATTAACAATGATTTCATGAGTCAATTTTTAGAGAAACACCAGGTTATTTTGAAAAGCATATATTTTAAGGAGTACAAAAATTCAAGCATATTCCTAAACTTAAAATCAAATCAATCAATCAACTAAAATTATTATTTTTCTAAACTCAACATGTATAAATGTGTATAATCTAAAGCATGTATAGAATGAAATTATATGTGTAAAGTCATTAACATAATTCAGTTGAGCTGTTGATGAAAAAATGCTTTGATGCAGGTCTAGTAAACATCATAGGACTTATGAACCCAACTCCAAAATGTTTCATCAAATTCAGAAATCTTAGTTTGTTTGTTTACAGTTTTAATGAAATATATATCACAAAGGTATGGCAATTGATCACATTCTGTTTTATTTATGTTTCAGACAAGGTTGAGTTGTTTTTTATTATATGAGCTAAGACATGCATGCAAACATGTCAGCGGGGATTGTGGGGACTTCTGTGTGCTTTTCTATAAATGTTGCTTGTTAGTTGGATCTCTCAGCGCCTTCACTGGCTGTCATCTGTATCTAGGACGAACATCTAAAGCAGTGTAGGAGTCCAAAGTGTTAGAAAGCTAGCTGCCCAATCAGCCCTCAGAAAACTGCCGGAACAAGGTCTCTGATTGGCTGTCTTTGAAATCCGGCACAAAGTGGACCTGGAGAATCTCAGAGAATCCCTCAGAAAGAGCAGGGGCCACAAAGTGTTTCCTGATCAGACACACAGAGAGAGTCACGTGTTACTTAGCAGAGATATTACTAGGAAGTGTTTTATTATCAGAACCAAAAAACCCCAATATCAACAAGAAACAACGAGAGAACAAAAGCATTTACAAAATAATTGAAATAGAAACCTAAACAAGTAATCTTTCCTTTTTTATGATTTCTATTGCAAATAAACACACGAAATAATTCTCACAAACAGAGTGTGTAAAGAAAGCATGTAACTGAAAGTAATTAAAGGGTTAAAAAAAATACAGGGAGGTCCAAAACCAAACCACTCACTGAGCTAAATGATGCACAGGTACAGAAGGGGCCGGGAAACTGTCTGACCAGCAGAAAACTGGTTCTGTGAGGACTGTTTTGGAAAGTGACAGTTTTTACCAAGGCCTGCCCTAAAAAGCCTTTAATGTGATGTTTGATAACATCACATTGACTGTGTGACTGCCTTAGTATGAAGGCAGAAGGACTTAAAGGTATTTAAAGATAATGTGTATATAATGTCATGCCAATCATAAGGGATCAACTTGGGTCTAGTCTGTCAAGTATAAACCCTAGTATTGACTTACCTGAATGGCTTCAGCCAAGTGTTTTAACTTTGCATTTTGTCTCTAGAAAAAGTTAATAACTCCTTTCTTTCTGTCTGAATGTTGGGGGACTTAATGCACGGCTGTAAGCCATTGTGGTCACTCTCCAACAGGTGGTGTGCATTAAAATTGGGCTATTACTGGTGAGAGTGGCAAGAAAGGTTTGTTCAACTCACTTGTAGCTGTGGAAAACCATGTCATTGACTTTGGCGTGTTTGCTGTCTGATGGAGCCATCTCACGAAACTGGGAAAAACAATAATACATTAAAAAAAAAAAAAACTTGTCACAACCAGGATGTCAGGATAAAACAAACCAAACAGTGACAGTGAGGAGAGGAGAGTCATACTCTGTTGTTGTGTTTGGCTTGTTCCAGAGACGCTGAGAAGTTGAAGCAGCGACATGGCACTCCCGCTGCCTTGGCCACGTCCACGTATCTGGAAAACACACGCGGTGGTTTTAGTTACACAAACACAGAGAAACATATGCAAATACTGCAGCAGCCAGCAGTGGGAGTTTATTTACAGCACAAAATACATGACACCATTATTTACAGACAGTATTAGACACACCTATTTAGTAGTTACCCTTAAGTAAGTTGTGGTAACATGTTCACTGTCAATGCCTAATCAATGTCATTTCACTGCTTTGAACCAGTTAGAAGTGAAAAAGCAGATTAACATGGGCCCCATACATTAGCACGATGAAGACCAGCCTTTGCTGGAATGGGACATGCAATATTAAAAATCTAAATTTACCAGCCTGAAGACGTCATATGTTAAAATGGGATTAAGTTACAAAGCAACAAAGCTGAGTGATGCAGTTTTTTTTGGAAGAGCATAAAAACCTCCACCTGGGGCATTCATTTTGCTGGTTTGCTATTGGTGCATCGCAGCAGTAACTAATTTCTGTGGACTAAAGGAGCTTTCCACTCATGGGAGATTCATCTGTGCCTCTATTGTTCCTCTATCAATTGCTTACATATTTAGATTAAAGCACTAAATCCTGCTGCTGCAGCTTGTCAGTCCATTTAAGAAGTCTATTACACTGAGCTAACACAATTCTAAAGCGCATCACCCATCGGATAAGTGCCTACTTCAGATTAGTGTAAGTGCCCTGCCTGCAAATATACTCATTTGTGTGTGTATAATACTTCTAATTTTTGAACGACTCTGTCCATTGATGGTTTCTGAAGCCAGTTAGTATCCAGCTGTACTTTACAGAAGTGGATCATCTTATACAAAGCATGCTGAGACATGCAGGGACAGACTCACGGAAATGCATCTACACAGCAGACACTGATACAGATGTGCTTTACCGTTTGCGAGACTCCAAGTCTGGGTTGGTGTTGTCCACGGCAACACTGTGGCCTTCTTTCAGTGCACTCTCACAAGCTGACACACATTTCTGCCATGAACCGAGCGTGTCCTGATAGGAAACAAAATGAGACAGGTCAGACATAATATTGTGGTTTTCACAATAATTACAATAATTATTTTTTTTTAAAGTGATACATACTTATGTATTCATTGGAAAGTAGCAAAAGTAAAAAAGTACACTAAACAGTAAACCCTCAGAGCCCCACAACCCTGCTGCTGGCGTTTCCATATATATATTCTTTTAGACATTGCCCAAAATACACTGTATATTGTAAAAAGAGACTTCAAAAACAGGCATTATAGTGGAGATTTTCCCAGGTCCTGATGGATATTAGAAAATGAAGGTTTTAGCTACAAAGAGCAGCCAAATGAGGCTTAAAATTTTGACATTTCTGTCAAAATTATGTTATTCTATGTCGCATTTAAAACAGTGCCAAAGATAACCAGTAATGTAACTGTTGCCACATTAAATTCTGAAGTCCTCAGCGACGCGGAAGCCATGACTGATTCTACTGAGACTAAAGGTCTCATATGACAAATGTTCTCCCAAAAAAATAAATAAATAAAACAGAATATTTTTCAACATTCATGACACTTGCAGGTTTTAAAAACATATTTATCAGAAAAATTAAACTTGTATTGTTCCTTTTTTTATGATTTTTGTCATTACAGAATTATGTGTGTCGTTATAACAGTGTTATTCTGCACAAAAGTGTTCCTACTTGTAGCCATTGTTCTGATTCCATGGAGACTTATAAATGGCACTGAATAAAAGGCAACATTGAAATAAATGGAAAAGAGGCCTTAAATCTCCCTGAAATGGCTTGGGGTTCAGAGAAAACTTCATCAAAGTGCACTCACCCTGTTGACGTAAACATAGCCTTTTGGAATTATGTGGGTGTGGAAGAAGGTGGATTTTCCAGCTTTGCAGAAACAGAGGAGGGAACAGGATTAGACTGGCATTGTTTGTAGGAGAGAACACAACAGGTGAAATACCGTCTACTTATTCTTACATGCAGGGAAACCAACAGCAACAATGACTTCCGTCTTGCTGGAGGTGAGAGAGGCAGAGGGCGGGTCATACAGCCTCACGGTGGAGTCAAGCTTCCTCTACGAGTTCAGATAGAGAGAACATTGAGAAAAATTCAGACAGAGAGAAAACACATACATGTGTTCTCATCCACAGTTTAGAACTCAGCAAATATGTTTATTTTACTCACAGGGTCAAAACTAGGCAGGTTGTAGGGAGCGCTCTTCCATCCCAGGAAAAACTCCTCTGGGGTGTGGAACTGCAACCCAATGTTCAGAGCAAACTACAAAAACAACAAGGAAAACAGTGATGGGTTATGTACAGCTCACATTTTCACTGAGTCATGCTTATTTACCTGACTCGTTTCATGATTTGTAAGGTGACACATACATCAAGTCAAGCCAAGAGGAGGCCAAGGGGGAAGAGGAAAAGGAGGAGGAGTGGCACAAAGTGGTAATATAAATCTTAGGTCCTACCAGTCGGTCACTGCAGGAAAAATCCTTCTTCTTCTTCCCTGGAGCCCAGTTCTCTGGCCTACCTGCAGCATCTGTGCACAGAGGTAAAGGCAGACTATTTGTGTTCATGTATACTCCTGTACCTTTGTCTTTCTTGGGATTTAATGTTCTCAAAGAAAGAATAAGTTTTGAATGGGTCTACAAAATGTGCATGTTTTCGTTACATTTCTGCACTTTGAAGGGGTTAAGTCCTGATAATTTCTGGTATTGGGCTTGCATATAATCCCATAGCTCGGTATCGGTCTATTAAACACTCAGCATTTGGAAGGTAGTTAATGACAGGGTTGATATTTGTGTTTGCATGCATCTCTGTGACACCAACTCAAATAACTGTAAAAACGCAGCCACCTGTAAGCATGGGGTGTTCAGCACTCACCTCCAACATAAAGACTCTGTTTCTTGTCAATAGTCAAGCCATCATTTGCCTGTGTAGGAAACACAAGCAAAAACACCCACAGGTCAAACAAGAAGACCTACACTATTGATTGTCTATCATGCTGTGGGAATAGATAAAACGGCGGCTCCAGTGAGCTTATAGTGTGGAGCAATCCAAACTCTGTACTGTATTTTTTGTTCAGAGCAAATACTGTACAAAAGGTGTGGTACTTTAATTACATGGGTGTGTGCCGCGTGCCTCTATGGCATTTACCTTCTCACACAAATGATTCCACATTCCCATGACTGGTTTTCTGTAGATGCCAGGACCGCTGGCTACAAACACCTGAGACACAGACAAGAAGGGTAAATAAAATAATCAGTTTACTGTACAATAATTAGAAGAAAGATTAAAGCTAATCCACAACATGACCCACCTGCACAGGTAGCTTCAGCTGTGCCAGGATGTCTTCCACTTTAGACTTGAAGACTTCTGGTCTTAGTTTTCCTTTAGCAATGCCCATCTGGTTGGTGAAGAACACCACCTGGGGGAAGAAAGCAAGGTTAGAGTCAGAAATCCAGTTTCATATTTGCTCTATAAGCTTTCACTTTTTAAACATCACTAAACATCTAAAGCAACTGTTGCATTTCCTCTCTTTACCTTGTATCCTTTCTTCAGCAAGGTTGCCAGCCGAGGTTGGATCTCAGGATACAGAATCCTGTTAATTAAACACACAAAGAGATAAATATTATGACAAACCATGACAGGAGCTATTTAATAGGAGATGCTCAGGACAAACCTCCAGTCGTCTGGCCCAGTGGGAAAGACTTTCCCAGACTTGGTGGTGATGATGCAGCCATCAATGTCAAACCCAGCAATCTGTCGAACAAGGAGATGTGGAAAAGTTCAAACAATTCAGAATTAGCTGCTACCCAGGTCTACCCAGAAATAGTGGGAGGCCATATTAATAAACACCAATGTGCAACAGGTGCATTGTTCTATTTAAAGGCTATATATAACTTTATTTTTTAAATGTTTTTCTCACTGCTGTTTATCAGGCAGTTCATTTTATTTTCCTGCAAATGTGTAAGCAGCGCCAAAAGTAACTGTAAAAAAAAAGGACATTTGCACCCACAGCTATTCCTGTTCTCATATTTTATTGCAATGCCTCTCTTTCATTTTAACAAATTAAAAGAAGTGAATTGTCAACCTCAAAACTACGTACTCTGATCTAACACAGTGAAACAATCATTCCCGAGTAAAATATTAAAACAGTTCCCACCTTGTCACACCCTTTGACCCCAGCAGCAGTATAAAGCATCAGGTTGCCGATCTGCTGCCAGTTGCTCTTCAGACAGCCCTTCGAAGAGGATGAAGATGATGAAGGCTGGGTGCTATTACTATTCTCTGTCAAGGATTTCTCTGCCAGCTCCTGCAGCTGCTTGAGCTTTTCCTCTGCCATTCTCTCCTCTTCCTCTTCCTTTATTTGTCCACCTGAGGTCTCCTCACCGCTTCTTTTGCGCTTCCCAGTCGGGTTTTCCCTTTCTGGGCTCAGACGTCTTTTAGATCGCTAAACAAAAAAAATAAATAAAAATCAATTGTTTGACCTTACCTTCTCTTTAAAAATACAATGCTTGTTGTAACACAGGGTTAAGCAAATAACACATGGCTAAGCATGTTGTCTCTATGTTGATTTAATTGATTTTATACTGTTTTTTTACACTGTCTACCATGTTTGATGTAAAGTACCTTGAATGTGTTGCTACGGTACTTTGCTCTATAAATAAACTTGCCTTGAATTAAGCTTTAAGATACATGAAAATATTCATTAAATAGGTTATAACCCAAACAAATGTGGTACCTTCATTGGTGAGGAGGAAAAGAAATCCTTTATACTGCGCTTTGGATTTGGACTTGACTGGACCTCTTCTTCTATCCCGTTTCTTGCTCCTGTGGTCTTTTGTGTGGCTTTTAGTCCTAATGGTGCCCCGCCTGAGGCTGCTCCGTTTGAGCTCAGGGAGTAGTGCACTTTAAATGGGTGATTCTGGTTAACCAGGAAGAGGGTGCCTCCGTGGGTGAGTTTGCCAGACTGGCTTCTCCCTAGCTTCTTACCATCCAGGAAAGTGGGATTGGGACCCAGCTGCAGTAAAAGATAAGATAAGAGTGGACATTGGACTGCAGCCTTTATACATATAATGTGAGTTTATGGGTTGTTATATTTTAAAGATAAAGCTGTGCTGTCATCAGAATCTCTGACTCATGCTTTCGTAGTTAAATATGGACTCTATGTTGTGTTAGCTGGGTGCACAAGCAGACAAGTGTGTTTTTCTAGTCCGACTGCTTCACGGGGACACTTACTGGATCATAACCAGAGACACTGGGCTGGGTTTTGTGTTTATTTTCATACCTGAGTTACAACCACATCCTGGTCTGCATAGCAAGCCACCACCTTCACTGAAAGAAGCACAGGGATTGTTAACAGCATTTATACTCACAGTAACTTGCACTCACACATTTGGATAAAAGGGAGATAAAGGGATTACATGAGTAATTTACAACATTATCAGGACTAATGATAAAGACTGTCAGAGGTTTACGATATTTGAATAAAAATGGGCTCACTGAGTCAATTACATAACTTGGGCATGACTTGCTTATACTCTTGTGGATTCAATGAGCACAATTTTATACATGTGTTAATCTTAGTAGTATCTGTTTGTTGTGAGAGCATTTCCTGGAACATGACCTCACTATATAAAGGGAGCTCTTGCTATTAATACAAACTCATTAAACTGTACAATTCTGAGTTACAGACTAGGAAGAGTCAGGGGCAAAAAATAGGTATATTGACAATATGGGGGTTTTGACAATTCACCATCACCTAGTCTGGAATAATAAAAAAGTAAAATAGAACATTCTCATTTTGAGCCAAATGTGTGAAACAAATGTTACAACCCCCCGAATACAGCAATGGCTTCTGAGACATAATTGAGCATCAAAATGCACTAAACAGGGCCTCGAAATAATGTTCTGAACCTTGAGCCTTAATTTGTTTACTGCAATTATTAATTTAATCATTTTTAAGGGAAACGTGTAGCCAGAAACATAGACAGCGTTGAGCTACATCTCACATTATCTTCAGATCCCCAGCTTTCAGATGATGTGCACCACTTCTATGTGGCATTTATTGTTGACCTGCTACTCCCCTGAAAATCCTCTGCCCACAACCTCGACTCGTCAGTAAAAACGGGTAACATGAACAAGGGTTTTAACGCTCCAAAGCATTTTTGTCCAACATTCCCCCTCACCCTGGTGCCTGGAGCATTTTTTGTCGGTGACCCCGGTTTCCGGACCCCGGCCCAGAATCACAGCTCGTCCGTTCTCTAGAGGGACCCGAAGTCCAGAGGGGCTCACCAGCGTGCACGACATTTGAACGAGAGACCACCACAGCAAGCCTGCTTAACTTGAGCTTTTTATAGTGTAGACTCCTTCCATAAATGTATTAACCGCAAACGCAGAAATAGATACTTATAACAAGGAGTTGGCGTTTATAATAAAACGTGCTGTATATGATGTAAGGCTGCAACTTTTACAACAACTTCTATGAATCTTAGTTTGTTGTTTAAAATCCGGAGGGGGCTCGTCCTGAATTGCACCAACAGTCCCTTGGAAAATATGCTCGTGTAGATACGTGTTCCCATTAGAAGGTTCCGCCCATGGCACAACTTTTCCGGTTATAATGTTTGATTTGTTGACAAACAATGAAATGTAATGTCACGGAAGGGCGCGTCTGCGTGGTAAAGTAGACTATTTTCCCCAATTATCTTGTTTTTGGTCACATTAATAACGTTTAGCTATCTATGAGTTTCAGATACTATTTTGAATGTTGCGCAGCTACAACAGTAACCTACTGTGCTCGAGTGACTCGCCTTTTTTCTCGTCAACCCAGTCAGGCTGACAAGAGACAGAGAGCTAAGACACTGAGAAAATACGATATATGATAAACGCTGGACATATGCTTACCGATTTAAATACGTTGTCAGCTTTGCCTGTTATTGCTGTCTAAGAAGAACATTAAATGTATTGATGAATATACAGAATAAAATGTGTCACGTGACCGTTCGCCTTACCAGAATCACTCCCACCTAAAGAAAAAATGGGTTTTTGACAGTAATTAGTTGTTTGCAAGCGGTTTATTTTGGTGACGATTGAAACGCGACCTGTAGAATAAAGTGATGTTGAAGTCAATATCAGAATCTTCAACTTGTTTTCTTATTTATTTATTTATTTATTTATTTTTTTAATTGAAACGTTCGCAACCATGATATTTTAAAGCCCGCTTTTAAAGTTTCTTTCTACCCTGAAACAGGGTATCTTTGGTGATCTCTTAAAGAAAAGATACCTTTCAATATGTTCTAGAGGAGAACAGGTTGTGCATATTTCACTGACATTATTCAACCACAAATACTGTATTATCAACTGTTATTATAGTCAGTTTTATTCATGTAAGAAACAAAAACAGCATCTTATTAATTTAATTTACAGCTACAATATAGTTTTCTGCTTTCACCTTCCACAAATATTGAATAACACCAACAGGATGAACAGGTTTTTTTTTTTTTTTTATACAGTCTGATCCTGGGTGTATCTCTGTCCAAAACCACATGTGGGTAAAACACACAAGTGTTCATAGACAGAGAATGTTGACAGGCGGGTGTTGTCATCAAAACTATCCACTGGTGTTTCACCTTGGCACTCATTGCCAGCCTGTCACTGCGTTGTCTCTTCTGAAGTCCCTCCTTCTATTGTCAGTTTCATGAAGTCCTCAATCCGGTTCTCACTTTCATTTATATTCCGTATTTGCTCCTGTCAGATAGTCTCCTTGTTGGAATACCTGTCTGGACGGCAAATCTTATAATACAAGCAGCAAGACAACTTACTATCAGGTAAAAAAAAACAACAACAAATCTTTTAGGTCTCCTGGGCCTTGGTTGCAACATATTTAGAGCAGCTGATTGAGTTTTGGTCTCTGATCTAACAGTATATTGACATTTTTGTAGTATGGTATGAAAATGTAACTGCATTCATTTAACCAAACATACAGCTGAATTAACATACCTCTTTATTCCTTCTTGTTCCCCACCCTCTTCATTCTACTTCCAGAGCATCAATACTCACCATGTCCAACCAGCCCATCCATGACCACCATCAAGGGGCCTATATGGCCTTGATGAGAGGCCTGAGAGAGCTGGACCTCCCTGGTGACTGTATTCCCTGTGACCTGGTGCTAATTGGAGACCATGCCTTTCCTTTAGCAATGAACAGCCAAGGCCAGGTCCTGATGGCGGCCTCTCTGTATGGCGATGGAAGGATTGTGGTCCTGGGTCATGAGGGCTACTTGAAGGCCTTTCCTGCTCTGGTAGAGAATGCTCTGACCTGGCTGAGAGGAGATGGATCTGACAATGTATCTGTTGGGATCAGCAATAATGTAAAGGCAGTCGCTGATAACCTCAGCAAGTCCAGCTTCGACGCCCAAGTTGTGGGCAAATTCAGTGACAATCCAGGGGTTGGTGTATATGTGACTAAGGCCTACACTGTGGGGCCAGAAGTGAAAGACCTGGTGGCATTTATGAAAGCTGGAGGAGGAGTGCTGATGGCGGGGCAGTCATGGTACTGGGCTTCAAAGCACCCTAAGGAGAACACTCTGCTTCAGTTTGAGGGGAACAAGGTTTCTGGTGTGTCAGGGATCTACTTCTCTGAGCATAAGGGAAAAGTAGAGCCTCTACCTGTCTACCCGCATATCCCAACCTCCTGGATGACTGTCGTGTAAGTGTTTACTTTCCTTTTTGTGTTTATGATGCCCTCGTGGTTAATGCATTGTACCGTGCTTATAGAACTGTATAATTACTGGGAAAAGCGTTAGTTTTCACAATGCTCTATAAAAACAATCTTAGAACATTAGAAATGATTTGAGTCATAATGGTTTAAAAAAAAGTATGTCCTATTATCATGCATTATAGTGCATTCAAATCATAGAGTTTGGAGGAACTCACTCAGTAAAATGCATTATTATTCTACATGAACTTACATGTGAAAAAAAAATGCTTTAGAATGTGCCAAGTATTGTTAGAAGGCATTGATACTTTCATACTTGTAAATACTATTTTCCTTTTTTATAGCAGTGTAAAATAATAATTGTTACACATTATAAGTAAGTTTATAATGCATCATAGAGATGGACTTCATAAAAAGTATCACATTGACAAAAGTTCTATTTTCCAAAGTGACAACATTAAAGCTGAAAATGTTTTTCCTATAAAAGTATTATTAATATTGACATTAATTTTGGCATAAAATTAAATATCGCTAAATTATAATGAATTGTATTATATAATAATTACTATTGTAATTATATTGAGTAGGATTTGGCTGCCTGTTTAAATAATCAGCATGTGTTTGAGGCCTAGAAGTAGAGATGAAATGCATCCTTTGTGGTTTCATTAATGAATTTCTATTACTACTATTCATTAATGGTTCATTTTAATCTTTAAATGAACAATTAATGTATTAAAATTTTTAGAACTATTGTAAAAGTGAGCTTCTAAATGACAGTTTGAAAGACAAAAAACAGATTTTAAAAAGTAATTATTCACATAAATGATAAACATACCTACATATTAGCATCTGTCTCTTCCTTTCCTCTTCAATCTTTCAAATGCAGAATGGGTAAGGATTTTGAGGATGACTTGGAGTTCTTAGTCAAGGGGGTGCCAGAGTTTGACCTGGGTGGAGCGGTACTTTCTGAGGTTGTGGTCCATGGCCCGCTTGCCTTCCCCATTTGTTCCAAAGTAGGTGGACAGGCATTCCTGGCAGGAGCCTACTATGGGCAGGGACGAGTCATTGTGATCACACATGAAGGACTTCTGGGACAAGAGGTAGAGTTAACATTGAACCCAAGAGTGCCATGTCATAGAGAGTATGATGTTATTTAGACAGTAAATGTTAATAGTTTCCCTATGTGTTCTGTAACATATAACTTTGTTGTCTGTTATCCATTTTATTTTGTACTTCATTAACAAACAACCCCTCTTGTTATAATCTTTTTTTTATAGAAATTTGCTCCATTCTGGAAGAATGCCCTTCATTGGCTGGACGAGGGCCGGCAGGGGGTCGTTGGTGTATCACTAAAACCTCAAGGCTTCCAAGTTCTCAGCAAGTTAGGGTTACAGTGTCAGAAGACACACTTCAGGAAAGACCTGAGTGTATTTGCATGCACAGCATACAGCGATGCCCATGCAGAGGACATACGCAACTTTGTGGCAGAGGGAGGAGGCCTGCTGATTGGTGGACATGCCTGGTCCTGGGGACAGAAACACAAGGGAGAAAACGAATTAACAGGTTTCCCAGGTATGGAAATGCAACACCAGAATTTTATTATATGCTCACAAGTTCATCTTCATGATAATATATCATTATGCATGCCAAACACACTCCATGCACTACTGTTTAAACATTCATGCTGGTATGTTAATGTTCTTGGCAGTGACTCATGTTAGGCACATCCCAAAACTGGAACAGGTAAATTCACACACAATTAATCTGCATTTTTTAGTTTTATTAATAATTCTTCCTAAATAAACCGCCACAACTTCATCTTTGTGACCATATGATTATTTTTTCCCCTTTACTTACTGGATCAGCATTTTTAAACCACAACAAAAAATCTTATTTTCAAAAAACGTTTGTTTGTTTTTTTTACTTTAAAAATGCAATCATGCTCAGTGAAGAACTTGAAGTGTTGGTTGCAAATATAACATATGCAATATGCAATATTCAAAATATAATTCCCATATTTAATGAGCAGAAGTTTTTTTTGTTTTTTTTTAAATGAAACTAATTGTTTGTCTGTCCCAAATGTGCTGGTTAAGTTGAGTGATTCAAGCAAGCAAATCAAATTAAATTAGTTAACGCAGGTCTGGTTGGGATTTGTAGTCAGGTCAGAGTCAGATGATAAAATGTAGAAGAAATAAAACAAAATAAAATAAAATAAAATAAAATGGAATTAGTATAAAGTTTCACTGAAACAGATATTTTTATTGTAAAAAAATTACATGTGATAATTTTACCTTTGATTATAATTTGCACACTCTCACAGGCCCTGTCTGCCTAAAAATCTGCTTTCAGCATCCAAGTCAATAATGCATTAGAAACATTTTGCATTATAAGGTATGAATTTGCTACCCCAACTCTAAAATCACAATATAATGCATTTTTTCAGTTGTTATAATGCATTGTAAAATATCTATCTAATCTATTAACATTTATGTATAGTGTTATAACACAGTATGATCCTTGCAGAAAAGGTGAATTTAATGCTATATAATGTGTTAAAGTTATTTCTATATAGCACTATGAATAGTTTATGAGGGCTCATGACTGTAATTATGAAGTGCTACACAGGGAGGTTATAGAACCTGTGACTGCGGCTGGTGAGGAAGTCAGGACACTGAGGACATCATGTGGGCAAGTTGGAAATGACAAGACCTGCAAAGACATAAAAAAAATATGAAGAACACACAGAAGAACATAAACATATTTCACTTAAAATGCTACTTTTTGAAATACGCAACAAACCCACATAAACCTAAGCCCAGTAGTTCATATAAGCCACTCAGTCCCACCCTACACAGAATAGTTTCAACAACTAGCCACAGTAGATCCATTGTGTTTGCTGGAATGTCTTTCAGGGAACAAGATCCTGAACTCAATGGGCTTGAGTATAATAACAACAACAATCAGAGGAGGAGTACACAAGACACAAGTCCCCAGTCAGGCCATCAAAGACACCTACCACTTCCGCCACCTTCTACACCGCTTTGCTTGTCATGTAACCAACGGGGACAAGCTCAAAAAGAACGAGGAGGATCACCTGAAAAAACTGGGCACGGACTGTGGAACCTACCTGCGCATGAAGGCTAATGACTGTTCCTCCTACTCACAGGTCGTGTCAACTCTCACTGACCTTGTGATAAAGTCAGGCATGCCTCAGGTGTGTATAGAATAACATCATTTTTACAAAATAACTTTTTAAAAGACTAACAGAACAGCACTGAGCTGATAATTCAAGTTCTTTCAAGGTGTGTGACAGCTGCCCTGTAAAGAGTCCCAAAGACCACCTCCTCCTCAATATGGGGGCAGAGGTATATAAGGTCTGCCCAAATCCTGATGCCCTCCTGCCCTACCTCATCAAGGATAACCCCTTGATGCCAGTTGTCTACAACCACAGAATCAAGATTAAAGTTGACACAAAGGGTAAGACGTCAGTGCTACAGTCAAATGTGCAAATTTACAGTTGCAAGAAAAAGTATGTGAACCCTTTGAAATTAACTCCTTTTCGGCATTATTTTGTTCTAAAATGTGATCTGACATGCATCTAGGTGCCAAATGCAGGCAAACACAAAGTACTTAACCGAATACCTCACAAAAAGTTATATTTCATCTCTTTATTGAACACATCCGTGAAAAATTCATAGTGCTGGTGGAAAAACTAAGTGAACACTTAGCCCAATGGCTACTTAAAGAGTTAACTATTTACATTAACTGAGCTAACTGGAGTAGTCTTAGTCTGATGTAGAGCTAACTTCACCAAGAAAGAAAAAAAAAAAACGCAAAAAAAGAGATCCTCAGAGACCTACTATCAGTGATTGTTGATTTGTGGAAAGGATTACAAAGTAATCATAAAGACTTTGGTTTCACCAGTCCACAATTTGATGAACTGTCCACAGTTGGAGATGATTTAATACTGTGCTTCTCTCCGTAGAAGTGTCTAGCCAACTTGACTCCAAAGGCACAATGCAGAATGCTCAATGAGGTGAAAAAACTATCAATGTATACCTGAATTTTGATTAAGAGTTCTTTTACACACCATAATTCCATAAGGAAAATGGATTTGGACTGATGAAACTATGTATGGCATTAAAAGGGCACGGCATAGCAACGTATGGTGACACATGGTGGCGTGGGTATCCTAATTTGGGGTGATTTTGCTGCATCAGGGCCTGGAGGCCTACCATCATTAAAGGGAAAAAATAATTCCCAAGTTTATGAAGGTAACCTGCGGGATAAAGTTAAAGTGGCTGTCCACTAGCTGAAGCTTAGGAAGCATTGGGTGAGGCATCAGGAAAATTACCCTAAACATCATAGTAAATCTACTACAGAATGGCTTCAAAAGCAGAAAATCTGCCGTTTGGAGTGGCCCAGACAGAAGCCAGACCTTGATCCAGTGATCCGTCTTGAGAGTATGTTGGAGCTGATGCGCTTCTGTAAGGAAGAATGGTCCAAAACTCCTTCTGAATGTTGTGCAGGTCTGATCAGCAGTTACTGGAAGAGCTTGGCTCAGGTTGTTACTGCCAAAGAAGGTTCAACTACTTATTAAATCCAAGGGTTCACTTACTTTTTCCACCCACACTATGATTGTTTTATAGTTGTGTTCACTGAGACATGAAATAATATAACTGAGTTAGATTAAGGACATTGCGTTGTCTCTACCTTGTCTTTATATGCAGATCAGATCACATTTTATGCGGAGGAACTAGTTATTTTAAAGGGTTTACATACTTTTTCATGCAGCTGTACATGCAGAATATATGCACTTGTGATTCACTGCCTTTCATTTCATTGTTTCATTATGCTACTCCTGCTCTGTGTGTTTGTGTCAGGTTGGGAGGAGTGGATCAGTACAGGTCTCTACCTCTCTCCTGGAATGAAGACCTACATTGCCTTGCCAGCAGAGATCGTCAACAAGGGATGGAAGGTGTAGCTCACAAAAATGTCTTTATTGTGTTTGTTAAGGTCCAGCCT
>JAOWBC010001387.1:4318881-4334440 GCA_028566105.1 Hypoplectrus providencianus | reverse complement strand
GGGGGGTTCTGGCAGCAAAAGTTTGTCAAACACTCACTGTCATATATAAGTAAAAAAACAAAACTTCTAAAACTTTTTTTTAGACAGATTAATGTATATTATCTATTTTAAAGAAAAATCAGCTGTAACCTAACAGAAAGTCATTTACTATTTATAACTATTTGATGGCAACTTTTGCATGATTTTCTGTTTTTGTTTTTTTTTAGATTTCTTTTTGTTATTGTAAAGTTCATGTTCATAGAAAAAACAGGTTTGGTCTGAGTTCTATGCTTCTTTGCTCTCTATTTGCCGTTATTATCAATGGATCAATGGAAAAATACACCAATAAACATCTGCTTTTCTCCTCTGCAACTTACCTTTACTAAATGTATTTGTTTGATGGATTAGAATAGTAGCAAGGAGCCATTAGTGTGAAATATATTTCACATACATCATAAACACAATCATGTGATATATGATATAAGTGATTATGCAAAATGTAAGTTCAGTTACCCCTTAACAATTTTCTTCTTTGCTCCCTCTCCTAATATATTTTGTCCAGCAGTTATTGTAAACAGCTCTCCTATTGGTTCAGTGAAGAACTGCTGTTGGAGTCTCCCAGTTAATCAAGTGATAGCTAAAAGATATCCACTTTCATGGAGATAACTCTGCCCTCACTGAAGTGCCTTTCCTGAACTGAAAATATCTAATACATGAGATAAGCCAGTTTTATAAACAATTCCCCAAAATGACCTAACCTGACACTGAAAGTTTGATTTCTTGACATCACAAAATTATTTAGTTGACAAGAACAGCCTGCAGCTCTCTCTAATTTTTAATGAATATTCGTCCCAGCAGAATCAATCATGTCTTCACAGTGTCACTGAGGAGCACAGAGATCTATTTATTCCAAAGGGTTTATCTTTGGTGAAGTTTTAAATGAGCCATGGACAGGAAAATCACAATTTTAACCTTTTATTGCTTTTCCTCTGGAAAACTTTTGGAACTTATGATCCATTCAAGGAACTTTTAGAAATTTTAAAGTGAGAAAATAACCCCTTTTTTGCATTTTCTCTCTAACATGTACTGTGTATTTCTGGTGATCTTTAAAAAGCACATTCTCTCAGAGGTGCTGGTGTTCAGAGGGTTAACAAAAAACTGAGAAAATGAAACTAGTAATTTTCATTCCATAAGCCTACTCTATAATTTCAACACCTAAAAGTTGCTATGCAAGATTTTGGTTCCAAAAACAACAACAAAATGTATGTATCGACACATAGAAAAGTACTCCCTCTCTATCAGATAGGATCCATTGGAAGAGTGGCGGCGTCTTTATCTGCATAACCCTGCCTGTGTTTTCTTGTCTCTTTTCATTTTGCTGTGGCTTTAGGCTATGAAAATAGTTAACACAGCCAAGAGAAATAGCAAATAAAGCAAGCTGACCTCCAAACAGAGAAAGATCATCCTAAACGCGTGGATCTGGCGTCTGTTTTTACTTCACTGACAACTCAAATGAAGACTGTGACATTATGATTAACAGCAATATTATGTTTGGTGTCATAGAGAGCAGCAACAAGAGCTAAATATTTGTCTCCAAGCAAAGCATTACATTACCCTAATAATTAGGGGCCCATACCTGTCAAGACCTGTAGGACTGCATACTTTGAAAGTCAGAAAGAGCAGGTATTTGAAAGGTACATATTTTACATTCTGTTCTTGTTTTGGGTGTTTTTCCAGAATAGTTTCACTGTTGTTGCTGTTGTTTCAATTATGTTTCTTATAGAAATGCTGTTAAAAAAAAAAAAAAAAAAAAAGATGGACGCATATCACACAGATACCTTCTTCTATTAGAAGACCATTTCCCAAAATTATTAGTAATATATTATATTTGTCTTTGGATCCATCTGTTCATCAAGGAGTAGTTTGTTTGTTTTTTATATCCACTTCACCTTTGGATGTTTTCAAATGTCCAAATGTTCAAAATGTAAGTGGTAAGTGGTGCACAGTAAAGTTCCACTGTGTCAGGAAAACATGCCAATATCTGCAGTAATTTACCCATGGCTGAGTTAAAGCTTTTAGTTTTGACTGGTTAATTTGATATGAGATCTTTGTTGGTTGGACATTGCCCCATTAACAAAGGCATGGGATAACTCAATAGTTTGAGTGCTGGGTTGATAACTGACTTGATATCAATGGATCTGGAACCTTTGAAGACAAGGTTTTTTGTTTTTTTTTGTGGCAAAATTACCTTATACATCTGTAATAATATTGGCTTTAATACACAAATGCAACAAGATCAATACTTTGTCATGTCTTAGCGTCTACAAATTTTGTCATTGGGTGACTGGATAAACAAGTTTTTGTATACAGTCACAGCCAGGATGTTTCTCTTGTCTCAACCTACATTTGAGAGACTTAAGCCATCGAATAAACACAGAATGTTTGCAGAATTTTGTTGTTCGTTGTGTCTCATGCTGTGTGACCTCTCTGTTTATCCCCTTACAGCCTTGGGCGCTCAGGCTGAAGTCCCTCCTCTTGTTGTCTTCACCTTTTTCTCTGCAACAGTCCCTCCCACTTTTCTCCCCATTTATATCCCCTCCTCTCTGTCAGGAAGTGCTCTTGGATGATTGCCAGTTCTGGAGGCTATTACACTGTGACATCAAGCAGCACTTCAGGTAAAAACTGACCGTCCAGTTCGTTTTTGGAAGTTATTCTCAAACAGATCTAGATTTTTTGTGACTGAAGTTAAAGTTGTAGATTGAGATTTTGTCATTTCAACTTTATTGTTATATGATGACTTTAAAAAACCAATTTCTATTACTTTTTTTTTTTTTTTTTTTTTTTTTAACCCATTGCTGCCCACAACAAAAGAAAGAATGGTCAAACCATTATCACAAAAAAACTAGGATGGGCTGTTTGATAGAACAGAGATCCTCCTACTGTTTGATTGCTTATAGTTAAGTAATCATAGTATTTCTGTGCAATTTATATGGATGGATTATATATAGATAGTAGGACTCTGCATGCCTCGACTGAAATTAACAAAAATCCCCCAATTTTTGTTGTTGTTGTTCATTTAAAACAGATTGAATATCAAACAAATGCAAGCATATGTGGGAAAAATGTTACAGATTTCAAAGATGCACATTAAATTTAAACCAAACATGACCAAGGTAGTGGTATTTTTCCTTATCATACTAAACAAACAAGTCAGTTTCATCGAACATCATCACTGAACATGAATCAAGTTATGTCTGATTTAAAAAAAGATTTGTGCAATCACAATTAAGATCTGACTCAGCATAACTTTCTATTGCTACTGGCTGTGTTTCTTATCCGTTCTTCAGAGCATCAATCCCTCTCACCATGTCTGACCAACCCATCCAGTCCTTCCATGAAGGGGCATACCTGTCGCTAATGGAAGGCTTGAGAGATCTGGACCTCTGTGGCCCCACTCCCTGTGAGCTGGTGCTCACTGGAGATCATGCCTTTCCTATAGCAATGAACAGCCAAGGCCAGGTCCTGATGGCGGCCTCTCTGTACGGCCATGGAAGGATTGTGGTCCTGGGTCATGAGGGCTACCTGAAGCGATGTCCTGCTCTGGTAGTGAACGCTCTGAACTGGCTGAGAGGAGATGGATCTGAAAACTTGTCCGTTGGAGTCCATAAAAATGCCCAGGTTGTGGCTGATAACCTCAGCAAGACCTTCTTTGAAGTCAAAGTTGTTGAAGGCTTTAGTGACGCTCTGGAGGTTGGTGTATATGTGACTAATGCCTACAGTGTGGGACCGGATGTGAAAGAGCTGTTGGCGTTCATGAAAGCTGGAGGAGGAGTGCTGATTGGGGGACAGGCGTGGAACTGGGCTGCAAATCACCCAAATGAAAACACTCTGCTTCAGTTTGAGGGGAACAAGGTTTCGGGTGTGTCAGGGATCTACTTCTCTGAGCAAGTGGCTAAGGCAGAGTGTCTGTCTGTTGACCCACAAATCCCATCTTCCTGCATGGCTGGACTGTAAGTTTTTCCTTCTTATTTGTGTTGCATACTTGAATAGGTTTTTCAGGTTAAAGCAGTTGGATGGAACTCCCATTTTGCATTGAGTTTGGCAACCCCTGAGGGCTGCTATCAGGTCCAGATTGCCATTGGTAAACCCTTTACTTTACTGCAGCCCCACTCAGTCTTAGTTTCAGTTTATCTGTGTCTCTAACTAGCGTTGCAAAACTGCCAGAGGCCCTTCCCTGTTCTGAGGTCTGGTCTATAACTTGTCTAATTTCATTGCAACCCAACCTGAATAACTATGTTGCTGAAATAGCTAATCTTCTCTTTTCTTGAGTGCTGTTCATAAAGAGGATGCATTTTCAAAATAGCGTGTAAAATAATCTGTTTAAAGTGCCTTCTAATTGCTTTTAATGAGGGAATTTAATAAGACAACAAAACCTGCAGCCATGCTAACAATTTAACACTCTGGTATAATAATGCTTTATAAAGTGAATGCTGCATCATGGCATGGCAGCGTGCTCACAGTGCCAATAATAACACACTGATGTGTACTTGGTACCATGTTTGTGCCATTATTGAGCATAATGATTTTACTATTGGCACTTAACATGAAGTAGCCTTACAGCTAAGTGGGATGAGAATGTTTTATTTTTAATAAAAAAAAATTTAAATGTATTTGTTGCTCTTTGGAAGTGCATGGGATTGCCAAAGTTAATCTTGAGGGGAACATGAGTGGCTACATAACATAATAAGGATTCAGCCTATGGTTACCATGGAAATATCATACATGTCTGAACCCCTGTACAGAATGTCATGACAATCAAATACTAGATCAAATGCTATTTATGTTATATGACGGAAGCTTAGAACGGCCTTGGATTATTTTGTTTCTTGCACCGTTATCTCTTGATAATGACCTATTATCTCGATAGAACAAATGTATTTTTCGTGTGATAATGAATGAATGAATTTGTTATCTTAACATAACGGAAAGACTTTTGTTGGTGATTAATGTGATCATCCTGATTTCAGCCTACAAGAGCCTCCATTGGGAGACCACCCAGGGAGATGAAAATTCCAGATCACATTATTGGCCCCAAAACCAACCCAGTCAAATGAACAAATTAAAGTTAAATGTAACCTGCTGGTAGACTACAGCTACAGCCACTGGCTACAGGAGCCCTTCTCGGCAGCTCTTAGGTAGGAAGGAAGGTTGAAATCAAGACACATTACTGATAATTTTTTTAATATAAAAAAAAACTGTCTTTGTTATACTGAAGAAACAGGATTCTAAGTAATTATCATGGGATACATGCATACAAAAAATCCATTGCTGTTCTCATCTTTGTTTTTTTATAGTTCTTTTGTATATGATGGTTGTATTCTAGATGTGGTGTAGCAATCTACTGAAAGACAGAACATATACAGATTCTAAATATGTTCAGGTACAGGTGCACGTTCAAGTGTTCAGAAGTGTGGATTATAGGTGCAGATGTGTTTTTTTTTTCTTTTTTAATACAGCATCATGGTAATTGTAAAATACCATGTACCTCTCATACTTTATATTTCTGTCTGTCTCTCTCTCTGTTACCCCTGGTTCAACATCAGAATCTGTAAAGATTTTGATGACGACTTGAAGTTCTTACTCCAGGGGGTGTCAGAGTTTGACCTCCAGCGTGGGGTGGTAGCCTCTGAGGTCCTGGCCCACGGCCCACTGGCCTTCCCAATTGGTACTACCAACAATGGAAGAGCATTCTTGGCAGGAGCCTACTATGGACAGGGACGGGTTGTTGTGATCACACATGAAGGACTTCTGGGACGAAAGGTAACTTAAGTTAAAACATTTTGCTTCTTTTATATAAGAACATGATGAGTTCAAGAGCCATGAGACAAAATCCCTTTTTTGTCATTTATTTGTCTTTGTCCATAATCTGTTTATTCAAATGCAATGCATGATATTATCATAATGAAGTTAAAATTCATAGCTTTTAATGCCTCTGGCTGATCAAGAGATCAAAAAATCAAGTGTTTCTTTTAAATTGAGTGCCAGAAAGGTTTCTGGCTCTTTCATGTGTGACTACAGGCTGCTGTCTACCTGTGAAGTGCTTAGTAATGAGTGCTTAATCTGCCAATATATTTCACGTCATTAACAAATTTGGTTGTATCTTCATGACAGACCCTAGCTCCATTTTGGAACAATGCCATTCGATGGTTGGACGAAGGCCGGATTGGGGTCATTGGTGTAGCTCCAGAACTCAACCATGCCTTTAACCTCCTCAGTGAGACAGAGTTTAATTGCCAGAAGACAAACTTCAGGGGAGACCTGAGTGTGTTTGTGTGCACAGCATACAGTGATAAACATGCAGAGGAAATCCAAGACTTTGTGGCACAGGGAGGAGGCCTGCTGATTGGTGGACATGCCTGGAACTGGGCACAGACACACCCTGGGCAAAATCCAATGACAGATTTCTCAGGTATGATAGCATGTGACTGCAACTTTCTTCTAATGATGAACATACGATTATGTATTTCATTCGTAAGAGATGATCATTTTACTTGGGCATGCAATGATAAACTTGGCACAAGGGTACATTTAAAGGCTCAGTATTCTTCGCACAAAGTTCTGATTTAAAATAAATGAACAGGGAAAATGATAGCATTAAAAAGAATGCATACACCAAAAGCAAGCAGCAAGAAAAAGCTCCACAGCAAAAAAAAGAAGACGTGAGGAGAACAAGACAAAGAATTCTGAGACAGACTACACACTCTGGTTAACCCTCAAAACTCCAAGCCGTTTCAGGGCGTTTATTTCTTTCCTACTCCTTATTGAATAACTAACCATGGTGTTGTGTTTCACTGCATATACAAGGTCACATATCAAAGTGGAATGACATATTTTTTACTTCTTTCCATTAAAGGATTCTTTATGAATGTGATTTATTCATGATGGATAAAGTATATATCTTTTTTATACTTTCATAATCAATCTCTTGAAATCACAATTCACAGATGATTCCAACCTTATGGATGTTCTTTCTTACTTTTGTGTAAGTCCTGCAGCTCTGTAGAATCAGCACAACCATGACTAATGGTAGGAACAGCTCAGAAATTTCTTTTGTGCAGAATAACACAGTTATAATGGCCTCAATCATAAGATGAAGATAGAAGAATAATAAAAATAAACACAAGTTGGACTTAATGTGTATAAAATGGAAAATACATACTTCACAAGTGTCATGTATATACAAAAAAAAGCAACAAGTGGTTCTCCACGTGCTTCTCATGTTCTTTGCATTCTTACAACTTCTCATGTCCTCTCCGTTTTGCTCTGTGTAAATAGCCTGCAGCTCTGTCTGATTTTGTGGTGAATATTTGTCACATGACTGTTCATCATCATGGCTTCACAGTGTCCCTGAGGAGGGCATAGTGTAATGTATTAAAAAGGATCTTGTTATTCCAAATAGTTTGGGAAACATTTTGGCTGCATTTTAAACAAGAAGTGTAGAGTAACATACATTTGACAGACATATCATAATTTAAGACTCCGTTTGGATAACACTTTTCAAAAGGAAAGTTTCATAAAACTATGATTTGTATTGCTGGGAGAAAACACATTTTAAATCCACTGGCATGGTGGAGGGGTTGGAATTTAAAAGAATCAGGTTTCTTCTGTTTCAGGAAACAAGATCCTGAACAAAATGGGTTTAAGCCTGCTGGAGAAGATAATCTGGGAGGGATCCTACACGGCCCCTACGCCTAGCCAGGGCGTCAAAGACACCTACCGCTTCCGCCACCATTTACACCGCTTCATTAGTCATGTCACCCAGGGGGAGAAACTTACAGAGCATGAAGAGAAGTGCCTCAAAAAACTGGGTGGGGACTGTGCCAAATTCTTGCACATGAATGCTCATGACTCCTCCTCCTATAAGAATGTGGTGTCAGCACTAACCACGTTCTTAGAGACCTCGGGCATGCCACAGGTGGGCGAGATTGATTTTATTGATCGTGGTCATACTTATTTTTGTAAGGCAATGTCTTTTGTTTCTGTCTTTTTAGTTTGGTTCCTGGCATCCAGGGCCTTGCAAGGCAGATATTTAATTGACCAGAGAATCCCTTTGTATCAATAATAAGCCAATCATGACCACACCATGTGATTTTGCTAGCTGTATGCACTGCAACACTATGAGCACCCCCCTTAATAACATCTCCCTTTCATTTTCAAGGTGAGTGCCAGCTGCCCTGTAAGGACTCCCAAAGACCACCTCCTCCTCATGCTGGGGGCAGAGGTATATAAGGTCTGCCCAAATCCTGATGCCCTCCTGCCCTTCCTTATCAAGGATAACCCCTCGATGCCAGTTGTCTACAACCACAAAATCATAATTAATGCTAACACAAAAGGTAGGACCTTGTTTTTATTTGTTAATATGGAATCATAGTTACAGGTAATGCACTGTTATCGCAGAACTGTGATTGGCATGTAGTAATTTGTGTGCACAACTGAATATATATTGGGATAATCATTGTGCATGTGCATTGCATCAATAGTTTTTTTTTTCCTTTCTAATTGTTCTTGCCAGGAGCATTCGAGTGGATCAGTACAGGTCTCTACCTCTCTCCTGGTATGAAGACCTACTTGGATATCCCAGCAAAGATCGTCAAGCAGGGATGGAAGGTGCAATTTACAAAACAATAGTTCACCATGACAGTTATTAGGACCAAGTGAGAGTTGTTTTTTTTCTACATTTGGTGCATATGGCCCAAAAAAGGAAATTACTTTAATTACATAAAACCAAAATTTCAATCTGTAAACATATATAATATAAATTTATATAGTTTATGTTCTTGAAGGTTAAATTATAGGGAATTCTATGTTTAAAAACACACACATAATTATATATTATGTAATCTTAAATCAAATTTGAAAAGAAATGTAAAAAGGAAGCGCAAAACCTCTGGACATTTCCAAGCTCATATCATCATATTAAAGTTTTGTTGTTTAAAAAAAAAAAAAAAAAGAAAGAAAAAAAACAGTGACTTATATGTCTATTTTTTTTAAAGTACATTTACTGTGTGTTTTCTAGTAATTCTTAAAGCAGTTAAACAAATTCCATGTCTTCCTCAGATCCAAATAGGCTGTCAAACAGACTACCTGGATGCTGCAGAGTTGAAGAGAGCAGCACATGTTCATGCGCAGTTCCCTGTGACCTCAGAGATGATCCAGGTGTGGAACCTGTGGGGGGGGCTCATCTACCTGGTGGCTCCACCCAACACACAAGTGGAAGGGGTAGAGGTCATAGTGCAGACTGCTGTACCTGCGCCTTACTATAAATCTGGTGAGTTTGTGGTTGATTACAGGGGTATAAGCACAATAGTTTGATGACCATGGGTGGCAACAAGGTAGCTGGACTTGAGTGAATATTCCATCAAGCCCTGATTTGAATGTAAAGGATGATCAAATGGTCACGTGAGCGGTGTTCAGCCCATGAGAATAGGAAAGCAGAGGCCTGCTTTCCTATTTTCATTCAAGTTCTCATTTAAGATGCCACAGACACCATGGCTGTATTGCCCCCATATGCCAGCCATTGATAGTTTCTGAAACTGGCTGCAGTTTCTTTAAGTTAAGCTGCAATTTTGAAAACACATATGCTAATATTTATTCCTTCCCTTCAGGTGTGACAACAGTTGCTGAGTGGTCCATCCTGCGTACAGCTCCCTCCCCCTGGGCAGAGCTGGAGTTTGAAAACATCATCCTTACTGTGCCATCAGACGTCGTTAGGAATCTGGATCGCCCTGACGAGTTGGCAGCACTTTGGGATAAGATGATGAGGGCCATCGCCGACCTGGCTGCCAAACCACACAAGTTTCATCGCAAAGAACGCTTCGTGACTGATGTTCAGATTTCCCATGGTAACTCCCTCTTTTATGATTAGTATTACCATCATTATTATGTAATCCACCACACGGGTCACCTTGTCGAATGAGACTGTTTTCTCCATCCAGGTTGGATGCATGCTGGGTATCCTATCATGGCACAAAAGTCTGCAGCCCCTGATCTGGTCAACATTGACGGTGCTGGTAGAGACCTGTGGGGACCCATCCATGAACTAGGACACAACCAACAGAGAGGCTGCTGGGAGTTCCCATCACACACCACAGAAGCAACATGCAACCTGTGGTCAGTGTATGTGCATGAAGAGGTGCTGGGGATCAAGAGGGAAAAGGTGGAGTATTTTTTGTGACACATAACCCTTCTTGTTGTCTGTTGAGAAAAAAATGTTGGTCTCTTGATTGACATTGTGAAACAATCATATCACTTCTTCACGTTCAATACAGGCTCATCCAATGATGACTTTAGCTAATCGAAACGGTCGAGCAGAGAAGTATGCTAAGGGGGGCAAGAATCTCAACCAATGGCACATGTGGATGGCCCTGGAGACATACATGCAGGTAAGAGCATCTTTCAACTGTGCATTCAAACAGAATTGTACCCTATCAAAGGCAACTAAATTCTTTGTCACAGTAGCTGCCTCATTTTTTTTAGTTTAAAGCCACATAAAGATGTTGTCAATTTTACTACTCTCATTTTTCTTTACCTCTGTCTCCTTTCATTTAGCTCCAGGAGAAGTTTGGCTGGGATGCCTTTAAGAAAGTGTTTGCTGCCTACCACAATATGAGCAACTTTCCAAACGACAACAATGGAAAGATGAACCTGTATGCTGAGACCTTCTCCCTGACTGTTGAGCAGGACCTTTCTGGATTCTTTAAGGCCTGGGGCTGGCCCATTACACAAGCTACTGAGGAGAGTCTCTCCAGCCTGCCTCCATGGAGCGACCACCCAATGGCCCAGTATGACTGAACTTTACACTGCTGCTTATTAATAGTGCAGAATCAAGGCTATATGATTCGTGACGTTGGGTATTTAGTGACAAATTTAATTTGCTTACTCGGAACGACTTGCATTTTTCTATAAATAAATTAGTTACCTAGTTATAGATATATGCAACGTTTTGATTTAGTAACTCCCTCTAAATAATTCTTCTTTCAATTAAATTTAAAAGATAACCAAAAAATCACTGTCAGAAAGAATGTGGGAAAACAGGGAGCATTATCATTGAAATGTAAATGTAATCCAAACAGTCCTTTAACAGACCACTGGTTACCAATGTTTTGGTTTGAAGAAAAAATAAATAAATAAATAAATAAATAAATAAATAAATAAATAAATAAATAAATAAATAAATAAATAAATAAAAAATATATATATATATATTGATAATATATATAATTGTGGTACACTCTTTTTGTACAGGATTTTTGTACAATGTTCACATGACAGATAATCACTCAAAGCCAGACAGAACTGCAGGCTGTTTACACGGAGCAGAGAGGAGAGGACAGTAAGAAAAGTAAGGAAATGTTTCTTCAAGAGAATAAGGACAGTGAGTGCAAAATTGCACAGGCATGTAAGGATATGTTTTTGTTTTTGTTTTCTACAGCATAATAGATTCATAGGTCAACAAAGCATCTTCCGGTGGAGAGGTTAATCATGGTCTTTCTTCAAAACTCACAAAAGCTTCTTTTACAGATGTGTGGTTGGCTTATGTGAGGTCCAGAAATGAAATGCTTTCCTATATTTGATTGTGTTTAGTAATTCAGGTTGTGTTTATTCGATGAATAAAATGTATACTGCATGTTTATATTATTTTCATCTTATTTACCAATAAACATTCACTTCACCCTTTAGTTGCCCTGCAGTGGTAGTAAAACTCCTCCTCTGCTGGTTTATTGGAGAACTGCATGAGAAATTATTTTTTAAAGGTAGTATTATGTGTTCTGTTCTGTCTCTGTAATTACACAATGTGACTCAGAGGGGGGAAAAAAGATACTGGAGTTGCATTGCATACTAGCATATATTTTCCAGTTTAGACATGTCTTATCGCCATACTGAAAGCCAGTTCTTATTACTGTTTCAATTCAAGACATTTTCTGAAGTAAAAGTCCTTCATTCAACCTTAAAAAGACGTTAGATATTTTTTAAAAAACCCAGCTTTTAAAGTTATCAACTTACAAAATAAATGTTATGCATTAACTTTGGGAATCATGTAAATTGACACAATCTCTCACCCAGCCCCAAATTTTAGGATCTGAAATGTGGCCAATATGTGAAGCACAGAATAAGGCCTTAAGCCTGTGGTTTTATCTCCCCTGGTCCAACCTCACAATACTTCCCTTCTTCTGCTGAATGTGTGACAAAGAAGAACTCACCGGGCTGACAGACTCTCCTGTGGATGAGCAAAGAGCCCAGTCTGCCTATCTAACTGTCTGCTTTATCCCTTCACAGCTCTAATTCAGAGCAAAATGACGGGATGTGCAGCGATGTGAGTTTCCATGTTCAGGATTCTACCAAAGAATAAACATAAAGCTTTTCTTTGTATTTCTTATGATTCTGCCCCCTTCCATTGAGAATTAGAGGTTGTGAGCAGTGAACAATGTCAAACTTTGAGCACTAAGACCTTTGGAACTCCAAGCGCAACGGGAAGTTCATTCTGGTGTTCTGTTTGATCATGTTAGTTTTTCTCTGGAACGGCTGGATGTCATCATTCACTTGGTTGGATCATGAAAACCCTTGACACTTTCCTGAGAAGTGAGTCCTTACATGCACAAACACACACACACACACACACACACACACACACACACACACACACACACACTCACAATCACACACACACACACACACACACACACACACACACACACACTCACACAATCACACACACTCACAATCACACTCACACACACACAGACCACACCTTATCACATTTGATAAGGCCTTCATACTAATTTCAGTAGAACTGACCATGCACTGAGCAAACCAGTGTAACAAGGAAGCAAAACCAAAACAAAACCACAATGACGTGAATTAAGTTATATTTTTCAGGAAACACAGAAATCACTCATTTTCTTCTGCATTTTTAAAGAATTTGATTACTACATGAAAATTGGGAGTGAGGTTAAGGTTAGGTTAAGTTGGATTGGCACGTACACATTGTTGATGTATCACCTGCATGAGATGATTGTCTCTCTGCAAAGTGTACACATAAGGGTAAACATTTTCTTTTAGGGTGGGCCTTTGTTTAGGTAAGATATATTTTGTATTAGTCCCCATGCAAAGCAATGCATTAATTAGTTTTTGCCTGGAGTGCACATCTGGATCTCCAAACTGGGAATGCACACAACATCATCTACTGCAGATAAAGCATTGACTGCTGCAACCTCACTTTGAAAAAATCCAAAGTATCTCTCTCAGCAATGTCTGCTGTCCCTTTTTTTCTTTTCCTGACTTGTGCAGTCAAATCGTATAAACAGTACAGTTGTAAGTTATATTAAACTTATCCTGAAACTAGATATGCTATTGTGACAAGATGTAGTGAATTTTGTTTCCTTCTTGGGACAGAACAATGGCCGTTATTGTTTGAGGGAACTATAACCTTCTTTATCAAATCATTAATCTCTCTTCACTGTATCATGGTCCCTGCAGAAACTTTTCCTTGATGTCACCTGTTGTTTATGAGTCAAACACTTTCGACACATTCGAAGTGATGATTGCATCATCAGTTACTGAAACCTGAACCAACCCCTCCTCAAACCCTTATCACAGCCCGCCTCCTCTTCCACCTCATTTTTCCTTTATATAGTCGTTGCATTTAGCCTATCAGACAGTTTTCTCTTTTTGGAAAACTGTTGTGCCTTGATCAAGTTGTCCAGAAGACCAACTGAAAAATCAGGTAAAAATACTACATTTTTGCTCTCTTATAGATTTTTGATTAAATAAAAATTTACAAAATTTGAATTAGTGGTTGAAGAACTATTAATTTTATTTCCATCTCAGAACCAGATTAGATTTTAATGTCTGTAAAATATCTAATTTGAAGTTCTCTTCCTGTTCCCATAGAACAACTTTGACTGAGTACTTGTGCCATCCTGCAATTCACTCTTCATCTTCAGAGCATCAACCTTTCTCACCATGTCTGACAAACCCACCCAGTCAGTCTATGAAGCTGCCTATAAGTCACTGACGAAAGGCTTGACAGAGCTGAACCTCCTTGTCGACAGTGTTCCCTGTGAGCTGGTGCTCAGTGGAGACCATGCCTTTCCCTTGGCAATGAACAGCCAAGGCCAGGTCCTGATGGCGGCCTCTCTGTATGGCCGTGGAAGGATTGTGGTCCTGGGTCATGAGACCTACCTGGGCGTCTTTCCTGCTCTGGTAGAGAATGCTTTGACCTGGCTGAGAGGAGATGGATCTGACAACCTGTCTGTTGCAGTCAACAATCCTGTAAAGTGGGTCGCTGATAAAATCAGCAAGTCCATCTTCGATGTCCAGGTTGTGGGGAAATTCAGTGAAAATCCTGGGGTTGGTGTGTATGTAACTGATGCCTACAGCGTGGAGCCAGACGTGAACGATCTGGTGGCGTATATTAAAGCTGGAGGAGGAGTCCTGATAGGGGGGCAGGCGTGGCACTGGGTTACAAGTCATCCTCAAAAGACCACACTTCTTCAATTTCCAGGGAATAAAGTGTCTGGTGTATCAGGGATCTACTTTACTCCTCAGTATGGGAAGGCAGAGATCCTGCCTGTCCCCCCTCAGATCCCATCCTCATGGATGGCTTTACGGTTAGTGTATCCTCCCCTTTCAATCATATAGATTGTCTCCATCTTCCCCTTCTCATCCTTTTGTCTCTTTCTTTCCTCTAATACAGCCTTGGTAAGGATTTTGAGGATGACTTGGAGTCCTTATTACAGGGGGTTTCAGAGTTTGATCTTGGGAAAGATCTTCTGGCTTCTGAGGTTCTGGTCCACGGCCCGCTTGCCTTCCCCATTGGTACCACTGAGGATGGACGGGTGTTCCTGGCGGGAACCTACTATGGGAAAGGAAGAGTCATTGTGATCTCACATGAATCCCCTTTCTCATTAAAGGTCAGTCTAAAATAATGGTTTTGAGAATTCCTTTAATCTTCTGAACCCCAAGCTATAAAATCAATCATGGCTTTCCAGTTTGGCAAAATAGCAACATATTTATTGTTATTAACCAGATCAAGTTTTTCTGAAAATTGTGTCTTTGGTGACATTTCAAATGAGATTTCTAGAATAAAGAGATTTTGACAGAAATATCCAAATTTTAAGCTTAGTTTTGGTTTCTTTTCCTAATAGCAACTTTTAACATATAATCCATTCAAGGGCTGTCCAAAAGTTCAAATTTCAATGATTTGCCTGTTTTTAAAGTTTCTTTCTATGATAAACGGTGTATCTTTGGCATTCTCCTTAAAGGAGAAAACCCCCAACTTCCATCAACACAACGGCGGTTTCAGGTGCTACGGTGACTTTGCACCTATCAGCGGTGCTTTGCCTGTGCTTTGCCTGTGCTTTGCCTGAATATAGTCCCAAGACTTTGTGCTAGGCAAACCTTTCGTGATATTGGCATTGACATTTGTACTCGGTTTGAATGTTCAGGTCAAACAATGAAATTAGGAAAATTCTCGAGTTCATTTATGACTATTTTGTGAACGACTGGCTAAGTGGCAACT
>JAOWBC010001387.1:4276472-4286859 GCA_028566105.1 Hypoplectrus providencianus | reverse complement strand
CGCACAGTAAACAATATATATTTTAAGTAACCAAACTGCACTTTACTTTGAAAGAGTGAAAACACTCTGTGAAAGGGGAAAAGTTCTGAGATGAAAAACTCTCCATTCCCTATGGTAATAATATGTCAATCTTACAGTCACATGAGCTTCATGCGGTATCCAGGACTGAGACCATGAACTCATTGTGAGAGTGTTTACTGAGGTAATAAATCAAGCGAGAAGGATCTTCTGTCCTCTCCCCGCTGCTCTGTGTAAACAGCCAGCAGTTCTGTCTGCTTTTCATCTGTCATGGGTCTGCTGGATTTCATTATTTTAACTGGATCTAGTTATTCAAAACTTTTTTTCAGGAAGTTGTAATGAAACATGTCGAATTAAAATGACTGACAGGTATACAGTTTTAACCTTCATTATGATTACTTTTTTTTTTATGGAAATCAAACCTATGGTCCATTCAAGGACTGTGGGAAAGTTCAAATCACAAAATGTCTGTATTTATTTTCTATTTCCATGATAAACTGTGTATTTATGGCAAACTTTTAAAGAAAACATGTGGTTCAGAGGGCTAAGGCACTTCCAGTTGGCTTCATTTCCAAAATATAGCAAAGATGGCGACTGTTCACTGTTGGAATTGTCTGGCATTCCAGTCAGTGTGAAGGCACATCATACACTTAAAAAAGCAAGTCTAAATACAGAAGTATGCAAATTGAGACACAGCGTGAGAGGATGTGAGCTGATGCTTATTTGTTAACATTTGTGAGTTGCATTTGTCAGTTGCTTTTGAGTATTTTGTCTTTCAAGGCCACAACAATTAAAACAAATGGCCATCTGGTTTTAATTCTCTGCAAACTGGTTTTCAAATTGTATTAAAAAAATGTAAACAAAAAGCTGCTTGGAAGGTGAGAAAATATCTGAAAAAGCTAAAACATTACAGAAAATGTCTATTAATATGTTTAAGAATACTGTACATGATTTGTAGTAGTTGGGCTAAAACAAAACAGAAATAACACTGGTATGGTCCATCCATTTAAAGCGTAACAGGAATTGAAACTTGCATTTATTTATATAGGAAATACGAAATCTATGCTCAACATGATGCGCTTCAGAACTGTGCATCAACAGAGGACCGCCGTCCTCCTGCCAATCATCCCCTTCAGCGGTGCCCTACCTGAGCGTCCACAGTCCGCACAGGAGATAAGGTCTTCAGGACAGCCAGTCTTCTTTGAGCCTCCGAGGCAGAAGTCGCAGTAGCCGTTTGCGATCACTGAGCCGTCTGGTGCTTTCTTGGCTGGAAGAAGAAAAAGAAAAGAGAAGCAGGTAAGCAAAAGTGGGAATTCAATTTAATCCTATCTGGAGTCTTAAAAAAGGAGGATGAAGAGCAAAGTGTAAACTCATAAGTCAGTGTTATGAAATGTCTCCCTGGAGTGAGGGAAGTGTATCAATCTCTAGACAACGGACTGTAAAAGTTAGAGCTTTCGTCGCCAAGGTGTGCTGAGAAAGGGAAAACATTGTCGATAGAGTAGACAGTGAGTTATTAGACAAAAAATGTTGAGATGTAAAACACAAAGAGAAGAAGGGAGATCTGTGAGTAAGTCCCTGTTGCCAGACTGCGAAACATCCCAGTCGGGCACAGCGCTCCGTCTATCTGTCTCTCCATTCCATCTGTTTGCTTTGGTTAAAACAAGCACCGGTGCAGGCCTGCGCTGGAGCCTGGGACCCGCCAGTCCCCTGCTCACCCAGGAGTGGGATAGGGATATGGTGAGGCACGGAGCAGGACGTCTGCTGAAGCCTCTGGGGTCGGTAAAAACATTTTTATGAGTGGAGGGGGAGGAACTGAGCTGACACGTGTGTGTGTGTGTGTGTGTGTGTAGGGATTTTGCCGGGACAGACCTGCCGTCACGCTGAGCACAGAGAGGCAAGTGCTCCACGTGAAGCCGTTTCATAATGATTATTAACAAGAGAGAAATTCCCCCTGCCTGCTTGAGAGCTGCTGTGTATGTATGTGTGTGTATGCATTCCACATCTACCCCCTTCATCCTTCAGTCTGTCTGTCTGCCTGCCCGTCTTACTGCTGTTGATTGCATAATCACTTTAATGGAAGCAATCACATAACCACTGCAGACTATTTTGTATGTGTGCTTTCTTCCCTAAGATGTAACACACTGGACAGGTCCTTCACAATGACTCACCACACAGGTACACACACTTACATATAGAAAGCCATTCATCCTGCAGACAAACAAAAGATAGGCAGACGCTCGGGCACGCAGACAGACAGTGCTGTAGGTGATACTGTGTGTATGAGAGACAGACAGAGGTCATTAATCCATCCATTTCAGGGTGGAGCCTTGTTTGGCCGGAAGGGGAGGGGGCGAGTGGTGCTGAGGGTGAATTTGATGGAAAAGAGGGTGAGAAGGGAAGGAGGAGTGAGAGAGATTGGGTTTCTACTCCACAGGGTTTGGCTTTAATCCTCCGAGAAATGAAATAATAAAAGAAACTCTCTGATCAGGATGAGAGACAGACAGACAGGCAGACAGACAGACAGACAGACAGACAGAGAACTGGGGAGGGGAGGGAAATGATAAGCTGTACCTGCTACTGCAGAATTCAACAGGAGTGAGCAGAGCAGGAAAAAAAGCATGCGGCTGTCGTCTATACTGTGAGAATGTAACTGCATAGGACTTTACTGCTGGGCTGTGCACTTCCAAAGGTGCTGCAATGGTGAATAATAAGGGGGAGAGGCCACTGTCAGCATCAGCAGCAATAGAAATAATAATGAAACATACTCAAAATGTTCTAGTTACCATGTACACAAGGACTTTCAAAAAAAAAAAAAAAAGTGGGTTGAGTGGGTTGTTTTGACAAGAGACAAACAGTGTCGATACCTTAAATTCAGATTATTAATTATTATTTCAAAACAAATGGCCTGTCCTACTGATTCTCAGTGATCTCCTTTTCTAGGGATAATATGAGTTCCTGCTGTTATCAGCTTTTTCAAACTATGAGAGTTTCATTATATAAAAAAAAACACCTGCACATCATCATGTGAGGGTTACGCAGATATGTCCTGGCCTATTTTCCCAGGGTTATTAAAAATCAGGACATCAGTATGGTCTTTTTTGTCATAGATACCATGATATAGGTTGCTGTATTAGCATGTCAATGGAACTGTTATTATCACAGTAATAATAATAGCAGTAGCAGCAGCAGCCTGTAAGACAGTTATACTTGTCAATTGGTAAAGATGAAAAAAAAAATGCATAATAATATCAAACATATTCTCCAATCTCCTGCACCTTAAACTGTAAAACTGACCACATTTTAATTTCATCTGAAATATTTAACATGTGTTATGGTGCATTCACACAGGGTCTATGCCAGTGATGTAATGATAACTCGAAAGGTTTCTCTGATAAAAAAAAAAAAGACAAAATATATCTGTAGTGTAATGCACATTATTAAACTTATTGTTGATTATTAATTAGCTTATATTCTACTCTCTCACATATCGATTACTTTAGTTGAAAAAAACATCCACTGAAAAATACGACTGTAATTCTCATTAAGTAAAGCTGGAAGACAATTCATTAAAACAAATTACACAGAAATGATACAAATTTGCTTCAATGTTTGCAGGATTTTAATTGAAAAGGCTGATCTTGTGTTTCCTGCCTGCTTGGCTAATAACAGGCTTTGCATTGTCTTATTTTTGGTAAATGGTTTTATATTGATGGTTTTATATATATATATATATATATATATTCTGTACTACATACACACAGTGCAACCGTATCATCTCAATATCATGTTCTGCTACTTATTTGATGTGCAGAAAGGCACACAGCAACTCTTTGCATGCATTTGTCTCCTACAACATTTTGTGGGCAATCCCTTGACGACTAACTGTATCTATTTACTATTTGTCACTATCCATTGACAATGAATCTGAAATAATGTTGCTATGGAGAGAGGAAGGGCTTTTCAAAGAAACTCAGGTCATATAAATGCACTGCCAGCCCAGGAACATTTCTTATATTCTCACTATTTGTTTAGCATATTAGCATGCTAACATTTGCTAATTAGCACTTAAAGTGAATTTAATTGGTTTCATAGTTATTTGGTCAAAAACAAAGGTTTGAACAAATTTAAAAAAATGACCTGATGATGGCACTGCATGAAAAGCTAAGGAATCACAAAGGGACAGAAATTCATCCTGAGGGAGATATAAATAATATAATATTATTAATAACATTTCTGTCTGGACCAAAGCAGTGGACAGTCCTACTGACCATTTTTAAAGCCACAAGAGAGCATTGAACATTATGTGCCGCTGTCTAGCTCCACATGAATGCAGAACAGACTACAGTATAAAAAGACTAGAATGAGCATACAGTATATACAGTAAGTGTATTTACTTTTTTAAGAACAACAGAGCCAGATGTTTACTGAGTCTAGCAGAAGGACGTCTGAAGCTGCAGAGACATATGTGGCGTGCAGCCCTGCAGCCAATGCAAACACATTTTGTCTACTTGTTCTGGTCAAATAAATTTCTTTTATCTTCGCTGCTTTTATTTGGGCTCAGCGCTGCTGATTGGGCCTCACAATTCCTGGTGGGATAAACTACACAGGCACACATGTGGATAGCCACACACACACACACACACATTCAGGCTACATTTTATCTGTGTTTGTGTGCTACGATTAGGTGTGTGCATCTCTGTTTGCCTTTGTAGTTTTATGTGCCTGCATGTGTGTGTGTACGTGTGTGTGCGTGCTGAAATGCCCCAGAGAGTGAATCAGCAGGTCCTGACGCATGTGAGTGAGTCGGGGCTGCCCGCTGGCCTGCCTGCATGGAGGAAAAAACTCCATCAATGATTAAACGCCTGCGGCCATGTTTCAGAAGCCGCCTGCAACCACAGACACGCCATCACCAGCACAGGGAGAGAGGGAGGGAGGGGTGAGGACAGTGATAGAGAGGGAGAATAAAGAGGAGTGAGCTAATGAGCAAAAATAAAACACATATAAGCCACACTGAGAAAAAACGAGAGCTTGAAGAAAGAAAGATGGCACAAGTCAGGTGGCTCTTTCTTCTTTCTCGTCCTCCCTCGTTAGTTTTACCTCCTCTAAATCTTCACCTCCCTCGGCCACCTTCCTCCTCTCCTCTTTTTCTTTTTCTACTTCCATTTCTCCCTCCTTTACCTGACCCTCCTTTCCTTTCCTTTCCTCTCCTCCCTCCTTCCCTCCCTTTCCCTCCACTCCTCTTCCAATTACCAGGAGGAGTATGAGCAGAACCGCACACTTCACAGCTTTCAAGTGTTGGAGAGAGATCCTCCTGGGAATTATCCAGCAAGAGATGAATCCTCAAATGCTCCTCACCCCACCTCCTCCACCCCCCCCACCAACACCTACCCTTCCCAATCCTTCTTCCCTCTCTGCTTATAATTTCTCTCTCCCCCTGTCTCATTTTCTCTCCCTTCCTCCTCCATGCTGCTCCTTCATTAACTTGCGTTGTGATTTTCACCCTCTTGGCCTGCTGCTTTTTTCCTCTCTTTTTTATTCTTAGGAAAATAATTGTATATTCTTACAATTCTCATTTTATTTCATCTAGTTTGTCTCACGCGTTATTTATAAATTCAGAGATTTGATAAAGCATTTCTTTAAAAAAATAGTAAATCATTTTTTTTAATACTGAAGAAATAGAGAGGAAGTGAAGAAGAGAATGCAGAAACAGTTACACAAAATCCTTATGTTCAAATCACTGATTTGTCATGTTTTGCATTTCAACACAGCCTTCCTTCAGATTAAACATCCTCATCATAGATTAATGAGATAATAAACTCTTTGTATTAATTCCACAGACAATTTATATACACTGACACATCACTGTCTTGTGGAAACCATGTTTGTACAAGACGTCAGCCATTCATGCGCTTGCAATTAATGGGCTTTTTTCATCTTTGTGTCAATGCATTTTTCAGAAAATTTGATGGGTTGTTTAAAGTTGGTGTTACATAAGTAAGCAGGAGAATGTTTTTAATCCATAAGGAATACTTGATCCTTCAATTACGACTGAAAGATAAAAACTTGAAATAATCAGTTTTTATTTATTTTAAAAGCAAAGGTTACCTTCTACAAAACAAACCTGCTTGCTTTATTCATGTTATTAACTGTACATAGTTAACTCATTCATATATTTTTGAGACTGACCCTCTCGTTTGAACAGCTTCCTATTGTGATTGATATCAATGTTAAGACAGAGCACTTTAGAAACCGTATCAATGCGATGGAGGCTAAAGCAAACATGAGTTTATAGAGGCTAAAATCCAGAGCAGAAGTGAGAGTACAAAGAATGACATGTTCCACTGAGGGCGGTGACACCCACCCCGGTCACTGGGGTGGAGACCCTCTGGTTCAGGAGCCATCCCCCACCCAACATTGCTCCTTTTGCGGATGCTGTCACTCCTTATACTGCTTCATTTTCTCCTTCACTCCTGTTATAATTTATAATAACTGCCACTGCTAGAGGTCATCATCTTATAATAAACATCATCATTGCTGCCCATTTAAAGGCCTAACTTTGCTTTCTGAACTGATTAGTTGATATAAGAGTCCAATTCTAACCCATACCTATATGGCTGATAATAATGATGATAATGTTTGAACCAGATGTGTAGTTTAGGTTGTTTTTAGATTTCTTTGCCTTTGAAGTGAGGCCTCACATATAGATTTATTCAGTACTGGTTTAAGATTTTTTATTTGGTCAAGTCAAATAGGTTGATAGAACAAAAAAGGATTTTTATTGGCACTGCAAAATCATCTATCCAAATGAAACTTTTCAAAGTTCAGAAACACTTGGACTACATTAGAAATAAGTGAAGCTATCTCAACACTTTTAGAGAATCTTTTTATTTGAAGATTATGTGACCAATGGTGACCAGGTAAGTACATTTCTTAGTGTGTATAATCTAGAAAAGGTCAAGATAAAAAAGAGCTAAACTTTGAGAAAGTACAGGACCAAAGGAATTAAGAAGTCTGGATCCCCATCCTGGCATTGTCCCCCATTTTCTCCCTAAAGTATATCCTTTTCTGTCTTCAGTACCTTCCAACCTCTTTCCCACCTCCTCTTTCCTCTCTCCCCTCTGTCTCCCTCCCAGACTTTGACCTGGAATCAATACCACAGCCCGTCTCTGGCTGGTCGATAATCTCATCCTCTGGCCGGCCGCAGTGGAAGCCTCATCAACTTAGTGCTTCCATCTGAGAGGAATTACCTCTGCCACCACACACGCACAAACAAATAGACCTACCTGTTGACTTTATTCGCTTTCTTCTCCAGCTCACTTTTTACATTTGCTCATCTTTTATTTCCACTTAAGATTCACATTTAGGTGATTTCATGTGCACCTTTAAAGTCTTTTTTCTATTCTCTCCTGTTGTGTTGATTCACATAAAGGTAAGCTCAGCCATTGACAGAGAAAGACAAGTTGCCTTGGCTACCATCACCAAAAATACGAAAAACTTGATTAGTCAAGGCTGAGGTTTAGATGGGGATTAACAAGTGACGGTTGAGTGTGTTTTCACTTGTATATGTTCTTCACAAATGTGAAGGCAACAAGCACTCGAGTGCTGCAGTTGAAGACGCATGAAGGGGTGAGGATGAAGAGGAAGGTGGAAGAAGGAGAGATAGAGGGGACAGGGAAGGATTTCAGGAATGAATGAGGCGAAAGGAGAAAGTGGAAAGAGACAGGGAAGAGGAGGAAGACAAGGAAGCACAAAGGGGAGAAAAGGAAAGGAGGCGAAGAAAAAAAAGCGGCTCCCGTTGTATCGGAGCAGCGGTGTGTGAAAACACACACTCTGCACTCCTGTCGCCTCGCTGCTTAATGAGGAGAGCCTCTCAGGAGTAGCGCACGCACACACAAGCACAATGAAAACACCCACAACCATACACATACAGTAGGATGCACACGCACGTGCACACACACACACACACACACACACACACACACACACTGAGAGATTTACAACCAAGCCTTTGCATAATAACTTTTGCTGTCCAGTTTCAGACCCATCCCCCTCTTGCTCTCTTTAAAGTGATGAATGAGAGTAACCCTCGTCCAGCCACACACACACACACACATGCACACATAATTACAGTAACAGATTCGCACAGATCTACCAAAAAGAATAAACACATTTTAGCACATATGTGTTCATTCACAGACAAAAGCCCTGAATGCTCAAGGAGACATCTTCAGGTTTTTTTATGCAGACAAGGAGGCAGAGATGCAGTCAGATGGAAACCGTCAGTCACAGATGAAAAGTCACCAGCTTCCTTTCTCTCTCTCTCTCTACACATCTTCCTCCTCTCACTCTTCCTCCCATCGTCTTCCTCTTTGCACTTTCATGCTTTCTCATTATTGCTGCTGCTCTCTCTGCCTCTGATTCGATCTCTTCTCTGCGCTTCATTGTGCTTCATCTTTTTTCGCTTCCCTTTCCTTATTTGGTCTCTATCTATTTTTTTTCCTTCCCCCTGCTTTACTCTCAAAAAGGAAATTGGAACTCTTTCCTGCAATCCATCTGTTGTCACACTAATGCCTGCACCAGTGCTATGCTCTGTTTTCCCCCCATTTCTGCTCCTTTTCCATCCCTGCACCCTCCAAATCTACCCCACCCCTCACCCTGATACACGCACACAAGTACTACTTTCACTCATGTCCAGTCAGCAGGTTGCGTAACTCCCAGTGCATTGTGGGTCTGCATGCATGCATTTGTGTGTGTGTGTGTGTGTGTGAGTGTGTGCAATGTGAGCTTGCGTGCAGAGATGACATTGCAAAGTAAAGAGGACAGAGGCAGTTTTGGTGCATAATAAAACTTGATCTATGGCTGCTTTGTAATCACACTGACCCGCAGAAATAGACACACACACACACACACACACACACACACACAGTACAGTACGTCAGGCTCTGCAGTCTGCAGATATGTGCACATTTTCGTCAATAGACATTCACCAGTATGCCCCCCGACCCACACACGCACACACACACACCCATGCACGCGCACATACACACACACAGATACACAAACTCCCCCATAAATCATGCATTTAAAGAAATCACATACAGCACACTTTGCACATGCATGCGCGCACTTTGTGCACATGTACTCCACATTTGCACACACTTAAAAAGGGCCACTTAGCTGGCGCAGGCTTGTGTCCCTGTCGATGAAGAGTTAAAATGCAAATAATTAATCCTATTTTGTTCCAGGGAGAAAACGGGCAGGGCTTGTGACTGTGAAATCCTGTTTGAAATGTGCCCAGCTTCACATGGTCTACTATAATGTCTGTCAGCCCGGTACTGTCATGTGTCAAAAATGACCAGCTGGCCACAAATAAAAAACAACAAAAAAAATAAGCATACAAAGGAGAATTCTACAAAAAGACATTTAAAATGGAGAGCTGAGTCTCATTATCTGTGGAATGTTGGCACTGAAATGGGGGGTTTGAGTTTCTGTAGGTGCTGCAGTCTTCTTTGTGTGTTCAGTCATGGTGGCTATCGCTGCTTGTGCTAACTACTCATTAGCATTTTATTCAAAACAAACTAGAATTGTAAAAGGCACCCTTCTGTGCACCAGAGAATTTAACCAAAGAATGGCACTTGCATCTGACAGAATATGTTAAAGTCAGGTAAATAGCTATTGACTTATGTCAAATCACGTATGGACTTTTGATGTGAAAGTGGAACTGTAAGACTTTCTATGAAGCCCATGTCTATGATGTATAACCATACTGTAAAATGCATTATTATCTGTTTGTAGCACTGTTTATTTACAGTTATAAGCACTCATATTCGTAATACTTATAACTGCTTGTCACACACTGACAATGATTTTGATGTAACATTCTGTATGACATGCAAGAGAAAATTCAGTTGCAATTATAAAGAATAAGTTTTTAATGTGTTATAATGTGGTAAAATGATTGTTGTAAGGCTGTATGAATATATTTTAGAGAGCGCTTTGTAATTGTATATGTAATGTTACAAGTGGATTAGAACACATTTTAAGTAAGTTTAAGTAAGTAATACATCATACATTTGCATCATAAAAAGTGCTAGTTGTTTTTGCAAACCCCTGTATATAATGCATTATAAATTAAGGATAACAGCACTAGCCTAGCCCCCTACCCCAACTACATAATTACATCATAATGCATCGTTACATTACAAATTTGATAATTATAAGAGATGATACCTAACCTTATAAGTTATATATTGGTTTTAATTGTGGAACATTTATTGCTATGAAGCATTAGGAATATTCATTCATTCATTCATTCATTTTCCGAACCGCTTCATCCAGGTAATCCCGGGTCACGGGGAGGCTGTGCCTA
>JAOWBC010001387.1:4244193-4259184 GCA_028566105.1 Hypoplectrus providencianus | reverse complement strand
CTCCTCTCCTCCTCTCCTCTCCTCTCCCCCTCCCTTCTTCATCCCACCTCTCATCCCCCATTCTTACCTGTTCTTGATGACTGCACCTCCAGATTGCCTGTAGGGAGAAATGGATGAAAAAAAAGAGATTGGTGGTGAGTAACTCTTTCACTCCACCTTACTTCCTCTCTCCCTAGCGTTCCAATTCTTGGTCTTTTACAAAATCTTTCCTTCTCTCTCTCACTTTTTTTTTTTGTTGTTGTTGTTACATGTTTAACTTTCACACATTTCTCGCTACACTTCTTTTTTTTTGTAAATTTTCATCTCTCTTCGCACTTCTCTCTCTTCTCTTTGTCTCTCTCCTGTTAATCACTCCTCTCTAGTGTCTTCCTGCTGAGCGCAGACATCAAGGTCACTCTGCTATACAGACAGCAGATACAGGACACACAAAACTACAGTGGAACACACGCACACACGCTCACACACCAAACGTTACGGTGCAGGGCCAACAGCATCTTCACAAAAACCGTGCAGTGCAGCCAGCCTAGCAATGCACTCCTAAAACACTGCAACACTCACGGTTAGAAGACCTCAGAATCGAACAGCACAACCAGCGATATTGTCTGTTTGATTTATTTGCTTCTAATTCAAAATCCACATTACCCAAAAAGCAACTTGACTGCTGACAGTTCAGTCAGAGATCAGTGTGTTATGCTTGTAGCAGCTAATGTAGCCTCAAGCCTCAAGCAGAGATTACCACAGAGGTCTGTAAAGCTTGCTTCTTTCTAACTCCATATTTTTCATTAAGACAAACTTTTTTTTTCATCCCAACTGATGCTGACTTAAATGACATCACATGAGGACATCTTTCAGGCTTCACACAGTGCTGGGGAGTCACAAAAGGTTTGTTCCAATCTCCAACACAACTTTGATGTGAAAAACCAGTGGAGTTCCCATTTAGGTAGGCTGCAACTGTCCACTGAACATATTCTCACCTAAAACTCTTCACATACAGATAATTGGTCTGGACCCCTCTTAGACCTATAGACCATTGTCCACATGCGGCAAGTTGGGAGTGAGAACAGGCTGTAAAAGTAGGCTACATCTGAAAGAATGTGGCAAGCAACCACACAAAAATAGGCATGGTGTACTGTTTAAAAAACAAAGTGCACTATGCCAAATCTGGTAAAGATAGGATGAAATGTGCTTTTCAAGATGGATTCCTCATGATTCAAAAGGCAAAGAATTTACTTTTACAGGCATGAAATGGTCAAAAAACACTCTTTAGGAAAAATTAATTGCATATTAGCATTATCTGTACCAAATCCAATCAGTTTCTTTTAGGCCCAAGGCTTATTTTGTACCAAATTTGACTGAAATCTTTGAGATTGTTTTTATTTCTGGGTGTGGTGGGGGGGAATCTGCTAATTAACAGACAAAAAGCAAACAAACTTGCAGGACTTAAACCATCCTTGGCTGGGGTATAATTGAAATCTGCCAAAACATCACACTACAACACACTGCAAGGTACAAACAGAGCAAATTATAATCTTTAAGCAGATTAAAAGCAAAATCAGGTTTGTAAAGATGCAGCATAATGACAAGACAAAAAGATTATTCATCATTAAACTGGATAAAGGGTGTTGCAAAGACCCTCATGAGGCAGTGTCAAGTGAAATCAGCAGTTCTTGTTAGAAATCGGAACAAATGCAACTCAGCCGTCAAACACAGCAGATGCTGCCGAGGTCTGACAGCTTGTGCGTGGCATCTTCAAAACCTCTTAAACCAGTTGTGCAACCTTGCGGGCCATCGCTGGACGTGTGACATTTAAAGGATGTGATTGGGGTGTCAAATGTGGGGCATGCTGTGCTCTTGTCTGTTAATGTGTC
This sequence comes from Hypoplectrus providencianus, assembly GCA_028566105.1. Taxonomy (NCBI): domain Eukaryota; kingdom Metazoa; phylum Chordata; class Actinopteri; order Perciformes; family Serranidae; genus Hypoplectrus; species Hypoplectrus providencianus. Next base: position 4,257,316 of record JAOWBC010001387.1, on the reverse strand, counting down.
ATTGGGAACGAGCTGCTCGTCTTCTGCTGCAGGAGACAATGTTGGAGGTGCGTCACCACAAGTTTTTCTTCACCTTGTTTTTTGTTAGCTGCAGAGCCAGTGATCCTCCTTGGAGTTTTACAATGAACAAATTGAATGGAGCGGGATAGAGGCCTGTCCAAAAAATAACAGGTTACATCCACACAGCCAGCCAGACACTGCGGATAAAAGCGAGTTGAATTTTAAACCAAAGTTTGTACCTTAAGGAGCCTGGCTGAAATAGAAAGGCAGCCATTCCATGAGACATAAAAAATACCTACTGTTTACGTATAAATAGTCGTGAGGGGGGTGAATAAATACTCACACACTCGGAGAGGTGCTCAAACAGTCACATACATTTTAAAAAACGCAGGCCAAGAAAGCCTTACATGCTGCTTTTTTAAATATTAAGAGGAACATGGTGAATAAAAGACTTGGACTTCAAGGCTCCACGAGTGTCCAAGTTGAAATACCAGAGAGAAGGGAAAAAAAGACAACATTCAAAATGTTAAACAGCTCACCCCCTGAGCCCCACCACCGCCTCCTCTCTCAGCACTTGAAACCAGCTCTCTTCCATCCCTCCATCACCTCCATCCCTCTCTCCTCCGCTGCCTTCAGAGGAGAATAAGTCGGCCCCCTCTCGATAATAAGTTGACAGCTGTAGAAAATGGCTTCTTTCAATTTGGGTGCTCCCAATCTCATTATATTGTGATAGGGGAGCTGCATGACTGTTTGCCTGTTTGGAGGCTCGTACGGGAGAAGAGCTGAGGCACTCAAAGTGGAGGCTCAGAGGGAGATAGGCAAAGAAAAAGTTGGGAGGAGACACTTGAAGAAAGAGAAAGAAAAGATGAGATGAGCAGAGGAGAGAAAATGAGATAGAAGAAAGTGACATCGATGAGGGAGAGGCAGGAACACGGGGATGGAAGAGAGAGAGTCAAAGTAAGACAGAGACGTGGACAAAGAGAAGCAACTCTGCAGTAACGGAGCAGGATGACCTGTGAAAAAGATGCGGCTCACTGATAACACTTCATCTTTTAGCTCTCTGTAGTTTAAAGAGGGCTGCAGGCACATTTTTCTGGACCATGAAACCCTTAATTCAGCTGCAAATAGCCGCCAGAGAAAATCAGACCCTCAACATCAATTTGTAAAATAATAATCTTCAGCTCTTAGATTTGATTCAGAAATCACAGTGAGGGGGCGGCAACAGTGGAAAGAGTCTGATCAGCAAACATTCCCCTCAAATGCTAACTCTCATTGTGCTGGCCTGCTCACTCAGGAGAATAGTAAGAGCTCAATGCAAAGAGACAAACCTATTCTTAATCCAGCCCTGTTACTCCCCCATAGACAGGCCCGCGGAACACCGAGCTTCAAACAACAGGATAATATAAAATGAGAGATGAAGTTCATTTTTACTCAGATGGGTGACAGGGAGGCTCTGAGATAATACGCGTGTGTCCTGTCAAACTGCAAAGACAAGCATTAGTTAATTCATGAATGAGGGTAAAAAGAAATATTTCAACACAGTGGGACTAGATGAGAGGATCGATAGCACTGTGTCTATACGGTAAATATAAAGCTACAGGTAGAAGACAGCATGGCAGACAATTTCAAACAACTAAAAATCTTCATTCCAGCACATCTAAAAATCACAAATTTAACTTCCACATTTAAAAAAAGTGAGATTTTTTAACATTAAGCATGGCTCCACAAGGGTAAAAAGTCTGGCAGCAAAAGTTGCCAAACACTTCAACATCATTTTGTTTTGATCGACTAGTATACAAGTTTCCCTCATGGCTCATTGTTAGTTCAGATAACATCTTGTTTTATTAATTAAGTCTTATTTTTCGGAAGATGTACAGTCGTTTATCGCGGGGGGAGAGTAAAACAGAGTAACAGAGTATAACACATAGTTCCTCTGACTGCCTCTTCCTCCTGACTCCGCTCCACTGTAGCGTTTTTATCTACTGAAGCAGAACACAATGCGTGTTCATACACTGTAAAAATGGATGAAGAACTGCACAAAAAAAATCAGCGAAACAGCGAAGCCGGGAAAAGTGAACTGTGATATAGAGAGGGATAACTGTATTTTATGTTTACCGACTAAAACTCTTTTTTGAACATTTTTTACAAACTAAATCCATCTCTATGATCTTTACACATGTTGAAAGAGAGATCATTATATCAGGTTGCCAAAAGATCCTGAATGGATGAAGTCCAAATCAAGTGATTCTGATTATGTGGTGACCATTTTAAATCAAAAACTTGCTAAATTTATTAGATTATTTTTGCAGCCTATTTACTACAGTCCTAACAAATAATTTTTCCCTACCATCACCCCTGGTTTTGACTGAGGCTAATTTGTTGTTAAAGACTGATTCTTTGCTACCATGTCCAGATTCCTTGGCTGCAATGATGGTGCAGACAACCATTCAGAGGGGATCTGGCTTTTTATGGGAGGGGGGCTTAAAGATGCAGGCTCTAAAGCTAACAATTTTAAACAGACCCTAATATACAGGTATATTCAGGTAGACCATTTGAGAAAAATAATGTAGTTTTGTAATCCCTCTGAACCCCAATATACCACAGGCAGGATTGAAATGTAGGTTTTCTATAAATATTGTCCAAAAATCGATTATCATAGAAAGACACTATAAAAACAGGTCTCATCGACTAAATTTTGAATGGATCATAGGTGAAATTCCATTAGAAAGAGTAACAAAGAAAAGCTTAAAATGGTGATATGTCTGTCAAAGTCACTTTATTCCACTTGTCTCGTTTTAAATATACAAAACATAAAAAAAATTGAATAATCAGATACTGTTATAAACATACATACAAATATTACTCAACAACACAGTGAAACCATTTGTCAGAGTAGCCGGCTGTTTACACAGAGCAGAGAGGAAAGGACAGGAGAGGCTGTAAAAATGTAATTGTTCACTATGTGTTCCCTTATGGAAACCCAATTCCTTTCAATATTTAGGTCTTGTTGGCACTTTGAAAGGTGTTCGGTGTATGTAATATTATATTTACTTTCTAGATTACAAAAAAAATATTTAATTTTACAGCACAATAACAAAGACATTTTTTCCAACTGGAGCCATGATTGTGCTGATTCCATAAAGCTGTAGATCTTATATGTTGCAGTGAAATACAAGGAGACAGTGGTAAAATATTAATAAATAAATAAATAAATAAATAAATAAAACTCCTTGGGGTTCCGAGGGTCAAAGCATGTAATCATGTTGTAGTAGAAACCCATTATGAGCCTTACCCTAAGCATAACATGTTCCCTTTAATGCCATGTCCTGTTTAGTTGTATTTTCCCAGGGTAGCTGTTTCCCCATTTCCAGTCTTCACACTGAGCTAAGCTAACAGTCTGTATCTGTAGATTTACATTTATCAAACAGAGAGTGCTGTGACTCCTGGTGAGAATAAGAAGGGCTAATGTTTCTCCTAAACAAAAAAGAAAGAAAGAATCCAATGTGTACTTGTTAATACAGAGGGCTTTCCTCCATGTAAAGAGGGAAATTCTCAGTGCTTCAGCACTTTGGCCTGTAGCCACTGTGGTCCTACCACTCCAGCAGTTATTGAAAACACAGACCACAGGAAGAGACACCAAGGAACCAAACTGCCCATCATCAAACCACACAGCCAATGAAGGAAAACCAAAACCTGATTCCTCACCTACACACGCACTGCGGGAACACACCTCATTATGCATGGAAACTAATTTTACAATTCTAATCATTTTCATTTCTGTAATATCCTCAACATCTATTTCTATTTCAGGTTGATTCCATTTATATTTTCACACTGATGGATGTACCCAGACTCACAAGCTGCACAGAGAGAAATACTAGCAGCTTTAGGAATTAACTGGCGGAGAGCCATCTCTCCGACAAACTGGAGCTGACTACCAAAAATGTCCAGGCAGACATGAGGGAAATGACAATCACACAGGTCTGCACTGTGCAAGGGCACCAAAACAGCACAAAGGACACCTGTACACATGAATGCATATGCATACACGCATGCAGCATTGCATGAAACCATATGCACATATACATATAAAGTAAAAGACACTAATCTTCATGTACACACACAGAAATATAACAAAGGGGCACATGCATGCACACAATATTAAAACAGACGTACACACACCAAATCAAGCTTAGATGAAAAAAGGCAGTGAGAGTGCCTGGAGCATGTGGTGTATGTGTGAGTATGAATCCTAAGCCCACGTTGAGCTGTCTGCCTCAGCCTGCACTAAGCAAACAGCAGGGAGGAAGAGGCCTCCATGAAAACACTGAGGAAACTGGTAACACTGGGAGCACACACACACAAACACAAACACTCCTGACAGGCAGCAGACATACAACCTTCCTAAAAAAAGCACAGCCACCCCACCGGGCCCACCCTGGGTAAGCTATTGTCTGGATCACTGGGTGATCCCTCAAGTCCCATCCAGCAGACGCAGTCCACTTCTGCACATACTGAGTCCAGTGTTGCATCCATTCACACACACGGACTGCCGGCAGCATTCTATGGTTACAGTACAATTAACCACACCAATTAGCTGGTTTCCCAACCGATACAGGAACAGAGGGCTCCCCCTAGAGGTGAAATAACATAATTGGAAAAGGCTGATGAGAAATATGAGGAAATCATGAAAATGAGTCCACAATTACAGAAAAAAATGTCAACGCCAACAAAGGATTTCATCTCAATGGTGGTTTCCAACTGGGTGAAATGAGGTAATTAAACTGGGAGGAAATGAAGTAGTCCACATGTAAATGGCTTCATGAGGGCTGAGGGCAGATTGTATGGGAGTGATTTGCGCTTTAGATTTGTTAGCAAATGCTGTCGAGACTATTGCTGTTAGCTCTGTGTGTGTGTGTGTGTGTGTGTGTGTGTGTGTGTGTGTGTGTATGGGTTAGCTTTAAGCCTGTAAAAACACTTGTGCCTACATACTCAAGTCTGTACACCTGGTCCACACACCTGTCTCATCCACGATTGTCCATCTGTGCAGTTACACACACACTGGTGTTGTCTGCCCTACGGGGCTTTTTGTGTGCGTGTGTGTGCACATTGGAGGACTAATATCAGGCGGCCTACTACTGTACTGTTCGTCCCCTCCCCCCAATCCAGCCTCCATGGCTGAACTCAACAGATTAAACTATGCAATATAACCCTTACCAATTCACCCCTCCTCCCTCTCCCCTCTCCACCTCCCCCCATCCTCACCACTCTCAATTCAATTTCTTCTCGTCCTCTCTCTCTCTCTCTCTCTCTCTCTCACTCTCAGTGAAATGATTTGTCTTTTTTCTCTCTTCTCCCAATCTGTATGTGTGCGTGTGTGTGCGCGTGAACACATTTTCCTGTTCTTCAGAAGATTGCCATGCTGCAGTGGCAAGGATATATATTTATATATGTAAGATGGAGAGCTAAAATATATTGGGGAAGGCTGCACACACACACACACACACACACACACACGTAAGTACACACATGCACACACTGATGCAGTAGCTGGAGGAAATGCTGAAAATGTTGAAAATATACTTCTTCAATTTAAAGGGGAAACCTTAATAAGCACACACTTGACTACACACACATTGTAGAGACATACCTTTGTGTCTTTATATGTGTGTGTGTGTGTGACAGAGTGCATGTCAGTCCCAAGACAAAGAGGCCAAACACACTCGGTTTGACAGTGACAGACAGACAGATGGACAGAAAGAAGTGTGTGTGTGGGTGTATGTGTGTGTGGGGCAGTGTATACGCTGAAGCGGACGTCTGCCACACTACCAGCTGGAAAACGTCAGTTTGCTCAAATTGCTGTCACAGCACAGTATATGCGCATGTGTATCTGTATGTGTGTGTGTGTGCATGTGTGTGTGTGTGTATGTGTGCAACTGACTGTTTGCATATTTGAACATGACATGAGATTTGACAGACACAAAGTGAGGAAGGTAGACAGAGGCAGTGCCATGCTACAGATCATGTCGCTCCTGTCAGAGATTCGTGTTACCTGCTATGTGTGATTTTAATGAAGAGTTGCGTTTCATTTCCTGTGTGTATCTCCCTCGTTGTCCACTGGGTGTGGTTATCTCGGAGTCACTATAAAAACTGAATCATGGGCCTCTCTGTCTGTGCATTTCCTGTTTGTTGCTTTTCTCTCCATATGCATGTACGTTCTCATCCGTGCATACCTATTTATGCATGCTGAGCATTTGTGTTTGTGTGTGCATGCATTCCTTGTCTGCGTGTGCGTGTGTGGGTGTATACAGCCCGTAGCTAGCTGCAGTGTGTATTGAGGGCAGTACATCAGGGTAAGGCAATCTGCCTCTGAACAGCTCCTTCAGGTGAGATTTATCACCACTGCACTTGGCCTCTTATTATGGCGATGGATTCCCTACCTCTGTATCTGGGTGTGCACGTGTGAGTGCATGTGCACGTGAGTGTGTGTGTTTTAGTCTGTATCCTTATTAAAGTGCTGCAGAGGGAAGCAGCCATTGGTTTGTGTTGACTCCACCCTCAACAACTCCTGATAGGGATCCACTGGACACGCACAGACACTGGGAATAATATAAATGGGGAATGACAAGAGAGAAGAAATAATGCTGAGAGGAGAGGAGAGGAGAGGAGAGGAGAAGATGAATTCTCCCACCACACCTCTTGCATTTCGACTACAAGTTGCAACCAAACAAAACTACAAATTCCAAATGTCCTGGCTGGAAATCACGCAAGGTCCCAAAGCAGTGGAGCTGACTGACAGTCAGTTAGGTAGCACTGGAGAAATAGGTCATAGAGCTAAAAATACTTATCTATGTCTCTCTCTTTCTCCCTCTCTCTCTCAGTCTCTCTCTATCCTGTCTTCTAAAAAAAAAACACAAAGTAAAAACAGATAGAAAGTCTAAATAAGGGGATGATGAAAGGAATAACTCTGAAAAAGAAATACCCTTAAAAACATCAGACCTAAGGCTTGCTCTTATAGAAAAAAAACTGAGAGCAAGAAAGGGAATGGGAGAGTGCAACTGTGTGTGCTTCCCATTGTGTATATGTGTGTGTGTGTCCATCCGCACGGGTGATACCACACAAATGAGCGAGTGAGGGAATGAAAGGGAGAGATTGAAAGAGAAAGAAAGATCTAGAAATGGATGCTCAGGCTGTGGTTTCAGCCATCACGCGGGGCTGTTTGCACACAGAGCCGGTTATTACATGGAACTCATTTAGCTCAGCTCAGTCAGGCAGGGCAGAAATAATATTATATAGGCCCTGCCACAACCGCCGCCAACACCACAGCACACTATTATCTACATCTCCCCCTTCTAACCAGCACAAAGAAGTAATATCACTGAAATATACGCCACAACATCAGCTATATTGACCATTTTGAAACACCTGTAAAGTCACTTCCCTGCTGTTAATTGTTTTGAATTGTGTCCAGCATAACACTCTATGATTCCACACATGGAAATATTGGGAAATTTAGTATGACCCATGGACTATAAACACTTTCCACTAGTAGATAGCCCAAATCCACAGTAAATCCCTCTAAAGGAACTCTTAGGAGTAAGATATCCAACAAGATTTAAGGAGATCTGACAAAATGCATAAAGAATTTCCTTCAGTACTTTTTGCTGAATATTAAAGTGGTGACATGCCTTGATTCACAATGTAAAGAACCACTGTGAAGGGTGGGGGGTGTTGAGGGTAAGCGACTTGGATGGTTTGAGGCAGAAAAGAAGGAAAATGGAAAAAAGAGAGAGCGAGCAAGACAGAGAGGAAATGGCTGAACAAAAGGGAGATGGCGAAAAAGAGTGATGGATGGAGAAAGTGATGAAGAAGGAGGGAGGGAACGTGGTAGACGGGGGCAGCAGGGGTGATAGGAGGACAGGGAGGAAATAAGAGGGAAAAGAGAGATGAAGAGAGAAGTGGAAGAGAAGGAGAGATTAAACGAGTCTCTAATCCAGCAGAGAGATAGACAGAGAGAAGAGGGCTGGTGGGGAAATGCCCAGAAGATTGGAGCTATAGCTGCTCTTCTCCTCACAAATCAGCCCTCCACGGCACTTCCACGCACACATCAACTGCATGGACGCTCCACTCACACTCGAGTGACGGGCAACAATTGTGACCATCCTGCAGAACACACATCCACTGAATTAATCATAATTTATTGCAGAGATTCAACAAAATATAAGGACACAACAAGGCATTGTCTCCGGCGCACAGCCAGCCGCTCTATTAGGCCCGACACTGATCCAAATTTTGCGAGTTGTTTTGCCCCATTTTGCTGGATGGGCCTCTAATTTGTAAGCCTCTAATAGCAAGTTTGTTTGTAGACATGCTAATTACCAGGGCTTGTTTAAAAGCCGAGCGCAGTGTGGTAACTGGAACGTAGTTAAACCCATACTGCGTAACGATGGCATTTATACAGTTGGTGAGGTGTTAAAGGCAGCGTTGATTGCTGTGGCCTTGTATAATAAATACATTCAGCTTTATTATTGCACATGGAGTCAGATGCTGGAAACAGTGTGCCAGCATCCCTGCAGATTTGCATCTGGCTGACAACTTTACTGCAATGTCTTCTTTTTCTTCTTTTGTCTAAGTTAAAGCACTTGAAATCAATGTAAGACACACCAGTCACTAGCCCTCAGCCTCTTTTTTTTAACCATTTACTTTCTCTCCTATTCTCTTCCTGCCAGCAGAATCCCATCACCCTCTCTGTCCTACCACATCGGTATATATATTCCATGCAAATCAGTCAATTTAATCCCCTCAACATGGTGTCAGCGAGGGCCTTTGGGAGCAATCCGGCCACACTTTGGCTCTGCTTGGATGAGCATCCCATAGAGGAGAGAAGAAGAAGCTCAAAGGGTCCCACATTACAGCCTCCATCCTCTCCACTGGTCCTTTCCTGTCCCATCATCACAGGCCATCACCAGCATAATTAAACCTTAGAATTACAGGTCTTTATTTTACTATTATTGAGACTTGAGTGACATGCATTTGGCCAAAAACACTAAAATACCATCACAGGCAGTGATGGCAGCACACAGTTGCCCAATCAAGACCATTCCAGTTTCCTCTTCCCTGTGAGGTGCTCTTCAAAGCAGGCACGTACAGGGCAGTCGTTCATGGAATTGCACGAAATGTCGCCTATGTCTGCATCTCAGAGAGGCTGACAGACAGACAGACAGACAGGCAGACAGGCAGACAGATATCCCTGCTCAGGTGAAACCTGTGCAGCATCCAATGCGCGCCCCTGCTTTTGCACACAGGTCTGACTTTTCTTTGTTTCAAACTGCCTATAAGCTGCATCTGTTGTGTGCTCAAACACTCCTCGGTTGTGTGTTTATATTGGAGCTATTGTGGTGGAGGGTTTTTTTCGGCTGGATCTCTGTAAGTACCCGCTGACAGACGCACATCAGCCACCTTTTTGGCCGGGAGCCCAGGCGGGCAGCAGGCGTCTGCATTCCGCTGAAACCAGTCTCAGAAAAACAACAAAAAAGACCCCCAAAAAACCTGCACAAAGGGGATCATAACGGGAGAAACTTCACGGGAGATCTACCCGTTTACAGACCTCTTAGATAACTATCAATAATAATAAATATCCGTTAAGATGCGTGTTTAGTGTAAAACGCCACATTGCAATTTATTTTAGGCTTTATTATAGCGCTTGGAATGAAAGCATGTGTTGAAGCCGCACACGAGCGTATTTACCTCGGCATATAAATTTCCGAGAGGTCCGGCAGTAAAGGTAACGCTGCAGCCGAAAACCCGAGCAGTGAGCCTCTCTTTCTGCCTACCTGTTTACCCCCCCTCTCTGTCCAAAAAATGTGCACACAGGTACGGGTAAAGCCATCAAAGACCCCTGCCTCCCGGCCAGCCTGCCACTCCAGCCTGGCTTTGACCGTGATCTTGGCTGGCTACAGTGGCAAGGGACACACCGGGTCACCCAAATCTACCTCCAGCATTCCTCCATATCCCTGCACACACGCTGCTGTTGGCTCAGGGAAATGATTATATGAATCGGAGCGCACAATAATCCCCTCGTGCCCAAAAAAAGAAAAGAACCCCAGGCAGCTTCAAATCTAACTTTTCTTTAGGGCTGATTCGCATCCGCTGACATTATCTCTATCCCTGCTGTATGCATTGCATGTATAGATGTGTTCGTGCTGAGAAATATCTCTAGATTTTAAAGGCTCTTAATTTGCACTGACAGCATGCACAAATAAAAGAAGCGCAAACGCTCAGGAAATGTGTTGTACTTACGATTTGAGGGGGTTCTGTACCGCTGTGGCCATTTTGATATAGTATGATAGAATGCAACACTGCAGAGCCCGGTATTGTACATGTAATGTAGCTGCTATTTCAATTTCATTCATTCTCTGGGGCTGCGGCTGCAGCGGGCAGCCAATGGGAGGCGGGAGCGCGTTGTGACAGCTTTGGGGAAGTGTAGTTTTTTACGCATGTCAACATGAAACATGCGTAGGGGGAGCGCACTACAAGTACCGGCGGGGATAGCGGATTGAGTGGACCACAGTCCCGCCTCGGACTTGTAAGGGCAAAGCCATCCCCCAGTTCCGAATTTATTTAAAAAAAAATGTCTACAGTTATGTCAAGGTTGGGTTGCAGGACTGTCTGTCAGTCTGAGGATGCCAGCTCCTCTTATGCATTGTTGCATTGTCTGGATGATGAGGATGATGGTGGGCGAGGCTGAAACTGCACTGGCCAGTCCCAAAATTGCATCACATCATAGAAATGGCAACTTGATGGATATTAGATATATGATATCAAGAAATCATTTGGAGTTTGTTTTGTTTTGGTTTGTTGTTTTTTTTTTTGTTTCTTTGTTTTATTTACTTTGCAGAAGGTTAATATGGATTTAGTCAGATATAGGCCATGTTCCACCTGGCATGTGTGCTTATTATCAAGAATAAATAGCAAAGAAACACAAAAAGTGCAGTATTCTCAGTAAACTCTCAAGTGATTTCCCAAAACATAGAGTCAGTATATAAATTTGCTCAACTTTATTCAACTAAATAAGGCTGGATAAGACATTATATTAAATAATGAGCTATTATCCCCTCAGTAACAAGTTTGTACAATCTATTAAAGGGCAGATTTAGATCAGTTGTGTCTGCATAACCTTACATTAGTGGTGGCATGTTGAAAGACCCATGGTTAATCTTATATTATCTATGCTAGGTAGCCCTGCACTGAGCAGCTTTAATTATTCATTAATCAGGGGCGATGGGTTGGGAGTAGGCCTATAATTGATTCTTTCAGACATTTGTCTCTCATGGTTGAGCCCAGAGAAAGGCTGGGACCCTCTCCTATCTGCTCACCCCTCCATCTTTTATTCCTTTTCTTACTTAAATTCTTCTTTAAATTCCTTCCCGTCTGCTTTCTCTCCCAGTTGGGAAGGAAATGAGTATGCAAGGATGGACGGAAGGTAGGATTAAAAAAAGGACAGCAATGCTGGAATTTCTTTCTCTATGTCCTGTTAGCAGCAGTGGCGCCGCTCTGAAGCCATTCAGTGACATGTGATATTTATAGATCTGTGCTAACAAATATTTAATGAACATTAGCAAGCAGCTCTAACATGGTAGCACTGCTCCAATAAAACACTCTCTGCCAGTAAAAGGGGAACTTTGATTGTGTTTCAGCAGCCTAATTGTAAATGAGTTGCTGTTTTTAAGATATAAATATTTCTCAAAATATAGCCTTGAATTGCATTTGGTTTGTATAATTGGTTAAATTAAACTTACAAAACTACTACAAAAAATACAGTAGGCTTTTGAAGGATCAGTCAAGCCGTAATTTCATTGACACTTGAAAAAAATATATCCAGAAATTTACTGCAGTGTTTCACAGAGCTTTTCCTGTATTGTTTTCTACATTAAATGGAAATGCCAGAAAAAGAAAGGCATATTACTTATATCTTGAATATTAATCATAAAATGCAAGTTGGAAACTCTCAATTAATATAAATTATTACATTACATTATGTAAAATTTTTGTAGTATTATTCAATTGCTTACTGGTCTTGAATGTTTAATTACTGTGAATATTGTATATTTACTTTTTAATTTTGATGAATGTTTTTTCTCTGATTTCAGAAGTTTGTTGAATACCAGGTGCTGTGTCACTCCGCATTTTGTCCACGTGGTGGTGCTAAAGCACCAAATAAGTCACTGACAAAAAACGTGCACGTAATGCGTCTGGACGTCACTGACTACGTGACCCTGACTCCTCCCCGTCCCATATCGTCAGCAGTACACACGCGCTGTTGTTGTGATTGACAGACAGGGAGAGAGGAGTCATGTTGAACTTTCGTTTTGCCTTTTTTCAAAAATATGTTTTGAGTAATTAAACGACGATGTCCGAAATACTGGTGAAAGAAATGAAGAGCATCTCGTTAAGTTCAGTGAAGGCAGAGGAGAGTCCAGACGGAGTACGGAGCTTTCTGCTGGTGGATGAACAGGAAAACCTGCAGGTAAAGTTAGCTAACGTCAGTTGAGCTAGCCGATGCTAACACTTAGCTGCTAAGCTAAACAACACACATTCTTAATGGAGGCCATAAACGATCAGCTGTCACTAATGCTAACAGTACCACAGCTGATACATGCCCCCCGATAGCTAACAAAACACCGAACTTAATTCAGGTTATTCTTTTTTAAGCCCACAAATTGTTCCCCCCCTGTTTGTAAAAGTAAACAGCTTTTATCCATCACGTCGTGTCGTGTTTAGCATATAGTTGTGTTCTCGCTAGCTTTAAGAAATAGAAGTTCAACTTAGGGAGGGATAGCAGCAAACGGGTTCCTTATTGGGAAAGTCCCTGGTGAGTCAGAGCACTGCTGACCTGCAGGGAGGAACGCTCTTGTTGTATTATTACGGTACAAAGTGCAGGCGATAATGATTATTCATGCATAGCAACAACAGCTTATACTACGATACTATGATATATATCAGTGACAGGGCAGTTATACGTTTACGGCTGCGTATAGCTGTTCTTTTAAGAAAATAACTCTCCAAACATTTTGGAAGAGGTAATTTTTACAACAGACAGAGCAAAAAAAATTCGGGGATATTT
>JAOWBC010001387.1:4221718-4241064 GCA_028566105.1 Hypoplectrus providencianus | reverse complement strand
GGGGGAAGAGACAATAATAAAATAACATTAAACAATTACAAGGTTATTTATTTGAGATCTACACAAAGTCTGGCTGTGAAGGCTAACATATTTAACCCACTTGGTCCAGAATCTACAGTCACATTTCTCTGAATACAGAGAGAGAAAGTAATCTTTAAATGTAACTTACCGTACCTGTCCTCTCCTGCTTTGCGAGGGTCTCCTCTCTCTCTGTAGGTCCTAACAACCCGTTCTTATCTGGCACTATATTCTTCCTCCTGTCTTCAAAGAAGGGCGAAAGAAGAAAGGATTTCCTGTCATTTGTTTGGTTGTCTGGCATGTATGGGCAACCATTTTCTCCCCCTTTAGTTTTTGTCCTAAGCTTTCAGAACCATTATATTATTATATAACATTTACTTTATTTATTAATTACAAAGTAATTTTTTCAGAGATTAAACAACTTGACACACAGTGCTGAGCTGCATCACAAATGTAATCTTCAGGTCGCCAGCTTTCACACCACCTCTATGTGGAATTTTTGTTGACCTGCTATCCCCCACAATTATCCACTGCCCACAGCCCCTAATTCCTGTTTTTAAAAAAGGGTAGAATGATAATGGGTTTTAAGGTTCCTTGTAATGCAAGACTTAGTTGTTCTCTCAAATTCAGTATACCTGATTCAATCAAGTCAGCAGGTGATTCAATTGTATCATGTTAAGAAAGCCCAGCTATCCATTCTCTGACTATAAATGTCTCTCGGCTATGTGTTCTTCCTCTCTCTCCCTCCAGGTCCGTGATGAGTCTGAGTTTGTAGACAGACTTGGTTGCCGGGATGTGGCAGGAGTGAAGGTCCTCTCCATATTTGGAAACACTGGTGATGGCAAGTCCCACACCCTCAACCACATCCTGTTTGATGGCGAGACTGTGTTCTTCACCTCCAAGTCCCCCAGCTCCTGTACTGTGGGAGTGTGGGCCGCGTATGACCCCAGCCTCAGCCTGGTTGCCCTGGATACTGAGGGCCTGTTGGGGGCTGCAGCCAATCAGAACCAGAGAATGCGGCTGCTGCTAAAGGTGACCTTAGTGTTTATTGTTTGGTTGTGTAGAAACTAACGTGAAGTAACTGTGTTTAAACAAAATGGTCTGCCTCTCTACCACTCAATGAACAGTTTACTGAAATGCAGCTATCTGTTTTTTAAGATGAGAAATGCTGTGCTGATGAATCTTTGCAATGACTTGTGGGTTTTGTACTTAGACAAATAGGTTAATAGGAAACTGGAAATCCTTTACAGGCTCAAAGGATTCCTTAAAATGACTAAATTTGCATTGTAGTGTCTCCAGAGCCCCAAGTTATTTGGAAACTCATCAAGTGTGTATGACTTAACATTTAGCTGCCTGGTAAAACAGCGGGATGTTGGCTTACTCCTTGCGAGAGGGGGGGCCCAGGTTTGAATCTGATCTGGCAGCCCTTGCCTGCATGTCTCGTCCTCTGTCTCCCCCTTTCACTCTGTATCTCTCCCACTGTAAATCTGTAAAATGACCAAACAATAGCACAGAGTTAAACAAAATATCAGTGTTTTCTTTTTTAATTACTTTCTTTACACAACATTTCTACTTTCTAAATCCATAGCAGTTTTAAGGCATTGCATGATGTTTTTTATTCACTGCGCCCTGTTCCCTCAAAATGTTTTAAGGGTTTTAACAATATTGGAAAAACTGGATATCATGAGCAATTATTTGGTTTCTTTTACTGACAGAAGCATTATCTATAAGGTTTTAAGGACCCTCAGAAATGTGAAAATCTGATGATTATTCAGTACTCTTTTATAGTTTGAGTCGATGATGAATAGTGGACATTTTATTATAATTTTTCCTTCGAGAAGACACGCTGTTCAAACCTGTAGACAACTCTGAGGTTAAAAGTGTGCAGTCAAATTCCTAAGATGTCTTGCATCTTCTTTGTGAGCCTCTCCTTTAACTTTACTGTATTCTTCTACACTTTAATCAATATTTAATTTCTTCACATATCCTGTAAAAGTCATAAAGGCCACTTCTGTTGTAACTCTAAGTATATCTACCCTGTTCCTTTTTCAGGTATTGGCAGTGTCTGATATAGTAATCTATCGTACACGGGCAGAGCGTCTCCACAACGACATGTTTCAGTTCCTGAGCAACGCCTCCGGGGCCTACCTAAAGCATTTCACTCCAGAGCTCAGGGCCCTCTCGAGCCGCTGTGGGCTGGATGTGCCCCTGTCTTCTCTTGGGCCTGCCGTCATCGTCTTCCAGGAGACGACGCACACCCAGTTGCTTGGTCATGGTAGGGAAAGAAAATTACTCATACTTAATGCATATTCTGTATAGGGGCCACAAATACACATTGCAGATTTACATGTAAAACTCTTTATATCTTTATGGGTTTTATTTCTGGATTTTATTTTGTGGTTCCTGCTGTCCAAATGGCACATCTTTATTTTCCAGATTCTAAGGTGGCCGGCCATGCCGACACTCTGCTCCAGAAGCGTTTTCATGACCTGGGCTTGGGGACAGAGGCCTTCAGCTCGGTGCAGTATGTTGGCGCTCAGACCATCACCCCTCCCACTGACTACAGCAGGCTGCTGGAGGCTGTCAGGCAGCAAGTGAAGAACACTCACACACGCTCCCCCCGTCAGCCTGGGATAGTGTTTCACGCTCTAGAGGTAATTGGAGGACCATTACCTTCTGTGTTAAATAGACCCCAAGTATAATTTTAGTGAAATTTAACAGGTGAAGACAGCTTTGTGTTGTTGGCTAGGTTCCTCTGTTGTTTTGTGTCCACTTTCTCACTCTCTCATCAGTTTTTAACTTCCTTTTCCTTTCCTTAGGCCCTAAGTGAGCGTTTCTGTGGAGAGCTGTCAGATGATAAGATAACCCCCTACTCCTTCTTCCCAGATGAGTACTTCACCTGCTCCGCTGTCTGCCTCAGCTGCAAGTAAGTTATTACAAACATTTTTGATCAGGGCTTTTTTTGTTTCAGCCTTTCTCCATTCCACTGATTGAATAAAAGGTTAGATTTAACATTTAGTCACTCTTCTTGCCAGTGCAAAATTGTGCTTACATTGTTAAGTGTGAATTGATTTTTCTACAAAATCTCTTTCTTGTACTTTTTAAGGATAAAAAAAATAAATTATTTGAAATTAAAAACAGTTCTCAGATTAAGTTACAAAGCAGAGGACTGATTCAACATTGGCAATGGTGTTACATTTTGGTGTAAAATAGAAAAAAATAAAAAAAGAGAGACTATGATTTTCAGTAATGCTGGTACTCACAGTTTCTTCCTAGGATAAATTGTGAATTTTATTCAGTCTGAAAACATTTCAGTACACCAGCATGATTATGGCGTTTGGAAGGTTTGCAGATCAAGACAACCATTCATTAGCATGCTAGGTCATTGATTTGCTATTCCAAAAAAAGGTGTGTGACGAAATAAGGATTTGGGAAAAGTTAGTCCGGTTCTTTTCTTCAAGCTTTATTGTAGATATCCAAGAAGATTTGGGGTTGCTTTGTCAATTTTCTGGTTTTATTTCTGATCAGCTCTCTAAGTTGTCCTAGACTGGGTGCTTTAAGAGGTGTCTCGCGCCACTGCTTCCTGCCTTACAGCAGTCTAATGTCCATTACTCTGTTTCTCAAGGAACAGAATCAGTCATTCAGCCTTCAGGACAAGGAGACAGGTCAGATGGCCATTCGGACTAAAAGCATTTTCCACTCTAATATTAGTGGCATCTCACCTTACCCCCATATGTGATGGATGATGTCTGCTCTTCATGGTCAAACCTCTGCTTTTGAACATCAGTACATTGATCCTTGCATCCTCTCAGTGTATACAGTTTCCATCTGAACAGCATTTCTTGCCATATTTAGAATCGTACTTTGGAGAATCAGCTTGCTTTTCACAAATAATTTTACCTTTTTTTTTTTTTCAAAACCATTGTAGGACCCAAATTATTATTCAAAGTAGGGTTTATTTGTAAGTCTTCAATCATGTATGATGTTTTTTTAGAGTTTGTTTTATTTTTTACTTACTGAAGTTGGGTAACATCCCCCTTCTTCCACTTCACAGCATTTAAAGGCTTTTATTGCCAGATGGAAACATAAACAGACACACAAACACAAATATTTCTCCTGCCTCTGGCTGATTCACAGGATTAGAATTTATTCTTCTAAAAAAGAAAATCTGTTGTTGTGCTTGTGGATGTTAACTGTCTCCCCAGTGGGACTCATAAAACTTTATGTCTTTTCCATATTTTGTCAGGGAGGAATGGAAGTCCCCTTCTTCTGATTTTTCTTCTTTATGAAAAGGTTGTGAAAGGACCTGGTTTGCATTAATGGACTGTTCACATCGGCCAGACCTTGTATTTAAACCTGGCTGGCATCATTGACTCAACATCTGCTATGTTGGTCTAAAACTTTTACTTTTCTGTCTCTTCTCCAGCATTCGCTGTAAAAATGGAATGAATCATCTGAGAGACAGGGTCCCCCACATGGCAGATGGGCTGTGTCAGTATGCACACCAGTACAACAACAAGGTCCTTATCTGTAAGGTAAGGCTGAATCAAAATTTTGACCAATTTTGTCAATAGACCCCTTCCAACTGGCCAACATTTGGTAACAATAGGCATGTATTCCTGAGACAAAGGACATAGTAGGTATCACAGATATTTCTGGTTTCAACTGGAAGTGATGAAAACATTATACCTGGTTGGATGAATGTTTTCCATTTTTGTGTGAAGCTAAGACTGACAAGAATGCAAACAAATGTTTTTTTTTTTTTTTTTATTCAGTACTGGTAGATTCTGAGTCATGTTTTACTGAGTAGAACTCTAAGTTAATAAATCAGCATTTATAATTATAAACTGTCATTGAGTGAGACAAAAAATTGATGGTTGGCCTTTTTATGAGTTGTAATAATAGGTATACTGGTAATTGGCTCTGTTAACCTTAACAACATGCTAAAGGGGGTCTTATCCAACATTACATTGGGAAAAAAAGATAAAAGGAAAGGTTGCCAAATGCAGTGTTTTATGTTATTTTACAGATTTCACCCCCATTTCATGGTTAATATTTGTAATAAAAGTAATTTTATTTAGTAGTAGCCTTTTTATGCCACTTAATTTTGAAAAAAAATCCTGTAAAATATACAGTACAGTCAATCAATAGGAAATTAAATTAAATAATATTTGTTTTCTTTTAACAGTGTAGGATACAATTGAATGCTTTATTTGTCTAATCATAAGTCATTTAAATAAGCATTTATTTGGATGCTTGGATGTTTCACAAAGCAGAACTTATTTAGTGTGAAACCAGGTAATAAACATTGAATAGGTGAAATGGAGATGGCAAGTTTAGTTAACTTTAATGGAAGAGCCACTGAAGTTAAATATAAGCCCTTTAAATATCAACTTTTGAAAAGTCATATGTACATATGTATGTATGTGTCGATAGAGCAATATGTTAAGTCTTGAGTCTGGAAAGAAATGAAGACAGGACCTTTTTGACGTTTTACATGACATACTAGAAAAGGGAAAAAAAAAACATATCTCCTGGCAGTGGTCATCTTCACCTATATTTAGCAGGTTTTTGGCATTTAAAATCCATGCATATATGTGATACACACCTTTTGGTAGGAAAAGGATTTATGTGGTTTCAGCTGTAAGAATTTTGTTACTGCTTAATATTCGTGTTTTATTGCCCTTCTCTTATTATTATGTATATTGTTACCTTACGAAAATAACTACACACCAAGCAATTCATCTCATGTTTTAAATCATTTTGTGTGTTTCATGTCTCCAGAGGTGCTATGAAGGAGGCAGAGAGGTGATTGTCTTGCCAAAGACATCAGCTTCCACTGACAATCCGTGGTTTGGACTGGCCAAGTACGCCTGGTCAGGGTATGTAAATACATAAACCAGACAAGCACCTTTTATTGTCTTTCATCCAGTCATGACATGTTTCCTCCCCACTTCTCTATCAGCTATGTGTTGGAGTGTGCAAGCTGTGGTGTAATCTATCGCAGCAGACAGTACTGGATGGGAAACCAGGACCCTGAGAGCAGCGTGGTGCGATCTGAGGTCAAACATGTGTGGGAAGGGGTGAGTACTCCACCCTTCTTCTCTTACTTTATAGTTTCAGTACAAAAGTACAGATTGTGGAGATTGGCCATCTAATGCACGCATTTGTCTTGCATCACTATTTTTAAGGCCAGATGAGAACCTTTAGAAGATGAGATTACATGATCTTTTTTGACATGTTTTGGGGAATCATTAAATTAATACATTTGTAACATGCATTACATCTTGCATAAAGTTTGGTTTTCAGTTAGATTTGCCATATTTAAACCATTTATCACTCTTCTACTGGAGATGAATATGTAGCGTTTTGATCCTAGGCTAACTTTTGTTGTCACCCTGTGGCCTTTTACCGAAATTTTCTGCATTTTTCTTCCTCCTCCTCTCCTCTCTTAGTCGGACACCTTTCTGACCAACCATCAGAATGCAGCTCAGAGGGTTTTGGATGGCATGAACTATGTGGTCCAGTCCGTTTCAGAGTACAGCTCCGGCCCCACCAAAGCTGTCACTGCATGGCTCACTGACCAGGTGGCACCACCTTACTGGAGACCCAATACAGACATCATTGTGAGTATAAAGAGCTAAAGTTTGAAAACGATAGAACTTCAAAAACATACAAAGGCACTAGCGATATTTTTTAGAACTTAACTTGTTAACTAATTATTCTATATTGATTTCTACAATAATAATATTGCTGCTATGTGTCAGGCCTGTCATGGCTGTCAAAAGGTGTTCGAGGAGGCGGAGAGGAAGCACCACTGCAGATCATGTGGCGAGGGTTTCTGCCACCCCTGCTCCAGCCACAGGATGCCTGTGCCAGAGAGAGGCTGGGGCAGCGGTCCTGTCAGGGTGTGTAAGGCCTGCTACAGACAGGGAGGGCCAGCTGACTCTAACAGCCAGGGTAAGACACATCCAACAGTTAGTGAGCCTCAACAGGAACTTCAATATTTAAGATAATTTAGCAATTGAATAATACTGTAAAAAAAATCTATAATGCCCTGTTATATAAATTTCCAGATTTCTGTAATTATTAATTAAGTATTTTTTCCTTTTCATGGCATTTGCATCTTATTCAGAAAAAAAGAAAGAGCCTGTAAAATAATGCAGTTCAATTCTGGAAAATAACTATATAACAGTGTACAATCTTTTTTTCTGCTCATTTGTAATCTCAGACCTTATATTTCAATAGTGTTAGTTGATTTCAACACTGTATTAAACACGTAACTCATATAAAGGCATGGATAATCCAAACTGAATGGTCCAAAATTACAGATAAGAACAGTAAACAGTTTTAGCATTTTAATGGTGGTTGTAACTGTGATAGCTGCTAACATGTAAATATTGTTGCTGCTTTACTGTTCATCGTGGTTTTTTCTCACATATATACACCTCTTTTCATCAGTGTGTAAAGTGGAGCCTCGTGGTCTGATTGCTCGCAGAGTAACAGAGGTGGCCCAATCTACACTGGACATGGTCACCACAGCAGTGGACTACCCTCTTTGTGAGTACAGCTGCATTTGACCTCTGCACAATCTGTCTTTGCACTGCAGCTGGTTGCACATTATCTCTGGGTCAAATACTTTTGACCAATCTAATGTTTGGTGACCATGATTTTTACTCCTTTTTCAGTACATAAATCAATGGATTCCCATTTCCACCAGTGTGATGAAAAAAGATCCAATGTGTCATTATAATAGCACAGTTAAAGGATCTGTTTATTTCCCACAAATCATATTTTTCATCTTTCCTTTTACTGGAGGAAAAGGGCCCCCTTAAAAATGTCATTTAGGTCAGTTGTATCAGAAATGTTATGAAAAGCAGACATGGATGTAATGAACAACTGTGCCACCTTGACTTTATGGCCCACCTGCAAGGAATATATGGCTTAGATAAACATCCACTGGTCTTTTAAAAATATTTCCATCCATCATGAGTTATTTAATAGCAGTTTGGAGAGTCACAACATAAACATTAATGAAGCTTGTAATCCTGTAAAATGATTTACCTCAGCCCATGTACCATATTATATACACTGCACTTTCACAGAAGGATCTGTTTAGATATGGATATTTATGCTCTTATAAAAAACATAATCAGAAATATTCATGTTAAAGTTAAAGATCACTTACTTTAATGTGGGTGTTGATCAGTGTTGATGGTAAATGTAGTGAATTGAAGCAATAAATTATTCAGTGTATGCCATATAGACTGAGAAGACTAAGTTCTGCTTGTGGAGCCTTGCTTACATGTCCACAATGCATTACACATTGAGCAGTAACTTTTCTATCTCAGTTAAACTTTTTTAGTGTAATGAATAAACAAAAATCCTAACTTAGACATGCTTCATCACCTCAATAAAGTAGCAAGTAACCCAACAGACCAAATCCATCTTTGATAGTTATCACTCTTAAAACGATCACCAGACAATCAAGTCAAGATGAAAATATGGCTCCACCTGCTGCCTCCCTCCCCACCACCGCTACCACCACTGTCTCTCTGCCTGCTGGCTGCTCGTTAATCAGCTGGCCACTGAGCAGCAGCTTGTTAAAGGCTCATTCCTTCATTGAGAAGGGAGCATTAAATTAGCAAAAAACACTGACAAAAATCTTTGTAATTTTAATTAAGGTGTCCAGCAAATCTCTGTCCAAGCGAGGAGTAAAACTGTCATGCACAGAAACACCCACACAAGCTCTCTTGGTGTTGCCTGCGACAGCATCGAATAAAAGCTGCCCACAGTGATGCTCATGCAGCAGAATAGTACAGTTTCTACTGGCATCCCACAGCATCCTTTTTTTTTTGCTGTTGGAAATGTTTTCAGTACTGCAGGCATTTCACACTGGATCTGATTCAGGTTCAAATCTGGCAATTCTTGCCTCTAACGGTTCCGTCCACTTCCCCCCAGGTTTTGTGAAAGATGTGGCTCGGCCAGACTACTGGGTACCAGACCAGGACATCACCCAGTGCCACCAGTGCTCCAAAACCTTCACTCCGGCAATGTCCAAGCACCACTGCAGGGCCTGCGGACAGGGCGTGTGCGGCCCCTGCTCCATGCACATCAAGCCTGTGCCCTCCCGAGGCTGGGACCACCCAGTCAGAGTGTGTGACAGCTGCCACGCCCGCACGGATAGTTTGTGAGCTATTTGAACTGGGAGAACTTCCTGAGATGATCCACAAAAACACTGTGAATCCTGGCACTGCTGCGCCATAGAACAAGGAGGATTAATTATGCAGTGCTACATGGCAGAAGTGAATCAGCTTTGTTTTTGTGTGAAAAGACGGGCTGTCCTGAAGCTTCGAATGCTCCCCACCTGGGTTCCAGGCGTGATGTTTCATCAGGACTGACCTAGGACCAGCTTCCCATCTCATCTGCCTTCCATGACCAACTCATTTTGCAGCTGTAATGAGGTAAAGCTCATGGATCACCTTCACTACCCCCTTACTGGAACAATCAAACTATCTCTAACTAACTGAACAAATGGAAAGCTGCATATGTGATTTTCAACTGACTGGAAATTCTCAATTAGAAAATGAAGATATAACTCTTCTCATGACAGCAGAGCGTGAACTCCTACTTGCGCTCGTATGTAGATTTCCTTGTTCAATTTTGTGTTTGCACAGCCCCACAGCATGTGGCTCGCTCTTAAATTGACTTATTGTTTGATAAAAGTGACAGTAGGACAAGTGAAGGGGATGGACTGGGAATTTTTAAACCTGTTTCAAATACTATCAAGCCATCTCAACAACTCACATTTTCTTTGCTAAGTCCCAGAAAAGCATGAGTATCTGAGGTTGTTTTTTTCCTCCTCACAATTTTCATCCATCTCCCTCAGCTCTGTGGGATGTGAAAATTAGGAACAGGGGAAGAAATCACAAAGCAGTTCAGACTTTTGGAATAAAGTAACAGTGCCTGTATCCCTCTTTACAGAAAGAGATGTAAGATAGAAAACCATGAGCTACAGCAGTGTGTGCCTTTATGGGAACCAAGATTCCCATTTCTGCAGTCTCTAAGGTTTGCTTTTAGGGGATTCCTCCGTATGTGCAAGGAGTAATCACATTATTTGTGCCTAATTTCAGAGCAGTGTAATCTATATCCTTGCTCAACACTTACATTTACACCTAATATGGTGAAATGAATAAGAAGAGAAAATGTGTAGCACAACTTATTATAGACATTCCAATGTATGGAAATACCTGTGGACTGATGTAGATGTGACCTTTCTGAGGGAATTCTAAAAATTAGGGACATGGATGCTAAAGAAA
Organism: Hypoplectrus providencianus; assembly: GCA_028566105.1. Taxonomy (NCBI): domain Eukaryota; kingdom Metazoa; phylum Chordata; class Actinopteri; order Perciformes; family Serranidae; genus Hypoplectrus; species Hypoplectrus providencianus. Next base: position 4,230,727 of record JAOWBC010001387.1, on the reverse strand, counting down.
GTTATGTAAATGTAATGAACTGCACTATTCTGGACACCTTTGAGTTTTTTTGATATTTGAAAGGAGCTCAAACATGCAATGTTCATGAAATTACTTCTCTGTTTAAATACTTGGTAAATTAATGCAATTTTTTTTTCTCTGTAAAATAACAAATAGAATTTTAAAGATGCTTTTAAAATATAGAAACTGACAATCTTACTTTTCTTCTTTTTTTCTTAAATCAGGCTCGTCCAAATAAAGGAAACAAAGAAAGACTTTGTGTTTAAACAATTGTATCTGCTCACTTACTGCCTTTACCTCTTTCTTTTAACTACTTAACAAAAGGAAGACAATGTGGTCATAAAGAAGGAACACACTTCAATCAATTAATGAGGACGTAAAGAACATCATTGATTCTTTTTTTCTTTGCAATTAGAACTGCTGTTCACTTCTACACCATTGTTTGATGTATGTACAGCTGTGCACATTATTTTGCCATGATTGCATTACTTGTGATAACAACTTTGAAACCACAGTGCAACAACACGAGTCATAGCACTCTGGTTAATACTGCTTAATATTCCAATGGCAAGAAGACAGTCACACCCTTTCACTCTACATAACAACCATTAGGTACACTGTGGCAGTGACAGAGGTCCATTCTCCCTCTTACATGTCAGTATAGCATCAAAGATATTAGATATTATCTTAATTAAAATAGTTACATCATGTTACTTTAATGAAAATATTTGATTGAGTACTTAAATGAAAAATCAGCAGAAACGTCTGTGTTTTTTCACCACGCTGACGGACTTTAATTAATAGAATTTGACTTTTTTAACATAAATCAGGAAATGTCCTTCTCTAACATGTATCTACTCTAGATTTTGGTGATGTTATACTTAAAAAACCTGTTTGCATCCAATTATCTTTTCCCAGTAGACATCATAAAACCCTTTTCTAGCAGTGTCCATTTCCACTGTGGCTGTGGGTGCTAGAGATCTTATTTTTGCAGCTGTTTTTGCAGTTTTCTATAGATTCTTCATATCGGTTAATGAGCTTGGATCACTTTGGATGGTTTAACACCTGTCTTTCTTTTCTATTTCAGTAGCACTAGGCATATTATTCAAACTGTCAAATAATCAGAGATTCATCCCCAATTAAGGTAATTCTCTTCTGTAATTTCTTGGATCTGATGCAGTGCCTCCGGCTCAGACTGTATCTGAGCACCTGTGTTGTTTACTCTCCCTTTTTTTCTTTTCTTTGTATATGTCTCCATCAGGAGACATTTGATTGGCCTCTAGCTAGTATTTAACAATAAAATCCCCAGTAAGGCTGCTATTTAATGTATATCATTTTATGACCTCTCTCTCACCCAGTCCTGCAACCTCCAGTCCAGGGTTATCTTAAGTTCATGCTCTCTGATGTCCATTGCTATAAAGATTTGTTGACTAAAATCCATGAAGCATTGCTTAATTCCTTCACAAACTAATTATGGAAGCTTCAATTGACTTTTGCCCCATAGACACTAGTTATACATAGAGTCAGTGCAGAGAAAACGGACAGAGGAGTGCTGTGTCTTTGAGATGCTATTTTTATGGCATACCAAATCTGATTCTGCAGGATACTCTTTCTATCAATATGGACGTGACTTTGTGGACTAATCGATGGTATCTCCACCTCACAAAAGGTTCACCCCAGCAAGAGCCCCTACATACCAACTGACCTCTAAAAGTAGATAAACAACACTGGAGCTATAAACCAGGTGCTAAAAACAAATGCACAAAAATATTCTTGGACTAATGTTGATATGCCTAACATCAGGAGTTTTGCAAGTATCTTGGACTAATGATCTTTTTTGCATTAGTGAAACATGGAGAGATATCAATAACTATAAGGCTAACACCCTTTGCAGAGTGCTGTTTCGAGCCACTCATTTTATGCAGTAGGTATGAGGGGTTAAAAAGAGGGGACCCCACATTATGACTCTGTTTGAACTGAAGCCCCTTTTGGACACCCGCCTTGATGGTATTGACACATAAGAGACCAAATGTTTTGGCGGACAGCAGCAGTTGTTTCATCTTGGACTTTATGGGAAAATCATGGTTTGTCTCAGTCTTTGGATTTGCTATAATTATATAAGCTCAGCACACCCAGGCTGAAGCTTTCATCTATTTGTGGATAATTTCTACCCCATTTCCCAGATCTTGAAGGATCTGTTAAGCCTGAACATTAGACCATCTACAGAGACAGTGGAAGGGACCTTTTTGTCAATCTGCAGGAGCCCACTGTTTTTTGTGAAGAAGATGAACACATCTCTGCCTGCTCTTCACTTCACCTGGTGCTCTCTGGAAGCACAAAGAAGAGTCCAAACACAAAGTAAAAATGGTGAATGGACCATCAGTCACATCCCATGCCCAACACCTGTCATGGAAAATAAGCACATGGCAGGTGTTGATGAAGTATGTCAGACCTGCTGATCCAGTGCTATGCTGTACCCCACAGGACCATGCGCTAGAACCAGACCATGCTACTCCACCTCCTGGACATTGCAGCCACAAACAGCTACCTACTTTACAAGGAGCTCTGCAGAGAGTAACAGGTGGTGCTCATTAGCCACATCAGCACAATTTCCCATCCATTTGATTTATTCCCATCACTTTATTCATTATTTATGTACATATGTCACGAGTGTACATTGTATGTACTGTAGTAAGACCAGGAAGGCCCTCCATACTGCCCCTTAGAAGTGTAAAGTCAGTGTTGCCCACCTGTCTTGTCATGAACAGGAAGTATTTGTAAATAGTTGGGTTTTTTTTTTTTACGTGTGCTTATTTGAATTGTTTCCCACTGATTTAAGACTTACAAGGTAGATATTTCAAAAGCAAAACGTGATTTTACATTATTATCCTCTCTGTGTGCTTTATATAAAGTTCCTCGATATTTCATTCCCATTTCTTTTCTTTATGAGCACCAAACCTTTTTATACATTCACAAGCCATCATTTTAGCATTCATACTCAGAAAAAGAGATGTGTGTTACGCAAGGAGACCAGACAAACCTAATGTAGAAAAATGGCTTACATTCCTTAAATGAAGAAAATACCATAATAGGTAATGAGGCGTATAAAAATAAAATGAAGCAGTAAATATAACGTTTTATTGGTTGTTGGCTTTAAGGTGATGATGTAGATCATAGTCTTCTTTTTATTTACTCCTACAGCTTAGTGCTCAGTCTTCCACTGCAGAATAGCCTCACTTTAAAGTTACCATCCCGTAAAACTGATTTACTGTGAAACAGCACTTGTAGAAAGAGAGCACACATACAGTGAAGTTTAGTAGGACGGTTGCACATCCTTATTTGTGCATGTAAAAATAAAAAAGAAGAAATACAGTCACATAAGAAAAATGCACAGATTGGACAATGAGAGAGCCCAGGGGTTTATGTAATGATTGCTCTGGTGTTAGTGTGGACAAGCTGAGGTTTTGACTGAGTGACTCTTCTGCTGCTGCAGTAAATTACATTGCTCTGTGTGTCTGCACTCTTAGAACTGTGTGAGGTCCCTCAAACCACCGTGGAAAAATCCATCATGAAGCATTTGTTTGAACAAGACACATTCAGGCTGATGACAAAACCAGTTTTCTCTGCAGACCTGTTTGCAGAGCCCGAGTGTCATTTTGTGATGATTGCTCTCTCTGTCTGCAGTAGAGAGATGTTGCAAGCAATTTTCTGACAGTTTTATATAACATCATGACAACTGAGTGAGAATATATTGATCATATTAAGACCCTTCTTAGAATAGTCAGATGATATTTCTATGTTTAACGTATGTAGTGGAATTGTTTGTATGAGGAGCTTGTTAATTTGCATGTTATTTTAAAACCCCCTTTTCAGAAAATTTCATATAACTGCCTTAAGTTATGCACAATAAACAAAGACCTCACAAGGATCTAAGAGCATTGTCTTACAGGATTGGTCCTACTACCGGTAGTAATAGTGTCCTTGCTCCATGCTGTGATGCCATGTTTTTACACAGGAGGGAGCTAGATGAGCAGAAATATAGTAGCTGCACCATGGTGAATTATGCATGAGACCACCTACTGCTAACTGTCCTGGGTGAGTCCCAGCAGGGGACATTACTATAAAGCTGTCCTATTTGGAAGTCAGAAATTTGCATCCTCTCTGCCACTAAGTTATTCATGTTTCAAGCAGCTCAAGCCTCTCTTCATAAGCAGAGCTGATATTACAAAGATGGTGCACAGGAATGTATTAAACTACAGTTGTAATCCACAGTGGCTTACACATGACTCACATGTAAAGCCAGCCGAGTTGATTGAGCTGGCATACGATTACATACATGTATCATTTGCAGTTATGATGTCATAAGTCAGAATGCATAATCACCATCATGTCCCATAGAGGAGCTTTACATGATTACATAAGCAGAGACAGTGGTATTCCAGTTTAATAAGAGCCCACAGCAGATCCCCAACCAGATGCAGGTCCAGGGGGTACATATGAATTAGGAGCAGTTTAACCAGTTTGAAATATACTGTGTAAATATGAAAACAAAAAAAAGATAACAATCCAAAGACAGTCAACTTTAACACCTGACCCCCATGTGTAAGAGTGCATCAAAACTTTGAGCAAACAAACCTCAAAATAACAGCTGTAAATAGAAGTAATGAAGAAACTGTTGAAATTGCTAATAAATAACAGCTAAATGGTTGAAATATGTAATCGGTTGATAAAGCTTAAAGCAGCAAAGCAGTTATTTGAATGGCTGTAGATAGGGTAATGGCGAAAGGGCTGAAATAGCTAAAAGTAGGCCTTATGGTCAATGGCTGAAATAACCGGCTAAATGTGATAACTAAATGTCTAAAGAAGCTTAAAGTATAAATATCTGAAAAGTAATAAATAAAAGGTTCCATCATTGGATAGCTCGAGAATAACACCAACTGAAATAGTTCAATCTAATGGAAAATCTGTTCATTATTTTGATAGCTAAAAAATTCTAGCCAGCTAGATGGCTAAAATTATCACAGAATAGATTGTTAAATTTCAGAAATAACTCAAATATATGGATATTTTTTTTATATATAATTTGAAAGATAAAAAGAAGAGAATAAGCTAGATAGCTGAAATCATTTGCTAAGAAAAAAGCTAAATGTCCTATGAAGGGAGAAATTGTTAGATATCCTGATGGCTAAAGCGATAGCTATCTAAATGGCTCATTTATTTTCCCCCAAGGCCAAGCACAAGCTTCTGGCTAAATGTCTGAAATCATTTTGTTGAAGGGATAGGAGTGTGTTTGAAAGTGAAACTGTGGGGGCCCTTTAATGAAAAAGGTTGGGAACCACAGCCTTGTAGCATAATGATTTCATTTAAAAGAAAGACATAAATATTAAAGGATTAACTCATATTACTGCCATGTGATGCCCAACAGTGAGTAAGCACCCTGACTAAGCACTCCAGTGACTTCATTTTCAGGATGTGTCATCTCAATCTCCTTTAGGCTTATTAGGTGCAACACAGCATACTGGAAGCCTCATTCTGTTTCCAAGGCATGGTAAATAGATGATTTACATCATTGCTTGGATGATTTGGGCAAACAATGGGAGAGTGAGAGCAGACTGGCTCTGGTCCTCTCTGGCACTCAGCGCTGATGAGTGACAGCTGCTGGCAGGGGGTGGTAGAAGCTGACACTGAGTGTGTGTGAGTTCGAGTGTGTGGACTGCAGCATTCGTCAAGATGTAAGTTTTGCCTGCACTACACTGTAAAACAAATGAGAGAAGTTGTTTTTCCAGAATTTGAATGTATTATTTTATAGATTTTGTCTTGTTTGTTTGTTTGTTTGTTTGTTTGTTTGTTTTTACATTAAGTGCAAATGCCACAAAGAAGTATATTGTGTACACAAATATGACCATAAATGAAATCTCTATATAGGGTATTAGAGTAAAAACAAAAACACACACAAAAAAATGACTCAATTGCTTAATGGTCTTGCTAAATAACAGTAAATTATATGAAGAAATACTAAACAAAATAAAATATGCACAATATATTTATTATAATTCAAGCAATTTGCTGTTTTCAGACAGTACAGAGACAGACAGACAGACAGACAGATAGACAGATAGACAGATAGACAGATAGACAGATAGATAGATAGATAACATTTTGCCAGAAAATGTCATACATGGGAAAAGTTGTTAAAAATTCTGTGTCTGTATGTGTGTTTGCAGATGGAAAACTCTTTGTGTGTATGCCCTTGCCCTGGCATTTTGAGGTTGAGGTTCATACCCTGAGGGCCAAAGTCAGTATTTCTTGACATATGCTTATTTCTACTCACGCGCAAACACATGCACTCAGCATGCAAACCCTTCATGAAAACCTGTCATGGCCTGTTTACACTGTCCACAAGCATTAAAATGGATCACTGCTGCTCCAGCATTATCCTTAAGATTTACATTACCGTCCCTGTTGCTGATGTGGGAACCAGCTGTGTACTCAACAATAGGCAAGCTGCCGCTTTAATCAATAGCAAACACATGCAATTAATCAATGTAATTACTTCCTCCTTGCCTCAAGAACTGCAAGGTCGTATTGTCAACACCACAGTTTATCCATTGCAATTAGTCACATTAAACCACTGTCCATGTCTATGTGTGTTTAGATTCATTTATTATCTTTAACTGCTTATCCAAACCCGGTCGCAGGGACTGTTCACACTCTCACTCACCGCTACACACACTTTAGAGTCACCGATTAAGCTTAGCTGCAGATTTTTGGACTCTGGAAGGAAGCTAGAGTGAGAGAATTCATGCCAACGAGGGGAAACATGCAATTTAGAGAAAAGAGGTACAGGCTGAAATCAAACTGCCAACCCTCACCATTACACCACCATGTGGCCCTGTTGTGTGAGTACATGCACATGAGTACAACTCCCAAAATAGTTAGTCATATGCCACTTTAAAGTACAGGAAATGCAGATAGTGCACTTAAAATGCAGATTTCAGCGAAAAGAGTTACACACAATGTGACGTCTAGGTGTGTGTGTGTACATGAATATTATTCATTATTATTCATATTCAGATATGTCACTTAAAATATAGTTTTTCTATATGTGTGTGTTTGTACTACATAGTGATAAGAAGTTTAAGTGTGTGTGTGTGTGTCTAGCAGCATGGATGCATTATCCAATGCTGATCTGACAATCTAGGCATGGCCCATTACACAAACACCATTACTGAGTCGACACTGAGATGTTGCCATCACACAGACAGATGCGCACACACATGCAAACGTGCGCGCTGCCTTCCGTTCTATCTCTGTTTAATATATTCATATAGATTTAAAAGCGGCCGAGCAGTCTGTATTTTGCAGACATCCACTCAAAGCTGTTAAGAGAGAGAAAGATGAAGAGCACTATTTGGAAGTGAAACAACATAGGTGCTAGGTGATAAGTGATGTTTTCCATCCACATATTCAACATTACATTACATTTAATATTTGATATCCGTAGTAAAATCAGTTTACTTTTTATGGCATTTGCACAAAAAACAATGAAATCCCTGTGTAAAAATGCACAAATGCATTCAACTGTAAAGTTTTTTGACACACACACACACAGTGTACTGCTTTATGTGCAAAAAATACAGCCTTTAAAACCCAAATAAAGAACATGACAAGTCCTCCTCCAACATGCACGCATGAACGCACAAACGCACAAACGCACACACGTTTTGTCCTGCCCTGAGAATCCATTAGGGTGATATTGCATTTTCAGCTACTATCACATCTTCTGGCACTTTAATTTTTACACATTGAAGGCAGTTTTTGCAGACTATGGCAATTTTCAGCTGTTATAAATTAGTCTTTCACTGCGTAGTCATGGCAACCAAGCATCTCTATCTTTTATGTAGACTACTGCAACTAACTTTATGTAGTGAGGCAAGGCCTTTGGGGTTTCATGTAATGTTTGTGTGTAGTTGTTTGTTTGGGGTTATTGTAGATGGTACTGTGACCACTATACAGACTGTATAGTGAACCCAAATATGCAGAAATATTCATATATAATTAGGGGAAATAATGCATGTGAAGAACTGTGTGGTTTTTCCTTAAATTGCATGTAATCATGGTCAAGCAGACATGCATGTAAAGAGGAGACTGGCTGCACATACAGCACATTTCCATTCAAATATCTTGAACTTGCAACAGCTTTTAAGGAATACAGTGGCAAAGAAGTTGGATGTTCTGCTGGCGGGTCAGTCGATTGCTAATAGGACAACACACAATGAATTAATTATCGGGGAAACTGTGAAGTTGAAACATGCATCCAGCATCACTAGAAAGCAAGTGTCTGTCCACTGGAGTTTAACAACAGTTATAAAGCACTATCTTCTCTTCTCGACTTCTCCTCCACTCACTGACTATGTCCTCAGATTGGAGGACAATGGCCGTGTGAGAGTTACTGCTACCACCGCTGAACTGCTCAGTGTGTGCGTGTGTGTGTGTGTGTATGCATCCGCCCCGTTTCTCACGGCCCTTAAGAAGAAAAGAGGCCTTGTCTGCTTCCATTAGTGACCTGAGCTGCAGCAGCAGCACCGTTCAGCCCAGCCGACTGGAAGACAGCTCTGGTTAGACAGCAGCCACATCAGGAAGCTGGGGGGTGGGGACATTACTCTGAGAGGAAAGAGACAAGGTATGGACAAAAGGACAGGAGTAAGGTGGTACATAAGTATGATGAGGTTAGGAGGCGTCGGTTTCAATCTGTCACCACTACCATGTATGTGCTCTTGTCTTTGGCTGCACTTATGGTACTATGAAGAAAGACAGGTTCAGAAGAATGTTTTTAGGAAAGGATGTGTTCTTGCTACAGTCAGGCCTCACATAAGCTTTTTTGTTGTTAAAAAGATGATAAATGCAACCATTATATTAGGGTTAATATAGACTAAATGTATATATATATATATATATATATATATATATATATAAATGTACAATAACAATATATAGAATATTATATTA
>JAOWBC010001387.1:4206188-4221286 GCA_028566105.1 Hypoplectrus providencianus | reverse complement strand
ATTTATCTATTTATTTTCCACAGTGCATTGAACTTTCTAACTAACTAGTGGTCAGAAAACCTCCCGTGTTGAATAAAATAGTAGGCACTGACAAAGGACGTTTTTTTCCCCGTTTACAGATGGTTTCATGTTGATCTAATTAATAAAAGTTCTCCAAATTTGAGATTGTCTACGGGAAGAAAGAATGGGATATTTACTTTTGAAGCCAGCGGCGTGGCACCTAAAATAACTCTTAAAGGTATCTTACATTGTGTTTTATGGAGTCCAGTTGAAGCTTCTTAGTCCCACTGATGGAAATGCACTTATGCTTCACATTTTTTTTAACTTTTGACAATTTTTTGCAGGTTCGTCCTTAATCCACTTTAATAGTTGCATTGGAAGCAGAAATGAAAAGTAAGTATGGTCAGATCAATAACAGCAGACAGCAGTTAAGATCCCAGGAGAAAGAGATTGAAATAAAAAAATGAAGGTGAGCACAACAGAAAGAGACAAATTAAAAGAATGAAAAAGTAACAAAAGGCTGGATGAAGAAGAAACAAACTGCAAATGTGAAAAAGCTCAAAAGTCACAACCTACAAAGAACAAACAGGTAATCTTATATTACTTTATTTATCTTTTGTACAATGTAATTACAATACAAATATGTAGGTTTAAATACAAAAATTCTGTAAATAAAGATTAAAAATAAATTCCACTGGTTTGCTTTGTTACCATCACTAAACTATGGTTTTACAATCAAGTTTATGAGGTCATTTAGTTTGCTTTAACGCGGAACACAATTAACCTACATTTATAATTTGGAGGGCGTGCAAACAAGAGCCGAGGGCTAAAATATACTTTTGATGAAATAAAAGCATTGACTTCATGAGTGAACTGGTCTGGTCTTGTGGAGAGAGGGGGGCAGAGAGAGACATCTGGATTTGTTTTCGTTGGGGAAGAAATATTGATTCGTCCGAAAATAAAGGACAAAAACCCTGGGCGGACCCGAGATAGTATAAATTAGGTCGGTGGCACATAAATTTAAGTTCTCTGTGAGAAGGCAGCCTGTCGGACAGCATCGCTGCCACAGGAAGAGACCTAATAAGCTAATGAAACTGAGGGGAGTTAATGAGCTGGTGGCAGTCCATATCCATACAGTTCAATTCCCAAGGAACATAACAGGAGCGGAACCGTTTTTATATAACAGACATAAACGACCTGTTCGTTACATGGAAAACATTTCTGCTGTGTAATGTTGCATCTTCTTTAAGCTGCATGTTAAACACAGAAAGCTCTTGACTATATAGGGAGTTGCACATACCAATGAGACTGCAGAATACAATAAGCAACATCTTTTAAAAAGTTATGCCTAAAAGTGATTGTGAGGATTCAGGAGCTGAGGAACATGATGCTGAAAGGAAAACAGCTCTGCCTTGAGACAAAGAAAAAAAGAAAAAAAAAACAGTGCTCAAGTTGTGGGCTACATTATCAATGTGTCTTTGTTCTCAGTATTTTCACACACGCTTTCTCACTCTTATCTCTTTTTTCATATCTTGTTTTCTTTTCTTCAGACTTCCTCCATCTCATTTGTTAAGGTATGACTCCATTTTCTCCTTCAATCTCTCACATACTGTTATCCTTCCTTCTTTCCTCTAGCAATTTGTTCTTTTCTGATCTGTATTTTCTCTTTCTGTTTATCTATCAGTGTTGGACAGTAACTCATATATAGTTGCACATTACAGTAATAATATTACTTTAACATTACCAAGAAAAGGTAGTGCAACAAATAAGTAAAAAAAAAGTTGCTTTCTCTCAAAAATAACTCCATACAACAATACTGTTTACAATGAAGTGAGCTCAGAACATAAGAGTGCTGACATCCAGTGGCTGGAAACATTACCATGATGATTTTGTCAGGAGACAAGATGACAACATTGTTGCCCAGTGTTAGGTGTGTGTAAGTACTAAGACTCTCAGCACCTCAAACCTTCTGAAATAACTGGATCATGGACAGCATGGGACAAGCCACAAAGAACTAATATGTCTTGTGGCTGGAATTAATGTGCATTAATATGCACTTTGAAACAAAACTTAAAATTGTGATATTGATGTCAAACTCTCCTTTTTAATGATTAAGGTCATTATAACTGTGCTATTCAGCACAAAATATTGTTTAGGTGCTCCTACTTCTTACTTCCCACCGTGATTGTGATGATTCCATAGAACTGCAAGACGTACTGCAGGGAAAGCTACAGTGGATAAAATGTCCAAATGGTCACCCTCAAAGACATTTCTGATAATGTCCCAACTATTTTGGAAATGGGGTTGAACCAATTTTATGCTATGCAATGGAATATTCAGAATACTTAGGAATATAAAAGTAGGATTGTAAATGACTGTTGGCAGGGAGTGATTTGTAAAGTAATAATACTACTTTTAAAATTAGCAATGAGCCATAATTATAATTTCTTGTGTGACAACTCTGCAACCAAATCCTTCATTTTTCAGTTTTTATTTTTGCCATGTCTCTTTTTGTCTGCTCATGTTCCTCCTCTCTTTCCACCTCACACCATCAATACCAGAATCTGTAAGGAGTGCAGTGCTCCTGCATGAAGCAGTACACTAGAGGTGAATACACAATCGTACTGTACGTGATGAATCTTTACCCTGTGTTTGAACACATAAAAGGATTATGAATGCTGGAATGTAGTGCATTAATTTTTTAACCAGTTGCACAGTGTTGTATCGCATTTCCACTGAGTTGTTAGAGTTCCTTGGGTTTGTTTGGAGGAGATGGAGTCCTTGTTGTGCTGTATTGTCCAGAGTGTTTGTGTGCTGGATATCCTGAAGGGGTTTTGTCATGTCCAAGCAACCCTTGAGAGTTTGTTTTAGCGAAAGAAACATGCTGAGTGAAGCCACATTGTCTCAACTGTCCTCACCAGCAGTGGAGCGTTTATATCTGGGGGCTAACAGGTGGAAGAAACATGCCGCTATATACACTTACTTTCTCACGTGTTAAACTGCCAGCCCTGGCTATTTGGTTTCTCTTCCATGACTCTGTTTCCCATAATGCTTTCCCTCTGCTATTGCCCAGTCACTCCTGTTTCCAGTCTGCTACCTGTAGTTTCCCTACTCTTTATGGTTCAACAAAAATAAATATAGGGGATGAAAAACAACTCCTGAACACTGTTTTAAAAATTTGATTTTTAAGTATATATAACTTGTTAAAATAAAAATGAAATACAATAAATAAAATAATTTGGCCATAAATCTCTACAATTAGTCAGTAAGTCCTTGTTGGGCCTTCCATCATTGGCTAGTCCTTTCAGGTATCCAAACTTTTGCTGTGCGAGGCTAAGGCCAGCACCAGCGTGTGATCATCAGTCAGCAAATCACCTCTCAGCACATCTTGTGATGCAGCCATATTTGCTAAATCCTCCACCAAAATCTACACCGGGAAAAAAGATCTGATGGGTTTGGAATGCATCTGAGTGGAGTCTGCTTTTCAAGAAAGAAACCACTGAGCTGTGCCCCTCCCCCACAATGTCACCGGGGGGGACATACAGTACATCCAAGGACTTGCAGCAAGTAAAGTAAAGCCAGAGTGGAGAAGTAAAAGCAGGGAAGAGAGTTGGGGTGGAGCAGGTGGAGTGGAAGGATTCAATCCATCAAGTCTAGTGAGCTAGAGACCTGATCATCCAATGGCAGCCCAGCAGACTTCCTGCAAAGCTTACATGGGAGTGTAAAGAAAGCAATAAAGATCATTATACCACTGACTCCTATGAGTGCTTTTAACATGTTGCTAGGCCGCCACAGGTCAGATGCTAGGCTAACTTTAAGGACCTGCATCCCATTCTTAGTCTGGCTTTCTCAGGCTTTAACTCCAGGTAAAGAGCTACAGCTTTAGGAGGCCAACTCTTGCTTAAAGCTCAATCTCAAAAGTCTTTTGAAGATTGTTGGAAAATGGGTTTGCTGCTGCAGCTGGCGCCTTGTTCCCTGGCTGCTGAGGCGTTGGCTTGGCCTCCAGTGCCGCCCACTTGGCCTCAAAGCGATCATCGTCTTGGGAATCGCTGGCTACCGGAGCTGTTAGCTGGCTGCCCTCTGGAGGCCAACTGCTACTGCTTCCACCATTACCACCACTGTTGGAGGTCCCATTCTGGAGGGTCATAGTGACAGCACCGTGGGGTGGGAGGCCATTAATGGCTGTTGACAATGGTGGAGTGGAAGAGAATGGCGGTGTGGAAAACCCTCCAGGATGCCCGACTGCACTGGGAACTCCTGGATAAGAATGGTGTGGCCCAACGTTTCCAAGGGTCCCCACTTTGGGTCCTCCAACTGCTGACCCCATGACTCCACTTGCACCAGATGAGCCTGTAGCAGTGCAGAAGACGTTAGCCACCATTTGTGATGGTGTGATGCCTACCACGGGCACACTGGCATTGGGATATGTCATACTGCTGGCCAGGCCTGGCATGTAGGTCTGCATGGGCACAAACCCCGGTTGAACAGGCTGGCTGGCAAACATTCCCACAGGAGCCGGAGTGGAATCAAAAGCCAAGGGGAAGGGTTGCATGGAGCTTGGAAGAGAGCCTGGGGGTCCAGGGAGGGAGGGCTGGATCATGGAGGCTCCAGACATGCTTGGACCAGACATTGTTGGAATGGACATGGAAGGCAGAGACATCGGGGGGCCAGACACTGGAGGGCCTGGTATTAGAGGAACTGATGATATTGACATAGGTGGGAGGGGCATCGGCGCCTGACCTGAGAGAGCAGAAGGGCCTGAGAGGAGAGGTTTGGACATGGTGCCAAGGGACATAGGGACAGTGGTCACTGTGGCAGCAGATATGACTGCCTGAGTGGACATCTGCTGACTCGACATGGAGGGGGGTCCAGGGATGGTGGGAATGGTCGGGCCTGGGGGAGGCGTCTGTTGAGCCTTGACAGCCTTGGAGACCTCCTCCAGCCATCTCTCAGCCTCAGAGGGTGTGCGCCTGTGTCCACTTTGCATCTGCATCTGCATCTGCATCTGCATTGCCACGGAAACTGCAGGAGGAGAGTGGAGTGGAGGATCTGGCTGCACCCAGGATGAATTGCCTACAGGGATACAGTTACAGAATTAGAATAAAAGAAACCATTTCGCCACCACTGAGATTCAGTTCAGATTGTGCACTAATTAAAGGTATACTATGCACAACTTGTCACTTATTGTTAGTAAACACAACCTCCAAATTTGACACCTCCTCCCTGGCTCAAACAAACTTTGCAATGTCCAGACATTTCACCAACACAATAAAATTATATGGACTATCTCTACAGATATAGGCTTCGTACAGAAATCTTGATTGAGAGGGTTTAGTTTGCATGAGTCTATATGTTGTTGTTGTTTTCCAAAAAAAACCCCTCTGCATTTATATATCTATAAAGATGGATTTGATGCAGTCTTTCTTACCCTGCATTGGTCCAGGTGGTGGAGGCAGGACAGGGGGCACAGTGCAGGTTGGAGGACCATTTGCAGACAGAGTGGGGTTGGAGAAGAGTTCCTCCGATGGATTGGTGAAGGAGGTGTTGATCTGACTGCACAGGGCATTGATACTACTGTCTCCCTCACATGGCAATCCCATATCCATCTCTGGCACTAGCAAGAAAGGGACAAGCAGAGGGGAGGCGAGAAGAATGGAGACAGGTAGAAATGAAGAGAGTAATGACAAAAAGTGTTGGAATGGGAGAGGAAGCGGATAGAATAGAGGGACAAACAAACAAAAACAGGGCGAAGAAATGTTAATTCATTTATTCAAAGACCCAGTTGATATCAGCAGCATAACATGAAGACTGACCAAAAAACAGTACTGGTACTGTGGTAACCTGGACCTTCTCAGTGAAAAAAAACATTCATACTTATTCACAATCCATGTACATTTTTGCATTGGGATGATTCAGACGGAGGTGAATGTATCTTATCTGTGAACCAACTGTAACTGATCCGACCAGTGAGGGATTAGGCAGCGTAATGTTTGACTTTGGTTAGGACTAAAGCTTTAAACCTCTCCTGCACATGCCGCAAGATATAAATAGATATCAAATCTATCTCTCTACACAACGAAGTCCTAAGAGACAGAGGAATTTTGTTGCTCTGTCTGTTCCCTCTTTCTCTCCTCTTCTCCCTCATCCTTCCTTCCCATTCATGCTCTTTGGGCACAGTTGTCCAAAACACTTGACAAAGGAGAATTTGAAGACATTTTTTTAAATCTCCACCAGGAGTATCCATTTATCTGTCTGTATGCATCATTGTGGACCAATCACCCTTTTTTTGTTCGCATATTTGTGACTATCTGCTGATGGACCTCTCATGGTTGTAGTGATTCCTATTTTCTGATAAACCTGTTTGATTGATTGTTTTAATAATTACTCACTCATCCTGCTGGATGAGGCTGAAAGCCAACTGCAGCTGCTCCAGTTACATAACAAAGGCATTTTCAGCCATTAGCAAACACTTTAACCAATCCTTCTCTAGGCTCTTGCAGGCCTTGGCCTTAGCAGCACAGATGCATCACGAGATCATGTTTGTATTTATGTTATAAGTTACCAGTGAAAGTTCAAGTAACATGAATAAACAATGGCGTCATTACTTTCTGTAATTAACTGGATGCTCTCACACAGCAGGACGAAAGGGTGAGAAATAGATTGAAATTGTATGTATATATACAACACTTTTCCAAGTGACCAAAAGTGTTATTAGTATTGGAAATAAAACTGGGTCTCCACATGCCATACATACTGGTCGTCTTGCAACCTCTCCTCTCCTGTCCTCTCCTCTCAGCTCTGTGTAAACTCTACCTGCAGTGCTGTTTTATTTTATTTTTATTTTTTAGTGAATATTTGTCACAAGATAGTTCATCTCAACAGAATCATGGCCTCACAGTGTTGCTAAGGAATGAAGAATTTAATGTTTGAACTGAATCTAGTTACTCCAAACTCTCTACTTTTTTATGTTTTTCATTTTAAATGGGACATGCAGAATAAAGTGCTGCAATAAAACAGCTCAGAGAATCAGAGTACATGCAGAGGAAGTTCATGTACATGCAGAGGAACTATTGTATAGGAGTGGGATAAAAGTGAAGTGAATGAACATGTTAAACACAAATGGGTCAAACCCCAAACCTTTACAAGCCCACTCTTCTTATACATGTATTTCTCTCTCATCTTTGTGTATTGTCAGACTGGCTACAGGCGTTGAATTATATCAGGGGGTGCAGAGGGCGCTGGGGGCATGTGTAAGGTCTCTCATTAAAGATTTCTCTGTGCTTTGTTCCGCAAAGACCGACGTTATGATCCTTCTCTTTCCCTGCCTTTGTCAAGGTCCTGCAGAGTTCAGAAGCTCCCTAAGCACTTCACACTTTTGTCTGTGTGGGTACGTGCATTTCTCTCAGTGCAGTTGCAGGTTAGGGGCTGGCAGAGGGCTTGCTGAAGGCTAACCAGGACAGCTGATTGACCGCAAAAATCAATACGCACATTGTTCAGACAGTCACAAGGGAGCAGGGAGCCAGCATGCATTCATGAGTGTGTGTGTGTGTGTGTGTGTGTGTGTGTGTGTGTGTGTGTGTTCTACAGCAAGTTAGGAGGAGATCACTGTGCAAATTCACCACCACTGGATATCTACACTAACCATCATGGGAGAATAAGAGGCAGAAATGAAAGTGTTGAACATGAGTGAGAGTGGGAGTTGAATGTTGTGGCTCAGTATTCCAGTCAGAGGGGTCCCCCCAACTCTCTCATCTCTCATAATGACTATAATCAGCCTCTGATCCTGTGGCACCACACTGAGTGGGTGTGTCTTTGTGTGTGCGTATATACCTGTGAAGGGTAAGTCAGTTATTATTAATTGTCCTTGGTAAAAAGAGCTTTCAGAGTCACACAGATCCAACTATCAGCAGCGCTGACACTAATAGCAATAATAACAGCTCTTCACAAAACTCCTTTTTATCTGTGCCAGCATTCAATAGAAGGCAAGTGTCTAGATTAAAGTGAACAATTAGACTTTGTTTGTCTGGAAATGTGAATAAAAATGCTTTAAAGGTGTGCTGTGAGTTTATTCAGAAATATGTTTGACCTGGGACAACGCAATGTGTAGTGTCAGCACTAGCAGGGTAGTGTCTTATAGCAAGAGGGTCACAGGTTTGAATCCAGCTTGCGGCTCTTGTGTGGAGTGTATGCTCTCCGCGTGTCGGTGTGGGTTCTCTACGGTTTCCTCCCACACTACAAAAACATGCAGCTTAGCTACAATTGGTATCTGCACATTGCCCATAGGCATGAATGAGAGTGTGAATGGTTTCTATGTCTCTGCCATGTGAGAGTCTGAGGACCTGTCAACATTATACCACACCTCCCACCCAATGTCAGCTTGGACTCAATGAATGAAAATGAATGATTGCCTAGGCCTATAAAGATGGAGGTCAGTGATGCCAAACTGAAGCCAAATGGAAAATGTAATAATGGACCGATCTTTTAACAAACATGATGCAAGTGGAACACACACAGTCCCATAAGTGTGGAGAGGCAGCAGGAATGTTCCATGACATTTTTAAAAACAAAAAAAAGACTATTTTGGGATTTGGGTTTGCAATAATCTTTGTCCTCATGTGGTTTCACATTCACTGATTCCACTGTGGCTGCTGGAGGGACATTTTTATACCAAGTGTAAATTAAATGTGAATCAGTCACCCTCAGAAACAAGGCCAGTGTTAATGAATGTTAGTTGATGTCATGGCCTAAAATTAACCTTTGCATCCTCCTGTTAATAACATCAACCCCCCAGATTAATTAGTCTTTTTTTAGATGATTATTTATATTTACTAATCACATTACTGATTAAGGAAATCAGGGGAAGATTTTGTTGAGCAGCTTTATTGGCATCAGTCTGGTAAACTGTCTGTAAACCTGCACCCTGCTGCTAACCCAGCATCATCCTTTAAAAGTCGAAAAGTTGTTGAACTGCGAGGAATGACATTTGGAGAAACATGGGTCTAATACTGACACATAATATGGCCCATTCCATTTAAATAACCGCATATTAGTGCAGCCCCCCACAAAATTAATAATATTTGATTTGCTTGATTAAGAAAAAAAATGCAGTATTGTCTTGGATGTATTCGTCCTCTCAAAATACTTTCTGTAAGAACAAAGCAGAGGAACAGATTATATGTATGTATCACATTTACCACTGCCACGATAAAGTGACAGTTTGTCCACCCACAAAATTTAAAACAATAGAAAACCGCCTCTCTTCTGACCCTGCTGCTAATCATTTTCATACAGTCCCTAACTCCAGTAAACCAGCAGAAATAATAAACAGATGTCTGCTTCTACAAAACAGACAGCAGCAAAAGGTTAAGGCCTTCTGACACTAACAAACACAGTAACCGGGGTCAGTAGGTCAGCAGGTCCCTTCTTGCCATTTGTAAGTCTAACTTCAAGAACTTCTCAACTCACCAGGGTTCTTGTCTTGGAAGTCGGTTTTGCGCTGCAGTGTAGACGGCAGGTCGTTGAGGCGGAGCGACAGCTGCCTCTTGAAGGGGGAGTTCTTCTGGCTGAGGGCTGGGAATCCCCGGAACGAGCCTTGACGCACCAGCTGTTCGATGGGCGCGTGGCGGCGAGGGATGGCGTGAGGCCCACCAGGCTCTGGCCGCTCCATGGGGGATGCCGCACCCTCGGGTGGGGAGGCGGTGCCAGGTGGGATGGCTGGGATGGCAGAAGGTTGGTCTGGTGGAGGAAGAGGGTGCTTGGTTATTTCTGGTTATTTCCGACTTATTACTGCCATACATACTTTACATGTTATACCATTTTATATGTATATTATGCATATTATTCTCCTCATTTTGCTGTGTTCAGGACATTTCTATGAGTTACATTTTGACACCAAATAGTGGACATAGTGCCAAAAGATGTTAACTTTTGTTTGGCAAGGAAGGAGGGGCCAAGTTTAAATGTTTTGTTTACAAACAGAAAGTGACAAGTTCTGCATATGATGCCTTTAAATGTCACTCTGGAAGGACACATCTTGACACGTCCCCTTACCTTTTTTCTTATCCTGCAGCTTGTCGTCTCTGTCGCTGCTGCTGCTTTGCTGGCAGGAGGGGTTAGAGCGGAAGGAGCCCTCACGCACAAATGAGGTGCGACTGGCGTCGAAGGAAGCCGTCACGCCGCACTCCTTCTCCCTGCGCTGCTTCCTCTCCAGACAGGCGGCAAAGGCACAGCCGACGGCATGGCTCAGTCTCTCCCCCTGATGGAGCACAAACACAACACACAGTTTAACTGAGGATCTTTCAAAGATCACCCAAAAACACACAGTTCATTGGAAAAAGATTAACTGAAAATCAGACAGAACTGTAGTCTGTTTACACAGATCTGAGAGGAGAGGACAGGAGAGGTTGTTAAAATGTGAATAGCTCAACATGTATAGCATGTGGAGGCATTCTAATAATCATGACACTTGAAATAAGTTATCAGACAAATGCAACTTGTGTTTTTTTCCTTTTTTAAGGTTGATTTGAACTACAATATACCACAAAAATCAAGTATTTTAGCCACTTTTTCTCCTGATTCCAAAGAGGTGCAGGACATGAACAGTATTTTTATTGTCAGCTGTCTTGGATGTGTTTTTTTCTGCAGGTCTTTTAAACATTTATATGTGCCAAGTGTGACTGCAGACCATGTCAACCTCCAAGTCAAGGTCATACATTCATATAAAATACAGCCAGTCACAGTGAAAATCGGATTACGGTGCAATTATCAACTTTAAATCTCTGCTGCTGTCAAACATGAGTTCATTCTCCGTCACAGTGAACGCAACTGGTTCCAGCCTTTCCCACCAACCTCTCTATCACACTCTCTCCTATCCTCAGTCCTCCCATCACAGACGGTCGCCGCCGCCGTAGGACAGACAGTTCCGTTTAAGATGAGCAGAGAGAGATATGGAGAGTGTGGTGGAAACAGAGACAGACAGAGATGGACAGATAACTCCACAGGCTGCTGTCTAATCCCCTCTCCTAATCCCGCAGGTCTGTGCTGCGCGTATCTTCCGTCCACATGAATAATCCAACCCACAGTCTAAGCTGATGAAACCACCACGGGATTGAAACCACAGCGCAACACGACAGCATTGTTTCTGTTGCAGTTGTCCTTAAATTACAACCTCCTCATCTCAAGGTCAGCCAAACGGAAACACCAGAAGTTAGAAATCATAAGAGCACTTTAAAGATTGGTGCTGCGGGATGACACATGCACAGCAGACTGAACTGTGTGTTAAACTGAATCTAATGATTGTTTTCATTCTTACTTACACCACAGAGGTTATGTTTGAAGTTTGTTTTGACGTTTGTTTGCAGGATTATGGTAAAACTCCATGCCTTATTTTCATATCTTAATAAATCTATTTAACTTATGTGTTTTGTGTGTAATATGTTAAACAAACTGAAACATGCCCATCACAATGAGAGAATGTCTTAGTAAAGTATACACACATTAAAATGATGATGCTTTAGTAAAGTATACTCTCTATGATCAGTAAAAGTACTCTTTTACTTTTGTCAAATATATATATATATATATATATATATATACACTACTGGCTCATCATTTTAGCCACTTTATATACTGTTTTGTGGTTTAATTCATAAAAGGGCAATCATTTAAAATTTATCATGATTTTATATCAAATCTCAAACTAAAAATATCTTTATTTTCAAAGAAAACATTTCTAAAAATAACTTTTTATACTGATTACTGTCATTTGACCGATAAGTGTTAAGAAACTTTTGCCGCCAGACATTTACCATTTTCTTCAATCTAGAATGTCCCATTCTATTAATTTTCAGATTTCAACTTTGAATTTATAGGTAACATGTGTAATAAAAGTAATTAACTTTATTAACAGCAATAAGTACTGAATGTAGGAAAAATAGGAAAATCTCTGTAAAATAACACCTTTTTTAAATTACTAAATTAATAATAGTTTTTCAGTAGTCAGAGAAAAGAGAAAGAAATTGTGCTGCTGATTTCCAGCAGCTTGTGCAGAAATAAAATCCCTGCAGGGCAGATTTAGAGGTTAACTTTCCCCTCACCGAGTCTTTGAGAGCCATGAAGCAGTGACACATCCACCGCCTGGTAGTTCCATCCCGGCAGATGTAGGAGAAGGCCTTGTCATAGTTACGATCAGGGGCGCAGAATGAAACCTTCTCTATGGTCTGGTCAACAATGAGGTCCTGAGAGACAGAGAGGTCAGAGACAATCAGATTTGACAGCTCACACAATATAGTCCAGTCAACTGAATTGTTCCAGCAGCTAGATTGCATCAAATCACATCTGATATGGTTTTCTGCTCCTAACAGCAGCTTGAAAAGTGACAGAGGACATATAGCTTCCACGCTGAGCTTGTCAACTGATCCAATACTTGACACAGTGCTTTCAACCTCAGCTAACCCCATGAAACCCCTCTCACTCCGACCTATTTGCACATCCACCAAGAAATCAACTAATGACACTGAACCCTCTTTTCATCACCGAGATGTTTCCACCACTTGCCCTTCCCTCTATAAAAGGGTTATTCAGGCTGCTTCAGTGTCTATAGTCACCACAGAGGAAACCCAAAAGGGGCCCTTCTCTTTCTCTGTGTACATTAAGGGGCCCCTCGGCTCACCTCTTTGACTCACCCAAAAACAGAAAGAGAAAGAAAACAAGAGGCGAGAGGGTGAAGAAAGGGAAGAGGGTTCACACACTCATCCACGCACTTCCTGCCTCTCCTCCAGTGTCGCCGAAAACAAAGAGAGGGGTGGATGAGGAGAGACGAAAAAGGAGAACGAGGACGGGAAAGGACGCAAAAGAAGGAGAAAGAACAGTCCATTCATTGTGGGCCAATTAGTGAATGAAGGGGGATGCTGGTACCGAGGCGAAAGGCCGAGCAGAGAGCAAAGTGTTTTGGTACAGTAAGATGCTCTGTGTTACTGCTCACACATATTTACTGTACACTGTAAAAACGAGAAAAAAAAAGTGGAAAACACTTCAAATAATGCTTAACAACAGTAACTCTTTTTTTACAGATAGTTTCTTTAAAAAAATATGGTTAATAAAAAGTAAATCTGTACTATTAATTATTATTATTATTATTATTATTATTATTATTATTATTACAACTTTGTTAGTGCTCTCAGACGTTTCTGTGGAACACTTTCTTGTAAAAAAAAAAAAAAAAAAGGTTACATTCTGCAATATAATATGCATTTTTTTTGTATTTTTATACAGATAGACCAAATGAATAATACTTAAAAAAAAAATCTATAAGGTCCCATTATATTAATTTACAGATTTTCAACCTCAATTTTATGGTTAGTAATTATCATAAAGAAATGTACCTTTTTTAAGAAAATCACACTAAATGTAGAAAAAAACAAAAAACCTGTAAAGTATACAGAACATTTCTATGAAACAACTGTATTTTCTGTTTGTATGTTTCTTCTTTGGTGTTTTCTTTGATGAAAATCGCAAAGAGAAAGTGTTTGCGGGTAAAGATGACTCAGGTCTTGTCCCCCACTTTGGTCAGTGAGAGGAAGGACACCACACAGCAGCAGCATGTGACTCATTATGTCTCATCCATACAGAGAAGTCTAGGCCTTGGGCACTGAAAAGACTTCACCGTTTCTTTCTATTCATGCATTATGAAGGTCATGTGGACACACGCACTCATTCACACACATACTTTATACAGTACGTTACTGATGGTGGGAAAGTGTCTGATAAATGGTCGTGTGGGCGTTATTAGGAACGCCTGCTGATTCATGGATGAAGGCTGAGCTGATGATAAAAGGTGGTGAAGAGGCGGGGAAGAAAGAAAGAAACAGGGTTATCACTGCAGGGTTTTTAATCAAATCTTAATATGATGCAGCTTATTATGGTGAGCCACTAACTTGTTGCTGGGCAGGATGTGTTCAGTGAGCATTTTAGAGGTTTTTTGCTGAAAACAATGGGGTGCACAAAGACATTATCCACGGTAGGTTAGGTGTTTGGTGAGGTTTTGAAATAGTGTGGGATCATGTTTTCACCACAACTGCAGTCAGACTCTCTTAGTTAGGATTACTTCAGTGTTTAAGAATCTGCAGATGTTTTCCTCCTCTCCAAACCAAACCAACCAGATGACAAAAAACACTAAATACATGAAATCAAGCGATCTTATGTCAGGAATCAGTGTTTCCTCTATGCTGTTTGGCTGGCACAGGACGTCCCAGAACTTTAGATCAAAAATGAAATTACTAGCATATTTGATCTGATCACAATTCACACATAAAAACACTTAAGATTGAGGTATATTGTACAGATGTTGTCAGTGCTGATATATGTGAAAGGTGTATGACATCATAGACAGGTGACCAAATGAAACAGAACGTTACCTTGTTAAATTAAATTAATAAAATTACATATTTCTTTGGTTTGGAAAATATTGCAAACATTTGAAATAATCTCAGCACACAAATCAACAAAATATATAGCATAGGTCTAGGCCTTTTAATGCATGAAAGTTTCATATTATATCCTTAAAGCGCATTCAATTTTAAGGAGAGCTAAGAAGAACTTCAGTTTATGTGGGAGTAACTCAAAATATTAAAAAAAGAAAAATATACTATAACTCCAACCTCCTCCTTTCATAGGTTTAGATGTTTCATATCACTGAATGAAAGAAAGGAGAGCGATCAAGGTGGGGGGAGAGAGGGGTGGGAGTGGTGAGGTCATGTGTGTGGCCTCTAAACATAAAAAAGGAAAGGAGAAGAAAGGAGGCATCTCCAAAGGGCTCTCTCCCTCCTCCATTCTTTGCTGCTCTTTATTCTGCTCGGCTCTCAATAGAGCCACAGCGAGCTGCACTCACTCTGTAGGAGGCCTCCCTGACCGCCAGACACTCCTCAAGTGCATGTGTGTGTGTCTGTGTTTACTTGATCTTCCCTCCCCCACCAAGCACCTTCAGCAAGAAACCATGAGTCACATATGTCACACGCACGCACGCACGCACACACGCACGCACACACACACACACACACACACACACACACACACACACACACACACACACACACACACAC
>JAOWBC010001387.1:4178626-4191017 GCA_028566105.1 Hypoplectrus providencianus | reverse complement strand
TGTGTGTGTGTGTGTGTGTGTGTGTGTGTGTGTGTGTGTGTGTGTGTGTGTGTGTGTGTGTGTGTGTGCGCGCGCAGGGGATTGTCTTGGCTTAGTCATTGAGATGACCATGTTATAGGGACATGATGTACCTCTATTTGTGACTTATTGGCTGAACAGCTGAGAAGCTGGTGTGTTTTGCCATAACCGTTAGTGTGACTCTGAGAAAACACAAAGTCAATGTGGAAAAAAACATTAAAAGTCTATTCAACTACACGGTTTATTTTACATTGGGCAATTATTTAAAAATTATTCCCCATAAACAAATAAAAAAATAGAATGTCCCATTGTATTAAGTAATAGATATCTTTGATAATAGTTATTAAGTTTTTTTTGGCATTTGCACTTATAGTATAAAAAAAACAAGGAAGCCCCTGTAAAAAAGGAAAAAAGAAGAAGAATGGAATATACTTTAAATTCAGAAAAAAAAAAGAAAAAAAAAAAAACGTGCACTCAAGTAAACACATTCAGCACATATTTGTTCTTTCTGAGGACCCTTAATTACCATAATAACCCAGCTCTTACATCAACCTTATCCATTACAAATAAAGGCATTAAAAGAAATGAGAACTGGCCAAAATGTCCCAACTTCCCAATTATGGCCTCACTATGGTGGTTAGAAAGCGTATTATGGTACTAATTATACAGGAAGTACAAGTACACACACACACACACACAATCTCCTCATTCATTTTACAACCAGCTTCAAATGTCACATAAATGGTGACTCATATGAGACAAACACAAACATCCAGTCAATAGAAATAAATCAAAAAACACATTAGACAGAGGCACATGCTGAAACACACACACACACATTTACAGAAAACTGACCCAGTTTCTGGGCCCTGCAGACTTCAGCTGACACTGAGTGACCCGAATAAGGACATCGACTCTTACTATCATCCAAAACTCTCACTTCCTCTTTGTCTCTCTCCCGCACACACTCAGCAAGTGACAGGTGGTCTGTGTATTTGTGTGTGATTAAAAAATAAAGGAGTTTGACGTTGCAGAGATAAACCAGGGCACTTGTGTTTAGACTGAAGTCTGACCCAGGACAGGATGGCCTTGTTCACTGCAATGGTTTATGAGGCTGTGTGAAGGAGTGTGTATGTGTGTGAGAGCGACGGGCTGAGACAGAGAGCGAGCTGCATGATGCTGTAAGGTCAGTCTTCCTTCCAGTAAATAATACTGTGGAAGATTTGTGTTTGACAGACACACTGTAAAAGAAAAAAAAGAAGAAGAAGAAATGTAGCATATTACATTATTTTGTTGGCTTTTCTACAGCACTATTAAATAGCTTAATGTTTTTTGTTAAATGTTAAATTACAGTAAATTATATGAGAAAAAAAAAGAAAAGAAAAAAAGGTAAATGGCAGCAAAAGTTGTAAAACACACAAGGAAAAAAAAATAGTATGTACTACGGAAAGCACTGATACATGTGTATACATATAGTAACTGTATATTATCAATATTTTAAAGAAATTCTCTGTATAATAACCTACAGCTGTTTCCTGTTTAACAGTAACTGTTTGGAAACTTTTGCTGTCTTATAAATGCACTTAACAATTATGAGAGACAAACATTGTTTTTATGACCAGAAGAATAGTGATATCAGTTTATTCAATGTTCAGCAAACTTTAGACTCGTGTCAGACTACAGCTGTGAGCGGTAAGAAAACATTTGCAAATGTCGTGTTTTCAGCTGTTTCAATCCCAGAGCAATAAAATATAGATACGACAGATTCCAGCGGGCCTTGTAGTTAATATTTGACTACTAGATACATGAATATTTAGCAAAGAGAAACTACTTTTGACACAACAACAACACAACCAAAACATATATTATTTCATTTGAGCATTTCAGTCCTCAGTTATCTAAAAACAGATTGCAAAACTTGCAGTTGCAATAAAGGACTAAAACTGAGGGAAATTTGTTCTGTCATAAGATTCTTTAAACAACCTTCTTACACATTATATTTTTTATATTAAGAACCCTACAAAATGCATTATTTTATTATCACTAAATTAATAATTTAAACAATTCCTATACATCTTATATTCAAATTTATAACCATTCTTGAAATAGCAAACAGTACAATATGTATAGCGCATGAAGCCCTTTTTCCATTACTCATGACACGCTGTGTATATATGAATTTTCAGTTAATTCCTTCTGTATGTAACGTGTTTTAAAGTAGATTCACTTGCATTTTATTCTCATTTCTGATTTATGTCATTATAACTGTGTTAACCTGTACAAAAGCTTTTGCATTTTTAGTTGTTCTCACTTCTAGCCATGATTGTACTGTTTTCATGGAGCTGCAGGACCTGTAATATATTGCAGTGAAAAACAAAGTGTAGAAGAGAGAGTAAAGTGCAACGCAAAAGGAGTAAATATGCCCTTAAACTGCTAGGTTGTTATAAAATAAAACCCCAGAAATCATCATAAAGTTCATAGCTTTCTCACTAGATCATTATTCAATAATGAAGATGATGCAATATGTCAATAGGAAAGTTTGGGTTAGTTGTAAGGTAAATTTATTTCTTGCAAGCTTGCTAGAGTGTTAGGTTAGGCCTACAGCACCCTGAACCAGTCTTTACTGAGCAACAGAGGATTAAACTGATATCAGTGGTCTTATTTCTGAGTATTAACGCAAATAAACATATTTCCCATACTCAAATGTGATCAGAGTCTTGGAATGTAAATCCTGAAAAGTATAAAATGCATTAAAACAGAGCACATTGTATCTGCTCTGTGGGTCATCAGGCGGCCAGATGACCAAGACAGACTGCTTGCAGTAGGAGAGAGTAAATATTCTATATCAGGAAAATCTGTCCCAGAATTCAGTCATTACATCAAAAAGTCATTTCCACAGAAAAAGAGAAACCATTACAGAATAAAGAGTACAGTCAGTGTACAGCCTGTACTCTATATGCTGCCTTTTCATTAGAAACATAAACGCCTCTGGGTGCAGCAGCCACAGTAAGCAAATACAAAGAGGCTGCAGCACATACAGATGAGTGGAGAGCTGCATATGGTACAGCGTGTAGGTGGCTTACGAAGCGTACCTCTGTGTAAGTGAGGAGGCAAACAGCTGCACTGCATCCGTAATGGTGCTTTCGCTAGAGATTAGGAGTGTGTGTGAGCATGTCCCCACTGATGTACAGCGACAGCTGAAGCAGCACCATGTGTTTAACCATCAGCCTGGCACCTACTGTGACTATTGTCTCTGTCATTCTCTCTCTGTCTGCCTGTCTCCTGCTCACACACACACACACACATACATATTCCCCAACCTGATCCATAAAGCATGTCTACTCTATAAAAAGGGGTTGGTGGGTTCATATAGCTCTCCGGCATTTAAATTCAGGACCAATCCACAATCTATAGTTATTTATAATGCAGCTCAGCTCAGTGCTCTTCATGACAGCATATACTTTCAAACTGTGCTATGTCCTTGAATGATTTTCTTCACTGTAAAACTCATAATTTATGAAATCAATTCTGTATACTTGCACAGATTTCCTTGTGCATTCGCTGTGCTGTGTAGATTTATCATTCTGAACCCCAATTAGCCATTTTAGGGACTTTAGACTGTTTTTATTACATTCGACCCACTCAGCTCTGTATAATCAGCATAATCACATAGCTCAGCATAATCACAGCTAGAAGTGGGAAAAACAAAAACTTGCAGAAGAAAATAAATATAATTACATGACTGAATCATAAAAAAAGAAAATAAGCAAGATGAAATTATCTAATAAATTACTATTACTATTACTATTTTTATTTTAGATATTCAACACTTTTCCAAATGTGAAATGCTAAACATCTGAGACATGTAGAACAAAGTGATTTTAACAGAAATTCAAATTTAAGCTTTGCTTTGGTTACTTTCTCTAACTGAAACATTTGTAGCCTATGATCCGTTCAAGGATAGAACATATTCCAAAGATAAGATTCTACAGACATGAATTGCATCTATAAGGAGAAGGCCCAAATGATGAGACTTTGATGTACACAGGGGAGACAGTCCTCCTCCTAAATCTGTGACCGTGGGTCAGGAGTTGCAGGCAAATTATGACCTCCGAACAAATAGCAGTGACAGAATTGATCCTGGATGGGAAGGTTAAGTAACCACCTCATCCAGTCATGTGATCATCACAGTCATGACAACGCCTTTCTCACACTCCATCCACCTGCACTAAGATCCCACACGGTCTCCAGGCCTGAGTCACAGAGGGCTGCTTTATCTCATTATGCAGAGTGACCACCAGCCTCCATACACACACACACACACACACACACATACACACACACTCAGTGGCTATAATTATATTAGGAGAGCTTTCTGTAATGCTCCACCCCGCACAGACTCCCCCTGAAAGATCATATTGCATTAGAGAGTCAGAGGAAGGACAGGATGTTTCGACTCGTCAATGTCAAGCTCATTGGCATCTGTACCACATTGTGACACACAACACACACACATATACTCTTGCCTTTCTGTAATCCATCTAACCTCTAATCTTCCTTGCAGACACTGATGAGAAGCCACAGCTCACAGTCTGCTGCAACAAACACAACACAATCAATATGACCAACATGGTGGGCGGGACAAATGGCAGTAAGTGAAATAAATCAAATAATACTACCAATCTGATATTGGAAATTGGATCGGCACGGTTGGAAATAAGCTCAGATAAAGTAAAATTATTAACCATATTCATTTTGGGTTGCTTGAGTCCCTGCTTCAGTTGTGACACAGTTCTGTCACATTTGCAGCCTTCTTGCTGAGTCAAATGTACCGAGAAATGACTTTGCTGTGCAATTTCCTCACATGAACATCAAAATAAATGAAGTTTCTCAGTGCCAGTGTACTGCTGGATATTTAATTATTTGCTGGCAATAAAGTAAGACACAGGGAGTGTGTGTAATTTTAATAACCTACTCTAATAACCATCCTTAATAAAAAGCAAAGAGAGTTAATCAAACTCCAGTAAATTGTATTTTTTTTTTTTACTGTTCACAAACAATAGAATGACAATAAATATTGTTTAATGTATCAGTGTTTTGCTGTAAGTACCTGCTGATGAAAACCAAATTATTTGTAACCTGCCTATAAACATAATTTGGATGGTTATTAAAAAGTTGCATCCGATGATTATAATACCTTGTTGAATGTTTAATTGGTTGGAAAGACTAGAGCGGAGTGCACCTAAAT
Source organism: Hypoplectrus providencianus (assembly GCA_028566105.1). Lineage (NCBI taxonomy): Eukaryota > Metazoa > Chordata > Actinopteri > Perciformes > Serranidae > Hypoplectrus > Hypoplectrus providencianus. The sequence continues at coordinate 4,185,751 of JAOWBC010001387.1, read as the reverse complement.
GATCAGTAATGCTCTCTAATTCAAAGCACTCACAACTACGGCAAGTGAAGTGGGTCAAAGTTGAAGCAGGAGGTTAGTGAGAAAATTGTGATGGAGGTTACATTTGGATAGTTTGGGAGTTGTTTGAAAAGCAATAATAATTGTATGAATGCTTGTGTGTCTCAGTGTTCACTCAGCAGTATATTCATCATTAAGTGGCTGCAGCAATTAAAACGCTGCACACAGGGTTGTGATCCTCCGCTGTGACTTTAAAGCTCTGAAATGTTTTCCCAATATTATTAGAATCAGAATCAGAATCAGAATCATCTTTATTTGCCATGTACGTGGGAATATATAAGGAATTTGACTCCAGAATGTTTCTCTCCCGTGTACATGTATATAAAAATATTTTTAAAAAAGTGAACCATAATTAATATTTGATACTTATTTTTGGTCTAATTTCATCTTTATTCTATCATTTCATAATTTTGTTCAGTTGTTTCCAGTGTACTGATATGGTGTATTCACTATCACATTTATTTTTGATCTAATGTATACCCATTTATAATCGTATGATTAATTTTAATGTATAAATACTATATTATCTATTTTTTTTCTTGTTGTTTTTTCAGTTCAGTTGTATTAATAGTTTAAAAATCCTCTGTTAAAAGTTATAAAAAAGTATACAAGTAATAAATAAAAGTAATTGTTTGATGTCCCAAAGTCATTGAGTAATCTCTTAAAACCAATGTAGTATGTGAGTTTAATAGTTTTTCCATAACAGTGCCACCCTAATGAAACAATCCATCACTTCCAATAAGTAACTCAGACAGCGTTTAGACAAGACAGGTAAGTATTAAAGAAAGTGAGGAACTAAATGAGCTGTCAGTGGTATGAAGATGGACAGATAGAAGCAGCAGGTTTCCAGAGCGGCTCCTGTCAGGGACTGACTGTCGCAGATGAAGATTTAGTGACATTCACAACTCCCACCATTAAACAAACGCACAACATCATGCTCAAAGGCACGGCACACACACTTAAAATTTACAAGGTGCACACACCATGTTCCCGCTCTTCCTGCCTCGTTCATTCAAGACACAAATGAAATAAGTGGCGCGAGGAGGGCAGTCTGGCAGAGCCGGGAGTCTGAGAAAACATCCTGCAATTAAAATTATCTGCTTCCCAGTCTTTTCTGCAAATAGGATTTAACTGGGAAGCTTCAAGTGATATTATGTTGGCTTTGCAGAGAGAGAGAAAGAGAGTGAGAGAGAGTGTGTGTGTGTGTGCTGGTAACCTCACACATGTATACACACATGCACTGTCACATCCACACACACACACACAGCTCCCACACCTATTATCCTCTTCCTCCAGGCTTATCACGACGCTGTGTCACTGCCCCTCCTGCTGCTGTTTCAATTCCCACCCACCCAAGTTAAGCCCGGAGAAGACTATCTGTGTGTGTGTGTGTGTGTGTGTGTGTGTGTGTGTGTGTGTGTGTATTGAAGCTTGTGTTTCTGCAGGAAAACTTGCATCTGTTCTCATTTTTTGGATGAAAAACTATCCTTGTCCTTCCATTCCGTTATTTTGCATGCATTGCATTTATAAACCACATCTGTGCATGCTTGTGTGTGCTCATACCTGTGTGTGAGTGTGTGTGTGTGCGTGTGCGTGTCTGAATGGGTTCCAAGATACAAAAGAGTGGCAGATTAACATAACAATATCCAAATCCCCCTCTGCCCTTGGAACAGCGGGCAAAGAGGGCACTGACCAGACTAGAGTGTGTGTGTGTATGTATTTATGTGTGTATATATGTGTTTATGTGTTTTTCTGTCTGTCTGTCCGTCTGTCTGTCTGTATGCATTGATATGTGTCTCCCTCCATGTCAATAGTATGTCCAAGTTTCAGCCTGGTCTTACTACATTTTACTCACAGTGCTTTTGTATTTCACTGCAAAATATATGGATTCTGCACCATCATAGATAGAAATCTGAATAACTCAAAAATATTTCGCTGTATATAATGAACTATTTGCAGTTTTACAACCTCTCCTGTCCTCTCCTCTCAGCTCTGTGTAAACAGATTGCAGTTTTGTCTGATTTTCAGGGAATATTTTCCAATTTGTCTCAGCAGATTTAATAATGGCTTCACAGTTTCACTGAGGAGCCCAGAATGTAATGTTTTCTACCAGGATCTGTTTATTCCACTTTTTTGTTTTTTTTTAGTGACGCATTAAACCAGATTTTGACACTTGACACACTTTTGAAACTTTCGTAGCCAATAACATGTGTAAGGTTTGAGGGAAAGTTCAAAGTCTTTTAAAGAAAATATATTTTCAGGGGTTCAGAGGGTAAAATGTGTTTATGTACAAGACAGCTTAACCCTGACCTAATGTTAACCACGTTTTTCAAACAGCGACAATAATCATGATATACGTTTCAGTCAAAACACAGCTGAGAATGCTTAGTTGATGTACAGGAATATTTTTTGATGAGACAGGGTTGCAGATTTGCATGTGTGTGTCTGTGACAGGACATGTGTGGAAGCTAATCTAAACACAGTGCAGCCAGGCATGAAGTGGAGCAGTCTAGTCGATATGCTCCAGTATCATATTGTCATGCTGTGTTTCCACTTTGTATTCCCTCCTATCAGTCTAGACCAGCACCAATGGCTGGCTTATCAGCTGCACTATGTTTCTGATTTGACAGCAATAGCATGGCACACTTTCATCTCTGGATTAGAGATGAGACTCACAAAGCAGGGATGTTATAGAATAACTTGATTTTATTCCATGCAGGAAGAAAGTCACTCCATTACTCCAAAGCTCCATATTTGCCACGATCCACCACATCTCTACCAGGAAATACTTAATAGACTAAATGACATTCAAGACTCCAAAGCTGCCACCAAAGTTTACATTAACTCCGAAACAATAACTTGTACACAGCTCTCAACACAATACAACAAATGTTCTCCAGCTGGAGAACCTATTGTTCCTGCTGTAATTTCTCAATGTCTTGTCGGCCCCACCCTTGAGCTTGAACAGTGCAGATTTTACGTCAGGCTCTTGGGTCAGAGAAGAATGCCAAGTGACCTGGTGTGGCTCTGCAGCACTGAACTCTCACAATGTCGTGTACTGAAAAACTTTTCCTGAGCTCCTTCCTCTTCTTTTCAGCCCCATTATGCCTATACTTTCAGAATATGTCTCTTTCCATTTTGAAAGCATTGATATAACTTTGTAATATTAGAAAATATTGAAATTCAACAAGGTCATGTGAAGATGCACAATTCAGTGTATTTTTATCCCCTGCCTTCTCTGCTTAACAATTTTCTCTGTAATAAATCAATTTTTTCCTCGCCTTTTCTCTCTCTTCCCCATCCACACTTCCCTCATCAAACTCAACTTTCACTTTCACACCCCTCCTCTCATCTTCTCCCTCCTGTTGAGCCTCCGTCTTGCTGTTCTTCGCCTGTCCTCATTTCACTCATTACACTGGTCTCTCTGCAGTGTTCTCACACTTTGCCTCAGTCTTTTTTGCAACACACATGAGACCTGTCCTTCCCAATTATCTAACCGCGAGGGCCGAGGGAGAAAAGAGAGGAAGAAGTGCTGAACTTGGGAGGGGATTGAAGCAAACCAGTCGCTTGATTTAGCAGGCTAGGAAACAAATCTTTAAGAAAAAAAAAAAAAGAAAAAAAAAAAAAGCGAAAAAGAGAGTGCATGGCAGGTGCACAAACATATCAATACACGCACTCGGAAACATGTGGAGACACTAACGCTAGAAAAATGTTGGGTGTTTGCATCAATGTAGCAGGTTTAATCTCTTCCATATGGGCATGGGGGCTAATGCATCTGCTAAGGCTATTAGCCGCTATGAGCCCTGTGGACACAGGCTGGGACAAGACCTATTATCAGTTTGGCAGTGACTGAAAATACCACCGTAGCCAACAACCAAACAACAACACCGGCTACCACCATCACAGAAACAACCCTGCATCTCCTGTTGACCTCTATAGAGGTTGCAGATGTCTGCCGTGAGAAACAGGGTCAACTTGATGGACAGAAAAAGAGGTGAGGCTGAGAAAAACAGCCCAAGGTACTGACTGCTATGGTAACAGTCGACCCAGATTGGAACCAAAATACTCCCAGGTGCACACAGAAAGGCAGAAAATATGGAAAAATGTATGCAAACATACGCATGGAGAGCATACGAATACTAGCTGGCAGTTCTTCAACAAACACAAACAAACACACCCCCCTTTACTCACCTGAGCTCAATGGCCTCCCCCATCTCGCCCCCAGAACTCATGTCGCTCAGCAGATGAGAGGAGATGCACAGATGACAAGCTGAGAGAAAGAATTCCCTCAGACTAGCGGCCACGGCAATAACAACAGCACAAGAAGAAGATGAGAGGAGAGCAGCATGTGATGATGTTGCGCTCAGACTGAGGGAGGACGGAGAGGAGAGGAGAGGGAGCGCGGAGTGAGAGAAACAGAACCACACCTCTTCTTAAGGGATTAACTTGGAGAAAAAAAGAAGGAGCTCTGACACATTCGCAAAGACACGCACAGTGATGCACCCAAACACAGTCAAACTGCCCACGACCCAGCAGGGATGAGCATCTGGTGCGCAGATACACACAAACAAATACTGCACACGCACACTCACAGCTGCTCTAAAAATAAAGACAAATCAATGTTTGATGCACCAAATCCTGGGAGTGAGGGAAGAAGGGAGTGGGAGGATAGAAAGTGAGAGAGAAAGGGAGGGGGCAGCGAGTCATGGCTGGTGGTGACACAGTTTTCTTTGCTCTCCATCTGCTGGTGCACTGGTCAAGAGTGCACTGGGGGAGAGGGCAAGAACTGGGGCTGGAGCCTGGAGGAAAGGAGCCGGAGCTGGAAGTGGGGAACAGGGCCAGGACTGGACAACGTGTTTAGCGTAAGGACTGGACCTAAGCCTGGTAGTGTGTTTGAACATGGGCGTTACTGGACATGAGGGACAGTGCTGCTTCCCAGTACTGGATGCTGAAGGGAAGGACACAGAAATACAGCAGGCGGTGTTTCAGACATGATTTAATAGTGCTTTCAAAGCGGGTAACACCAGCAGACCACACCCAGCAAGCACCTGGGTGGAAGAGCATTCCATGTTTGAGCGTTTATTGATTTTTTCCAGATTTGAAGGCTGGAAAACTTTTGTAGGCCAGCCTATCTTATCTGACCATCCGTGTCTGAAGGAGAGGTGTTGAGGTGAAATTTGGCACCACAGATTGTGAATTGTAATTAATTTCAGAGCTACAGTTACACTAAATGTAGTTTAAAGTTGTACAAGACTTGCGAGACTATATTGTTCCACTTCAGAACCAGTTCCAAAATGTCTGATCCACCAGAATTGTACACCTCTGGGTTTATTAGTTCCTGTTTTCACCACAAGTATTTTTCTGACAGCTGCATGTTGCATGATGAACTCTGTTCATCTGTGCTAAGGGCGTCGATTGGTCTACTAAGCAGAATTGCTGATAGCATGAGTAACACTAAAATCTTATCTATTTACATCCTGTCATGCTGATCTGTAACACCAGGTGGATTGTTACACGAAACCACCCATTGGCTCTGTGGAGCCAGAACCTAAAGCTATGGCAGCATCAACATTGTCAACAGTGTGTTGTACATACATTGAATTCATATTCCTATTAATAAAAAAAAGTTGTTTTTCTATGTTTTTATGCCAATGTTTTTATAACTGTTATTCTGCACAAAATAGATTTTTTAGTTGTTCCAGCTTATAGCCATAATTGTGCTGGGACTACAGTGAGTTAAATCATCTCCATCCACTGAACCCCAACCCTGAAATGGGTTGGGGTTCAGTGGAGGGAGATGATTTCTGAAACAATGCTCAAATGTTTGTGCGGGTAGAAATTGTTTAAGCCTTCAAACATTGTGTGGACAAGTAGAAGTGTAAGTAGACATGAATCCAGATATCTTTGCTTGAGTGAGGAGCAATAGAAAAGCTTAGCTAGAGCTGAGTGTGAGCCCAGAGACACTGTAACTCAGTGTACTGTTATCTCTCTCTTCTCACAGATTCCTAGCCTTCCATGATGCCTGTTCATCCCCTAAGCTGTTTAACCTGCAACACCACAGAGCCAGAGATCAACAATGGATGAGACGGAGAGGGATCAAAACGTCCTTGTTGTCCTTGTAGGTATTTGTAGCATCCTGGCAACATCCAACAGCCTCGCTCTTTGTGCTTACTGTCAGTTGTTTGTTGTTGACAGATGTGGCATAAAACATTGAAAGACCTTACATCACTGTGATTGCAATTCTCATGTACTTAATCATCCCCGTGGGGAAACTTGTCTCAATATTCATCACAGGATACTTGTCCTAATTACAAAAAGCCATAGGAATAAATATGCACGTAACATTCACAAACAACTCTGAAGACTGCTACAGCTTTGCAGACAACGGCTTATGGTATTAACCTACCATGTCAACAAAAACAGTGCAGTGAAGACACCATAGGAGGACTAAAGCAAGTGGCTCCCTTTACACCCTCAGCACAGCCTTATTTTCCATTGCAGAAAGGGGCACAGCAGAAGCGACTGTGACATTTACAAAATCAGATAAAACCCTGCACAAATGTCACTATTGTCAGACTTGTTTTGTACATCTGATGTCTGTCATTTTAAACAATCACTCCATGTATCAGACTTGAGTCTAGTTTTCTCTTGGGCTATTATTAGTGGACTACAGAAACATACATTTTTGTTTCAAGTTAGGCTAATTATGATTGGAGTTAAGGTGGAGACACCTCTTTTTGAGCTCCACGTCATTGACATCATCTGCTCTGTATTCTATCGACCTTTAATAGCCATTATAAACTTGTCCTCCTCTTTTCTTTACACTCCTCCGGGAGTGAGATGCAAAGACAGAAAGAGGAGGAGGGTGCGAAAGAAAGGAGTCTAAAATTAGCGAAGAGACACAAGAAGACAAAGGAATATATTTTAAACAAATCAGAAGAGAGTATATTATCTCTAATGCTGTGCTGGAGTGTAACTGTACTGTAATGCCATCTTGTGTGTGTGTGTGTGTGTGTGTGTGTGTGTGTGTGTGTGTGTGTGTGTGTGTGTGTGTGTGCACTCGCAACT
>JAOWBC010001387.1:4164988-4176313 GCA_028566105.1 Hypoplectrus providencianus | reverse complement strand
GTGTGTGTGTGTGTGTGTGTGTGTGTGTGTGTGTGTGTGTGTGTGTGTGTGTGTGTGTGTGTGTGTGTGTGTCCACAAAACATATAATGACTGGTCTACAGTTCTGGATACCATACAGGCCACTTTGGGGCATTGTGACAATAATGTCTGTTATATGATTTCTTTCTATGATCTATGTATTTCTAGCAATCTTTGAGGATTTTTTTACAGGGTTTACATACAACACTGACATATCATAGCAGTAGATCAAAAGAGTTTCAGGCCTTAAATCTAAAATATTTAGCCAAAAAACTCTTAGTCCAAAAAGTTACACTTTTCACTTTTTTCCCCATCTATTCATTAAATCGTTAAATTGTTAAATCGTAAAAAGTTATGATAAAAATTCTAGTGCAGCTCCAATTAAAGGTCGGTGTATTGAAAGAAACAGGTGGGTAGTCTTATAATGGGTTTGCTTTACAGGCCTGTTAAGCCCCAGCTCATCATCATGTCATATCACCGCCTCAGTGACTTTTACTAAACCAAACACAGGCTATCCAATCATCTGCTGATGAGAATCTACCAAAATCTCTTTTTCATCCAGTCACACTCTGTAAAACTGCACTCAGATGGACGGCGCCATCCAATAGGGAGGCGTGACAGCCAAATCCACTGCCTTATCCTGACAGGCTGCTTATCGATTTCTGCCTCTGGTCAATACCACTCTGTTTTTCTTCTCTCTCTCTCTCACTCTCCCTCTCTCTCCCCTCTCATCCGTCTCTTCTCTTCAACGACTCTCCGTCATCATAGGTCTCCATTATCCCTGACTTATCTTTCTCTACAGACCAACGCAAAGCCTGTAGTTACAGACAAAGCCTCTCTGACCAGGAAGACGACAGAAGAGTGGGTCTTCAAGTGAAAACACATACACGTTGGGTGCCTGTCAACTGAGCGAGCTTAACACTATTACATGATCAACAGCTTTACATCTAGGTTGTGTGTGTGTGTGTGTGTGTATTGTTATATGGGTCAGGTGTTTGGGGCAAACTAGATTGCAGTAGTTAGTTTTCAAACCTCACATCTGAACTTGACACCTCTTTCTCTCTCTACCCAATCAACACTGCATCCAAACTCTGTCACGCTACGGTAGACACGCATACACCATGTGAAAACCTCACTGCTACTGCTGCTGCATGGCAACCAGATCCCATGGCAACCAATGGTATGGGTTTTTTTTTTTTTTTTGTGGGCCGAGAGAGAAAGAGAGACGGAGAGAGAAGGGGAAGAGGAAAAGCTGAGGGGTGAGGGGGTGGCAGATATTTGGGAGAAAAGCAGCAACTCTGGAAAAGAACGAAAATAGAAAGAGAGGGGAAGGCAGAGGAAGTAGCAGTGCAGCATGAACACACACACACACACACACACACACACACACACACACACACACTTCTTTCACTGTGCTGAGCTCAGATGAGCATGAGCAGGGAGAGACAGACAGTGACAACATTGTGGGTGAAAGGAGACCTCCCTCTGCGCTGATCACAGCGAGGTCTTCCTGAGGGGCAGGGAGGAGGGGGAGACTCTGAGAAAAGCCATCCTCTCAATCATCATTTACACTCAAGCATAGCCTGAAGATTACACTGTACATAAATACTACGTGCAATAAGATAATTGCTGGGTATCTGCAGGTAGTTAGAGGAAGAAGCTCACAGGGTGAACAAATTCAGGAGCAACCTGGTACTTGCTGTGTGAATGTATGTAATGATTGAGCCTGTGCACCACGCACTCATACCGTCATAATGGAGCCTTTCCCTTATGTAATAGGCCAGGAGCCAGGCCCAGCCCTCAGGATGTTTTTGCTGCCCTTTCCCCTGTCAATTCCTGTTAGACAATACCTATAGCCATCACAAGTTTACAGTGAGCACCCCCAACCCAGGCTGCTTGATCTCAGGGGGCCTAAAAAACCTCATTGCAAACATATTTCAGGTAAAATGAAAAAAAAAAAAATAATAATTAAAAAGATTTAATTCTATCAGTAAAAGTTGACCTTATCATATTAAATGTATGTTTTAAATGTGGATACTTAGTGTATATGGTCTGAAATTATCTGTCTAATAACTGAAGATTGTTCACTGTTATTTAACAGTTACTGTTTGCCAACTTTTGCTGCCAGGGTCTTTAACTGTTTTTTCTTTTTTTTTAATTTACAGTGTACTTACACAGAGACAATGAAAATAATAATGCTGTCAACTTTTGATTTACTTTCAGCAAGTTGGTGTATGATTTGTTATTATGAATAATTGTTGTATTTAAACAGATACAAAAAAAACAAACAAACATGATATCAGCATTGGCCACTGTAAAACTCACACCAGTCAAACATGAATGTGTCCCAGTATAAGTATTTGACAGATACCTCTAATGTACATAACCATTACACTGTGATTTGTGGGCTGCAATCTAAAAGGGTATCTAGTTTTCATGAGCAGTGATAGATGGTGCTGATAAAGGAGAGGAGAGGAGAGGAGAGGAGAGGAGAGGAGACCATTGTTGCCTGTGTAACAGCACCCCTGCTGGATTATATCTGTATAACACATTGCCAAGTGTCTGTTCATGTTGTGTGTGTTTGTCAAATATACAGGTCACTTTCTGCAACCTCTGACCTCTGACCTCCTGTCATATCTGTACAGACAAGCAGATATGTTGCCACATACATGGATGTGTGTGTGTGCTGAATGCGGTCTCACTGTGAATCCCATTTAAAGTGCTGTTTCTTCAGACTGTTGACTGTCAGTACAAAGTATTCATACATAATGCATGTTTCTGCATGTAAAGCAACTAGATACAAGGCCAGAACTCTAAAATCAATAAGGCTTTTAAAGCTTTTAACATCTGCCCCATCACTCTCCCTGACTGTCTTCAGTCTGTGGATTCCTGAACAGGAAACAGGTTTGATGTTGATATAGTGGTCCATATTTAACCCTCTGAACCCTCTTGAAATGAAGGATTTTCTTTGAAATTGCAATAAATACAGTTTATTGTACAAAGAACGGTAATGACAGACTCTCACACAGTCTTTGTAGACAGATCTTATCTTGTAGATCTTGTAACAGATCCTAATTTGGTTCAGTATTATAACGTGACCAAAGTGAAGCTTATATTTGTGTATCCATCAAAAATAAAAATGCAAATAGTTTAATATGTTTACCATGAGGAGACCCTGTTTTTCTAATATTCTTAACAATTGTGGACACTTGGAAAAGAGTTGTGTATATACATTTTATTTTTGTTCAAATGTAAAACACTTATCATGCTGAAAGGCAACAGTGAGTGAGCAGAATATGTCTTAAGATATGGACCCAAAGTTTAAGGTGAATATAGATATAATTGTTGTCTTCAGAGGTGTTTTCTTTATTTTGAGCTTAGCCACCTCCTCCACACTGCAGACTGTTCTGCATTTATGCATCTATTATCTTTCTGTCTGTTTATCCATCTGCCTGTCAGTCCATCTATCCGTCTGTGTCACATCAACCATCTGTCTGCCCCAGAATCTGCTAAACTTGCATTGTTTTTTTTCTGTGCCACAAGGAAGCAACATTTACAAGAAAACTCCCTGTAGCAACATCTGGTGACTCAGAAACTTACTACACACGCAAAGTAAAAAAAAAAAAAAAAAAACTCTGAGGCATTTTACAGTAGGACACAGAGACATGAGGAGAAAATTACAGTCAGCCTGTGTTATCATTCTGATAATAAACAATGCCAGCGGCTGGCTTTACAGTGGTTTGGGAGTTTGGGCCGTTGTGGAGAGGCGAGACTGAATGACCTTCACAGGGTGGTCGTGTCTTATCGACCGGCACTAAAAGCCCTAGTCGGTCATGCAGAAACACAGGCCGAGGAAATGGGTGTAGAAAGTGAGGCAGACACGCACTGTGGTGGCACTGCAGCACACATCTGATCGCTGATGTTTGCAGTAAACAAAAACAATCCATATATGGATGTTCATTCTTAACATTTAATGACAATATATGGTGAAGAGTCTTAACTCACTTATTATTGATATGTACCTTGTCTGACTGTTAAAGGCTCTTAGGTTCTCTTGAGTGGATCTTTAACCCTCTGGACCCGCCCATCCCTCAGGGACTGGAACAGATTTTCTGTTTTCAGTATTCGCAGACTGATCACAATACAAAAAGTCATTTAAAAAAGCTAAACATTGTGATATTTCTGTCAAAATTTGCTTTATTCAACGTCTCCAAAAATAATTTTAAAAATTGAATATATATATATATGTACACACATATCTCGGAGCTCAACAATAAATTAAGTGATGAGGTGCTGCTGAGATGCAGTCTTAGAAAAGTCACACTATGATCGTTTAAATATAATATAATGAAGGATAATTTAAAAATGAACATTCTCTCCATTATTGGAAATCACACTGCACTTGAAATATCATTCATAATATGAGCAATTGCATATTTTTCTCAAATCATTAAGTCCTATAATCCACTAATGGCTATTCCAATAAAGTTATGATCTACCAAATTACAACATGGGCAATATTGAAACAGTACCATCATCAATTTCCAGCTTCTGCAGTGCTGTTCCATGCTTCTTCCTGCCTGAATTTACATTTCTAATGATCCAAATGAAGAAAAGGACATGTCCTGCCCTTCAGCACTCCCCAAATACATCTCTTTCACTGGTGAAGGATTGGAGGAGAGAAGAAGAAGAAAAGAGACAATGTGGAGATGATTTAGAAAAGGAGGGAAGGAAAAAAGACTATTGACTGTAAAAGGACTAGAGGGATGGATGGAAAAAAGGAAGGGATTAAATACAAATGGACTGAATGAGAATGATGAATGAAGGGAAGGCCCACACAATGGAAAAGTGAGGAAGTGAATGAATGCAGGAATTTTACATGGAAGAAAGGGAGGAGAAGAAGAAAAACAGGAGGACGGAAGATAACAAGACATTCTCAGGGCAACACGTTGGGCCAGTTGTCTCACATTTCAGATCTGGTGGAAAACATCCCATTCCAGAAACTCACCCATATTCCAGTTCTGAGAACATGAGTTAACCTCGAAAGGGGTTAAAAAGAGGAAGTGGAGAGGGTTTGTGAAGAAGCAGGGTAAACAGTGGTGAGGTGAAGACCCTGAGGCAGACTGGGTCATCCGAGGCCAGAGAGGGAGAGGGAGAGGACAGACAAGTGGACTGGTGTTTAAGCCCGTAGCTAGAAAACAGACGCTCAACAACAATAGTGACTTTGACATACAGAGGAGATGAGAGGATATTAAACATTCTTGCAGTCACTTTTCTCTCAAAGATAGTAGCTTCACTTCAACCATATCCGTCTCTTTGACACGCACTCTCTGTCCACACCCCACTACGGAGCGAGACAAAACCACCTCAATAGGCACCATGCCCCGAGTAAAGCGTGGCGAGACAAAAGAGAGGGATTCTTTCAGAAAGCGAGAAGTGTGTGCATGTTTGTGTGTGCAGTCACTACAGATTACAGACACGCACCACAGATGGCCAGCGCGTCTCGTCTTTTCACCGCCACCACCGGCGAGAATAATGGCCAGCGGTGGCCCCTCCTCCCCCTCCTCCTCCGCTGCCTTTCTCTTTTGACAGCACGTGTGTCCGTCAAATGGAAGCGTGTGTCTGGGACAATGGCAGCCAGACAAAGAGCCCGCCTACCCCCCACCAGGATGCTGAATAGGGGGGCACGTGGGCCTTGTCATCGAGGGAACAATAGCACTGGGGGAGAGAGAGAGGGTGTGGCACCCCAGCACCCACTGCAACTGGGGATGGTAAGGTGCAGCCTGGGTGGCCTCGGCTCAGATATGAACTTGTAAGGGTTTAGTTCTTTTAATGAGGTGCAAATAATAAGCAAAATAACCAGAAATCAATAAGTAGGCCAGATAATAAAGATTTTTTTTTAAATCACATCAAAGGAGGATTCAGCACCAGTGTTCCCTCTGGGCTGTGTGCGTTTGGTGAGGGTAATAACTTATTATTAATTCACCACAGTATTAGTCACTTTGTTTCAGGATTCAAAGGCATACTTGCAGCACACAGATCTAAGTATGCTGCATGAATGCTGATTTTTAGGACTTATGTCTGACTTTCTTCCAGTGAGTTCCTGGATTGTATTCATATCAGAACAGCTTGCAGAAACAATGTCAAATGTGTGTTATCAGTGAAAATAGTTTAGAGTTATTTTTGTGTGCCGGCTGAGCAGTAAGAACACTTGATGAGCAACCTGAGAAGTGTAGAATAGCGCTGGAGTCAGGAGGTGACATCTATGTCCAGAATTTGTCTAAGAATTTTTCATCTAGCAACTGCAAAATTGCTATGTATCTTTATTTACTGAGAAATCCCCTCAAAACAAAGAACATACCCATAGTACTGTGTTTACTGCTTCTGTTAGAGGGCTAGCATGATAGCATTAGCTCAAAGTACCATAGAGAACAGCCTTACAACAATGCTGGCAAGGCTGCAGACTTGTAGTCCTATTGATGTAAGGAACTACATTTACATGATCTGATTGGATTTTCTGATAACACAACCTTTTATGATGATTCAGCACATTTATCTTGTTTACACAAGGCATTTGTGTCCATGTTTTTTTTTTTTATAGGCTTGTGAAAGCATCATATATAATATGTTTTGACACATATGCTTGCTTCATTGTTTTCCTTTGCCTCTGACTGATATATAACTGAAGTGTTGCACAGGGGGCCAACATGCCTTGGCAGCTCAGTGGTGTACAATAATAAAAGTACTCATTAACATTTCACCAGAACCATCAAGTTTGCCAAAAACACCTAATGATATGCTGATTCTGATGAAAGATATCACACCTCAAGTATATTTTAAGTTCTAGCAAGTTGACTTTTCTTACAGTAATATGACAAAATAAAACAAATTGCTTTGGGGATAATGGTCAACACTGACATTAGCATTCACATTCTTATATTTGGCAGAAACCAAGGACAGCCTGAAGGGGCCAGACCAGCTGGTGATTTACTCCCGCCTCAGGCTTGTACTCGCAGATCCAACGGGGGCATTACAGATACAGCACCACTCCTCAAACACCTTTGATGATGGGATTACTGACCCGACTGAGCAAAATGTATCGGTGCTTATGCTGCACACTTGTTTGTAAATGCAGGAGTTTTTTTCCCTCAGGGGTCAGAGTGCACAGTGGCAGGGGAGTAGAGTAGAAAGCTTGGAACAGCTGGGCTGAGTCTGCAGGGGGACAGGACAGAGGGGGGCGGGCACGTACAGGCAGGCAGGCTGCTGACGGGCTCTTTTGAGGCAGCAGCTGGTTGGAGTGGGGGTCTCACCAGCTGTGCCTCTGCTGACCTCTCCCCACACTTCTCCACCTCCTCTTCCTCCACCAAACTCCTCTTCCCCATCCCCCCACAAGCCGGAATCCTCACCCAAATGTAGGCACACACACACCACACCACCACACGACCATCTGTCAGTAGGAGGAGAGTTTGTCTCCCTGATTGCTCCATAACGGTGTTGAGACAGTCTTGGTATAACACAGCACCACGCCCCAAACAAAGGCCCTGGAGATATGGAACTATTCTTAACCAGACGCCTTCCAACAAGCCTTGTGACGTTTCAAACCCTGAGACGGCTTCCCTGGAAACATCACGACGGCTCAAAGCCTGTGACTCATTCACTATTATGAGGCAATGCAGAACGAAATTGCCTGCAGCAGTGAAAAGCAGACTTTCTTTATGAGACAGCATCACATTCTGATAGACAGGAATGAATAAGCATATGTAACTTTTTCCAGTAACAAAAATTAAACCAATGATGCCAAATTGTGTGGCATAAATGTGATGTTTCTCAAAAAAAAAAAAAAAATCCTGCAGTGGATCTCATATTTCTCAAATCCATCCTCTTGGATAAGAGGGGCTGACTCATGGATCAGCTTCCTGTTCGCCGCCTCTTTCATTATGACCTGCATCCAGGCTGACAGCAGATCAACGGCAATCAGCTCTGATTTACACAAAAAAAGTTGCAGATGCAGCCAGCATCACATTAAAAGTGCTTATTCAGAACAACACTAAATCAAGTGCATCCACAGAGTAATTGATTCAAGCTCTGTTCTTGTTTTTCACTCCGTCATGTGTAGCTGGGGTGGGGGTGGTGGGGGTGCTGCTGCGTTGGAAGAGAACAACACGACAAAAGAGAAAACAGAGAGAAGAGAGAGAAAAGACCAAGGCCAGAACACTGATTGCTTTAGAGAAAGAGGAGCTGAATAAAAAAATGATATTGAGCTCTGGCTCAGGAAGTAGAGAAGTTGTGCAAAAACACTGGCACAGACAGGAAAGTCATGTCAGAGCTGCAGTGAATTTTAATTCTCTGCTCTAATTAGAAACAGCTTAAAAATATTGAACCAATTCTGTATTTTGTCTTACTCTTCTCACAAGAATTCTAGTCAATTCTTATGCCACACTGACTGAAGGTCCCAAACTACGAAAAGTGTTATTTCCATTTTTATTGGGACACTATAATTTAGCTTCATTGTTGCTCAGTGGGAGGATGTGGAGACGTGTTGTTCATCTTTATTAACAGTCTATGCTTATCACTTATTGAAGTTAAACTTGGACTAAATTGTTTCTGTTTCTAACTGAGCCCTGCCAGTTTCTAACTAATGGGAAGAAACCAAAATACAGAGAATCCCTCCAGTGATAAAAACTCAAACTGTTCAAACGGGGCAGGAACATGTATATATAAGAAAGATAGGAACTTAGAAGAAGAAGTATTAGGGACTTTAATGCTCATAATAAATGTCATGCTTGGGCATGAGTGTGTGTAACTGTCAAATTTTAGTAACACATCTGTAACTTATCTTCCCATCCATGGGTACTGAGTGGAATGCCATTGCCAGGATGTGCTTGTGAACTCTGTTGTGTTGTGTGTAGACTTCCCTTTAAACGGTTTTACCTCAAGTATGATTTGATGTGACTGGTTTTTACTGTGTTTGCATATGTTCGGTGTTTCACTATCCACATCATGTGGCTACAACTTCTATGACTCACATGTTTGCAGCAAACTGC
This sequence comes from Hypoplectrus providencianus, assembly GCA_028566105.1. Classification (NCBI taxonomy): domain Eukaryota; kingdom Metazoa; phylum Chordata; class Actinopteri; order Perciformes; family Serranidae; genus Hypoplectrus; species Hypoplectrus providencianus. The sequence continues at coordinate 4,167,251 of JAOWBC010001387.1, read as the reverse complement.
GCTTCCATGAAATGTGTTATAAAAATAAGTTTTGCTTGCACAACAACAGCGCTACTACCATCTTTGGCAGTAAACTTAATCCTGTCCTTACTTAGAATTCATTGGGAAATCCCTAAGTTAGGACGGCTCTGTTGTAGCTTAATTCCTATCTTATAGCAAAAACCCTAAACTGACATATGACAGGATTCCAGACTCTCTCATAATATAAAAAGCCTGCATGCATGATTGCCTGCTTCCGTGTCTCATTTAGTGATGCGGCGGCCTGATGAGGCGCATACAGGAACCCTCCTGTACATGCATTATGTATACACATTCGTACCCCCATTATGCTGCATTCTGCATCGCTCTACACTCATTTCTTCTCTCCCAATTTTCTGCATAATTCCCTCAGCGCCCATCTACAGTTTTTAAGCCTTGTCTAACGTGCAAGAAAATCTAATCTAAGTGTTCGCCTGAGGCCCCAGCTTTACAAAGTAAAGTTAGGAGAGATTTTGTTCGGCCCCCCAGTGTGCTGTGTGGGATCCTTCCTCCCATGTATATCAGGAGACCGCTGTATGTGGCTGTCTAACAAGATGTGCAACAAGGAAAACAGGATGAAAAACAACACAGTGTTTAATTAGTGCTATACTTTCAAGCATGCACAAGTCGTTTAGTCTCATATTCTGCTTTGATATCTTCCAACTTCCTTTGAAGACACTATGTTTCTTTAGTTTCTTTAAAGAGGTAAGACTTGCAAATCAACAACACAGGTATACAGAAATGTCATTAAGCAGTCATGAAGTGTTTATCAAGTACATACTGAGGACCATCTGTGTATTTGAAAATCATAAAGCCCCCCCGTGTGTCTGAATCTGTGCATGGCTCTATGTAGGTCTGTGTTATCTAATACAATCTGTCCCTATCTAATATTCACACTGCTAACCCTTGAGGCGAAAGAGATAGAGGAGAGGAGAGGAGAGGAGAGGAGAGGAGAGGAGAGGAGAGGATGCATAGGACTTTTCTTTAACCATCTGAACCCAAAGCTGTTTCAGGGCATCTTTTTACTCCATATACAAGTCCTGCAGCTCCATTTATTATACATAGTAATTTACATTGATGATAAAATAATGATGTTTTTAGCAATCTTTTCAAGAAAACATACTTTTTAGTCCCATTTGGATCCACAAGGTTAAGATATGAGCCGTGACATATGATAGGACAAGGTTTGGAATTTAGGAATTGCTTCAATAATAGAAAGAAATAAACTTCAAATAAATAGACCTTTTCTTCTATTTGAAACTAAAGGTAAGGTAAAGCAGGCAGTTAGGGTATTTTCCTTTAAATTAGGCCCTGGTTGAGCACTTCTGACTATCAGTATCATGTGCAGAAGTTGTTGTGGTGCAGCAGGTATTACACAGCTACATGGACAGAGACAGCATGCATAAACAGCCCTTTACTTCCCAGTTAGATGGGTACATGCAACCACTCTGTGGGCTGGGAATCTGCCCGTCAAATAGCCTGCAGGGAAAGGTGAAGGTCAGGAGTAGAAACCATCACTTTAGGTTTTTTGCTTTCTTGGCCCATCTCAAAAATCTTTTAAAATGCATTCATGTCACAAGCTTGATGTCTTTTGTAACCAAATCGTCCCATGCAAACACAGCCTGACTGAGCAACACCTCAGCAAGAGAACATCAGTAAATCTTCCATACAGCCTCTGTCTGAGCCGTGTATTGTGGGAGTTGGCTGCCAGGATGTAAACAAAATCCATGTGAGAAAAGGAGCTGCAAGAGTTTGTAAGGGTGTGTATGTGTGAGCGAGAAAAGAGAAAGAAACTTCAAAGCTGGTCTACAGCTGAGAAAGGGGGGGAAAGGGGTTAAAAGGGGTTGAGATTTTCCTCTGGCTCTTAGGAATGCGGAGCAGGAGCAATAACACATTCCCTATGTGGAGCACAGAGAGCAACATAGGACGGATTGCATGTAAACACACACACAGGAAGAGGGAGTCTGGTGTGTCTCGGTCTGTTCTCTGTGCACATATCAAGCAGCCATCTGGTGAACTGGACGATCCAGGACATGGCTGAGTCAGACTGTTGTCCAGCCCTGAAGCCATTTATTTTTATTCTCCTCACAACCGCTTATCGTCCTCCCTCCCTCCATCCACGCTCCTCTTCTTGTAACCCATAATGTTGCCTCTCATACCATCTTTTGAAAATAAAAAAAAAAAAAAAACCCAATACGAATCCATTTGATAAATATGCAAGCCCTACCATGGGCCTCTCTCTCTC
>JAOWBC010001387.1:4148165-4163135 GCA_028566105.1 Hypoplectrus providencianus | reverse complement strand
TGTTGCCTCTCATACCATCTTTTTAAAAAAAAAAAAAAAAAAAAAGCAGGGAGACAAGGAGATGATGTCGAGGGAGGCTTAAAGAGAATGGCAAATGCAGGCTCACCTCTCCTGACATAGTGACTTCACAGAGAGTGAAGTGGTGCTACAGGGTGAGAGATGAAGGCAGAGAGGCTCCACTAATCAAACCATAGTGTTCCTATTACATCAAATCATTTCCGCACTGGCTGGGTGTCGCCTTGGCATCTCCACAATATTCCTCTGTGATCCGAGGCAAGAGCAGACGGGGCCTGTGGGAGGACAGTCTATATACTTTCTATTGATCTTCTTGTTAAGACTTGTTGAAGCCTGAGGTGCCTGGAGCCTCATCCATTAAAACATAAGTAAAAAAAAAAAAAAAAGCACTCTGGCTTTATTCTATGTTTCATCATGCTCCTAGAGTGATTTCAGAGTGTAGGCAAAGCTGTGAATGTGATAACAGAAGGATCATGTTGTGTGTAATGATGTAAAGTAGTTTCAGCTTTGAAATATAATAGAAAATCAATGTTAGTGGATGTTTTTGGTTTCCTGTCACAAAAAAAGGGCTTGGTGGATTGAAAGAATTTGGAACCTTTACATTTTTATCAGATTTAGACATTAAAGGATTATGAAGCATGTTTGGATTAGATGAGAAAAAACAAGTTGTTGTTTCTTAAGGTCAAATGTTTTATGGACACTAGGACCTATGTTCCTGTATACTTTTGTTCCTAGGGTCCTAAGTTTTCAGTGTCCAATGTTCTCAGGGTCCTATGATTCTAGGGTCCTATGATTATGGGATCCTATGTTTCTAGGGTTCTATGTTCCCAAGGTCATTTGTTTTTAGAATATTTTATTTCTAGGGACTCTTGATTCCCAAGTAACACAAGTTAAACATATTGTGTGGCCAAATTTGACAATTTATAATAAAACATATCTATTAAATATAGGTATAGATAGAAATTACTTTCCTAGTTTGTAGTCCTTGTATTGTATTTAGCTAAAAAGCTTTTAGCTGAAATGTCATACTCATCAAAACTTACTTTTGTACCTTTAATTGAACACTTGATTTAATCTTCTCCGCACATAACTTAGAAACTACAGCTGGATTGAGGATACTTTTTCTTGAGGTGTGTGTGTCTTAACTGAAAACTGAAACCCATAATCCTTATGTTTTAAAATCTTTTCCAGTGAACAAAAAGAATGAAAATCCCTTGCCCCTCATATCAGCGTGTAAAATATTTCTCTCTATTACACCAAGGATCAATATCCTACTCTGTGAACAAAAATAAAATATGATTAAATAACATTCAGTAAGTAAAAAACGTTCAAAAACAGATAGTGGTTGAGTGCCATAATGTGATGTAATATTATTTAACATCTGACAGGTTTCACTGGTTGCTTTCAGTTTATGGCAGGAGGTAATAAATTAGGCTGCAATAATTTCATACTTTGGGAAATATGTCCATGTAAGCCGGAAATTTTTGACTGAGCTTTTGTTCGGGGTTCAAAGCCATTTCGGTTATGCTTGGAAAACATTTAAGTGAGGTCTGTGGTCTGTCTGTCTCCATCTGCGCAAAGCTTTCCCATCCATTCTTCCTAATGGTCAAGAGTGCCTAACATAATACCTGGCTGACTGGCTGGCTGGCTATACAGACCGGGAAGGTCTTGGCTTGAGTGGCTGGCTGATTTACAGGCGTTCTGGGTGGCTGGCTCGACACAGACAAACCCTGAATCCCTACTGGGCTTGCTGGGCTTACTGGGTGGACCGGCTCCTCATCCTCCTACAGTGAGGACAGACAAAGGCAGGTCTGTTCCTCTGGGAGCCAGCAGGCAGCGACTGCCATTTCCCCTGACCGGGAGAGGCAGAAAGACAGAAAGGGGGAAAGTGAGACAGATGAAAAAAATCATGTTTGGAGAGGAAAGGGAGAGGGCAGAGAAAGATAAAGAGCAGAATAGAGACAGAAGGAGCTTTTTAACAACTGAGGACTGGGGGGAAATTTGGAATAAGAAGGGAGGATTACAACAAATCAAAGAGTGAGAAGAGCACAGTGCAGAGAACAGGTCTGCAGGTCAGACTCTGCTTATCAGATGTATATAGTCCAATATGTTTCTTGTGTAATGACCTACAATCAATCAAAATGCTGTTTTCTATTGCCCTTTCACAGAATGTTTTCCTCACAACCTCTGAGCAGTCACGACAGGAACAATTCACTCTAAATGCTAACACTATCAACAATCTCCACGGTTGTTTCTTTTTTCAGTGGCTGTGGCATTTTACTGCAGCTCGCCTCGAAACAAGACACCTCTCCCTCCTCCACCGTCCCTCCTTTCATCTCTCTGCTCTGTCCATCTCTCCAGTGCCTACAATGCCTCTTCACCTCTTTCCTTTTGGCCTCCAGCCTCATCCATCTGCCCCAGCAAATAGCTGCTGTCGTGTGAAATGCAGTTTGGATGATTCGGGTTCTCCTGGACCCTTTTCTTCCTTGTTAAAAGGCTTTTCACCCCAAGATAACCTACATTTCATTTGATTCCCCTTTGAAAACAACACAGTTTGTAGCAGACAATATGTAAGAGCCACATATTTTCAGGCAAATACTTTTATGCTCCAGGGCCCTATTTCCCAGGGTCCTCTATCCCAGAGCCCTATGTTCCTAGGGTCCTATATACGAGGGTCTTGTGCTCAAAATATTTTGACTTTAAACCAGTCATATTTGAAGCAAACACAACAGGAATGTAGTTGGAAACGTCGTAGAGTTTGTTTTTTAAATCTTAAGCATAACTTTGACATTTTAATAATTAATATAATTAGACATTTATGATTATTTATCCTGAACTATTTATTATTTATTCAGGTTGATTGATGCAGGAGATATATAAAACTGAAGGGGGAAACAGAGGGGAAGACAAGTGGGAAAGGCTAGGGTTTGAACCCAGACCTGAGTCTCTGTGGTATGCACTCTACCAGGTGAGCCATCAGGACGTGTACAGAATTATATAATTTCTTAATGGTCTTTAATGTTAAGTTACAGTGAATCACTGCTAGCTGTTACTTCATATAGAGAAAAAATAAATCTTGTCATTTACTTTTGTCAGAAAGTGAGCTAACGCTGCTCCAAAATGTCTTTTAATGGCTGCTTGGGCGAACCAACACAGCCATTGTTTCTCTTTTCACCGAGCATTATTTTTATTTTAGTTTTCTGAAATTAGGATGACATGTTTTCTCTCAGCAGAGACCCTCCTTCACTCCTACCTTTCCTCTTTTGTGTTCCTACTCACATTTCTGCTTGCTTTCTTGTAGTCCTTTTTTTATTTCACACTGAACAGCTCTACCACATCAAAGTGCAGACACATCCTTTTGCTCTGTTGTGCACATCTTTTTCAATACAAGCCTTGAATATCATAATAGGGAGCTCAACAGTGACCTTACACTACTTTATAGCATTTTTATCTTTTGTTGCATCACCATAATGTTCCAATAGGGAATCACAGTCCGTCTGTGGTGCTCTTATATGGCTATTCTGTTTTCTTTTATTATTATTTTCATGCAGTTCAGCAGGATATTACTATAAATCCCTGCACACTAGGCTATTCATAGCTTTGGCTTGTTTTTGTTATATATTTCCTTCCTTCTTCCGGCTATTTTTATATATTTATCCTCCTCACATGTACTACGTGGATTACTCCGCCTGGTTTTTCAAGAGGGATCATTTCCATCTCAGTCCTCTCGTCTTTATGATCATGATGCCAACAGCTGGGAGAGCGGGTCGCATCTGGCGCACAGCTGGCCACCATAGAAGGCCAGGCAGAGGGATGGGACTGAGAGGGGAGCAGGAGAAGAGAGGAGAGAAGCAGCAATGGGCAATGGTGTGCTAAGAAAATCTATATGGAGGTGTGTTCAAGGTTGCTGAGTGCTGCAGATATAAAGTGTGACACCTGCAACTCTGATTTCAATGAGTCAAGTTAACACGGAGAGAGAAATAGAGAGAGTGAGCTGAAATATTAATGGAAAGAAAGCAAGGCAGGGAAAGAGGCTGAACCCAGGAGCTAGACATGATGGAGGTAGAGAGAGGGAAGGAGTACAGTCATGTGGAGTCAGATGCTCCTAATCAGCTGCGTTGCTGTCAGAGCACCTCGCCATAGCAACCATGAGTCATAGCACCGGTAAACAGACAGAATGTTTTATAAACCAAAGACTCGCCGGCACGTCTGCTGTGGCATCACTCTGCGTTTTCACAGACATATTGTAGAAAGAGGAGAGCCCCGAACCGGTCCGCACAGAAAATAACGTGCTGCATTCAGGAGGGATTCTTTCACTCAGCCAGTCATTTTTTACAGCTGGATTTATTGCTGAGATTACACGAAACTTTATGAGAACAACCTGCAGGAGTCTATCAAGCAACAAACAAAAACAAAGGACTCCTTGTTTTTTTTTACTTGGCATCAGCAAGGTAGTCAATTCTCCAGAAGTATCAGCTATCACCAAAAGGAAAGAAAAATGACTAGAATACAACATCAATTTCTTGGGACAAATGGAAGGCAGTGACTGATGTCCAGCAATAGAGTTTTATCTGGTCAGTGTGATCCCCTGGTGTGATTTAGTTTTGTCACTTCCAAATGGATTCTCTCAATTTCTTTGCTTCATATTTGCTCTCCATCACAAAGACACATAATCACATTAAAGCCACAAAGTGAAACCCCTGATTGATGGTCGCAAAGAAATGAAAGGCTAGAACTTACTGGAGTGACCATAGGCAAGCTAAAAACCACTACAAAGCTACTGCATTTATATGACTTTATATGACAATAATACATCAAGAACACTATGTTCCTTTATCCCTATTATCAAATAATACTAACTTTATCCATTCATTAAAGCTCTTACACAGATGAAGAGAGTTATTCCTGCCATAAAAAAAATCAATTAGAATCATGCTTTTGAGAATTGATACATCTCATAACATAATATAATGATTATCAAGTGCATCTATGGTTTTCAGTCCTAGTTATTAATTGGAACTTTGGAAAAATTTTACACATCAAGGTCTACTTAACAGGTCTTGTGGAGAAACAAACTGCATATGTGGAAAAGAAAAGCCCTTCAAGGCTCAAGAGGGAGCTGCACAAAGTCTGATTAGTTGCTTCAAGTGATGATTTCTGATTCAGCTGATTTATCAGTCGGGGCAATTAGTCAGTGGAGCTCTAATGAGCACTTCTTAAAAAGAATTTACATTTTAATTTATGCATAAGAACACCAGAACCAGCATCACGTCCCCTGTGCCATTCCCTCACCCTGTGACTTGTCAAACATGTTTTGATCCACAGTTACGTGCATGACCTTTATTTTGTTGGCTCCTGTCACATTTGGCCACGTGCACGTCCGTGTGTTACCAGTCACGTTCACATGCACTGCACGCCGACAGCGGCACACATGTGCACCGACACAAAAGACATGTACCTGTTTTTCTCTGTGACTCATTCTTTTTTCAGCTGGAGGTAACTTGTGGGTGCCTCACCCCCTCTGCCCTGCTCTAACACACACAGAGGGCCTGTCTCCTATATGTATATCCTCTACCAGCAGAAAACATCAGCTGTCCTCCATCCTTCACTCTGTGTCTGGGTCTCTGACTGCTACGGACAGCTTCGGAGCTATAGAACACACACCACACAGATGTACGCCATGAACCATAAAAAACTCTTTAAGTGTCGTCACCCTGCTCCTTCACCCCCCAGCTCAGTCTCTGCCACCTCTCTCTCTCTCTCTCTCTCCGTCGGCCTCACTCTCCCTCTCCACTCTTCACATAGCACAGTGAATAGGCTCCTCTGTGTTCTGGAAGATTTAACTTGGGTTCTGTCTGTCGCTAACAATCTCTCTCCCGCGACGTTACTCTGAAATAGTGCGGCAGAGAAGCCCGCCTCGTATTAAATAGTGTTAGAGACCAAAGCTCAGCGGTGCACTGTAAAGGCTTTGAATTATAACAGAAGAGTGCGGTGGAAAGTCACTGTACGTGGGATGTAGGTTCTGTAAATAACACAAGATTGGAAAACTAACAATGCTAGCATTCCTCTGATGCATCATGGTGCTGACTGGCCATCTGGGCTCATCTACTTCCATGTATAGATCAAATGGAGAAAAACAAACAAACAAACACCTGTACCAGATGTGGGAGTTTAACATTTCCTTGATTTTAAATATACCAATAACCATTAAAAACATATAGTAACATTGTAAAATGGTTACAGTTTTGTAAGATCTGCACAACAACACTGCTTCCCTAAAGCAAGCATAGAAAATGCATAGTAAGGTTAAGGAAAACATGGCCATAGGTGAGGTCAGTCTGAAATGATGCACAGGGTGAAGCAAGGCAGTGTAGTTATGGTTCTTATTGGTCAAAGTCATGTGCTTGTTTGACCCATCCAGCAGATCTAATCCTGACGTATACATTGATGTAATAACATGGCTCTTGAGCCTGTGGAAAAGCAAACCAGTTTGGAGGCAAGATGAACCAACTGCAGCCAGCACGAGCTCCGGCTCTGAACCCGCTCTGATACCGCTTTGGTCCAAAAGGGGTAAAAGTGGACCTTGATGTTATCCTCCAACTCCCCCTTTGCTTTTACACTCCGTAATGTCACTTCCATTTCTCAAACTGTAATCGGCAAACCTATGCATGCATTTGCTTTGCTAATGCTGTTTGCTGTGTTGATAAATAGGGCAGCTAGCTAGTTAGCTGCTGGTTTTTGAAGAGGCTGTGCCTATAACGACATGTGATAACAGCCTCACTCATTCAGTTGTTCGCCTACATAAAATTCCCTGGCTCAACTGCCAGCCTTCATAACCTACACATTTCATTCAGGTTTTTATGCTAAAGCGTAAACACACATGGTAGTGTGTAGGCTGAATAGTCAGCAACAGCGACTGATAAGCATACTTTCAAAAATGTTAGAAATATTCCATTAATCCCATATCTACCAAACTCACTGTTTTCCAATTTTACCAGTGGAGTAATGAAGAGAAGCAGTGATTAATTATTTGGTAATTCTGTCACTGTGCCACGAATCCCACAATGAGACTGTGTTAAGCATCCTCAGAAGACAGCACACAATTGTGTTAACATTTCAGCAGGAGAGATGGGGTAAAAATCATTCTGCATTGGACATTCACTGAAGCTGCTAGGTCTCATTTGGGACAAACCATGTGAAAACAATCGACAAGCAGCAAGCAAAGCAGCTGCTAAAAGCTCGGAAAAAGGATAAAGATCAAATCAGACCCTGAGGGATGGATGTGGTGTTTCAGAGGCTTGGTTTTTTTTTAGCATTGTAGGTTTTTTTGCACATTCCCCATCAAGCTGTTGCATCTGAGCGTCAACAGTTAAACAGGCTGAAATAGGTCATCAACAAAAAATAACTAAAGACTCCAATGAAACAAAAAAAGGCAACCCTCGCAACCCAAAGTGACAGTTATGATTTGCAATGAGCGCTTCACTTGGGAGTTGTGGCTGCTGAAAAAGACCCATTTCTACTTTCCTTGTTATCTGCAGACAAAAACATCACTGAGGCAAAGAAATAAACTGCTGATTGCCAGGGAAAGAGGCACACACACTTGCACACACAAGCCAGCGAGCACCCATCCATCTATACACACGCATGGTCAAACAGAAACCACTGCCTTCACACATGAGTGTCCACTAGACAGGCATTCAAATCCATTGCTGCCATCATTTATCAATCCAGATCAACATAATGTGCGGCAATAAGAGCACATTCAATGCACACAAACAGACACATAGACAGAACAATAGGCCTACGTCTTTGCACTGTCAGCGTGCCATTAGCGTGTGCAGTAATGGAACTATATGGGGGGGGGGGGAGTGGTTGCATTTAACTAGCCTACAGAAATCAGATAATTCCACTCAGAATATACTGAAGCCACTTAAGCATCGGAGTTGAAACTGTGTGAGAGAGGGGATGTATGGATGTAAATTACAGAAAACAAGTACATCTTCTGTGTCAGGGATTCTCTGCAGACTGACATGATCACTTCCAATGAGGAGCGGGCAACAAACTAAAGACAGCAACCAGGGGACAAATGGTTCCCAGTGGCTGCACCAGAGCCCATATATATCTAGCATCCCCTTAGTTTGGCCTTCATATCCTGCACCTTTCTTCTATCCCTGGCTCAAGACCAAATTTAATCTTCCTCCAGCTCTTGGCCAAACTTGAACAAACCATTTTTGGACATAATTTACCCTGCCGTTAGCCTCAAATCTGGATCAAGTAGCTCCAAGTCATTGCAAGACATACCTTTACTCTAACCCCGGTTCTGTATCAAATCTTGCCTTTCTCCATCCTTAGCTCAGACCAAACATAGACTCTATGTAGCTCCAGATCTGGACCAAAATTAACCTTCCTGTCGTCCCATTTCCAGACCAGACTCCGCTTTCCTTTGGTTTCATCAACCTAGCCTGCAAAAATCAGATAACTCTACTCCGAACACACTGAGGGCACCTAGTCATCAGAGTTGAAAGTGTGTGAGAGAGAAAGTGAGAGGGATGATGCATGGATATAAATTTCAGAAGACAAGTACTTCTTCTGTGCTGGGGAGTTTGTACAGACTGACATGATCACAACCAATGAGGAAAAAGCAGCAAATTAAACATTGCAACCAGGGAACAAATGGTTCTCAGCGTCCTTGTTGGCAAATTCCTTTTTCCACTTTCCCTTCTGTTCAGTCTGTCTCTCTTGTCTTTTTAAATGGTCACTCTCTCTCTCTCTTCTTCTTCTTCAGCTTTCCCCCTGTCTCTCCTAATTTCTGTTGTTTTGTTTTTCTCCCTCCTCCTCAGCACCCTGCTATATCACTGAAGCACTCCCTCTTTCCATCCTTCTTCTCCTCAACATTTTTTAAAAGCTACATATGTCATTATCGTATTCTATTTCTTTAATTAATTAATCCTACTACTAGAAATAGAATTTGTTAGACAATTTTAGGCTTTTAGTAGCAGGCTTTGGTTTCATTCATTAACACCCACGTGCACATGTTACAACTGCACAGCAGCAAAGGAACACTGTGAATCCTCTGAAAACACAATATCCAATGTGCAGATTAAATAAAATTCATTGCTGTTGTATACATATTTTATTGTTGAAACTACAAGTTGATGATTTTTCTCTTTCTCTGTTAAAGCTCAACAACTCAAGTGTTCAGGAGCAGTTGATTATAAACCAGAAATCCAGTCATAAACCAATAAAAGACTTCCTGTCTTCCTCTGAACAAGCCCCTGACCTGCAGTCTGATAACGTGTACAGAGGCTGGTGAGGCTGGCTCTGAGGAAGCACAGCGTGGCTGCCGGCAGTAGCAGGTCCAGGGCTGGAAGTGAAGCCGCTTGTTTAGCAGACCCACCCTGGCCAGCACAAAGGGGGGCAACGCCCTCCTCCGCCACCAGCTAGCCCCAGACAGAACCCTGATTGGCCAGCTGGATGACCTTTGATCCCTGTTGTATTGTAGTCTCAGCTGCGCCAACCCTCCCCCTTGTGTGTGTGCATGTGTGTGTGTGTGTGTGTGTGTGTGTGTGTGTGTGTGTGTGTGTGTGTGTGGACAACAAAAGACAGCCAAGTCCTAATGCAGCAATCAGAGCAGTGGAAGAGGGGAAATGGTCTAAGGGGAAATGGAGTGTGTATGTGGTGTATGTGTATGCATTATGTGTGTACCGCTGGTTGGATGGGGGTGGTGTAATTATGCTCTAGTTGTGATGACGGAGTTGTAACACTGATTAGCTACATCAGAGCTCATTTACATCCAGCAGTCCCCTGGTTTAGACTTCACATCCTGGCACCTCTACTCTATCCTCAATTTAAGACCAAATCTTAACTCCTCTAGCCCAAATTCCGGACCAAACTTAGGCTTCCTTTTGCTCCAGATATGGACATGATTTACACCGATTTCGGCTTCAGTTCTGGACCAAACAAAGACTTTCTGTAGCTCCAGATGTGAACAAACATAACATTCCTCTAGGCGCATTTCCAGACCTAACATAGCCTTAACCTAGGCTTAGTTCTGTAACATACCCTGCTTTTCTCCATCCCCAGTTCTTGACCAGCTTAGACTTCCTGTATCTCCAGATCTGGACCAAAACTAACCTTATAATCCCATTTTCCAGGCCAAACCCTCCTCCAGCCCCAGGTCTTCACCAAACTAAGTCTTCACTGAGCCTAATTTTTGGGCCAAACCTAACCTTCCTCTCATCCCATTTCCAGGCCAACTGTAGCTTTCCTCCAGCCCCTATTGTAGACTACGCTAAACCCCCATTGAGCCACAGTTTTGGGCCAAACCTAGCCATTCCCTAGAGACAGTTCTGGACCAAACCCTCCATTGCTCTCACCCCAGCCCAACTTTTAGTTTCTGTATCCTCTTATTGTAGTTACAGACTTAGCCTGCACGTAACCTTTTCCAAACCTTAGCTCAAACCTGGTCTTTTTCCAACCCAAGCTTCACACCAAACCAAGCTTTATTTTAGGCAATATAGAGCAAATCAGATTAAACCTAACCACTTTTACCCCAAGCATCAAACAGAACATCACCCTCCTTTAGCCTCAGTTCTAAACTTAACCTGGCCTTAAACTAGCCCAGACAAACCTAGCCCTGCTTTTCCCCCAGTCTCTACACCCCTCCCTAGCCCTAGCCACAACCGTAGCCTTAAGCTAGTCTAATTTGTCATGGTCTAGAGACCAAACTAAGGCACCTCTGGCCCAGTTTTTGTAACCCCAGTCTCACCAGCAACAGATCCAAACCAATTCTGCCCTTCCTCTAACCCAATTACTTCTGCCCAATATCAGAGCAAATGTAGTGCTTCAAGAAAGCCAATTTTGGGCCAAAGCCCCAGTACATCAGCTTGACCCAGGAGCTGTCTATGCAGGTGGTCTCCAGCTTGTGGGCTAAAACATCCTGAGCCCTGCACCTACTCTCTTAATACCCCATGTGATTCTCTCTCAGTCTCAGAGGCAGCGGGTCAGGGTAGACCACCCCCTAACAGCATGACTGGCTGTCTGAGGAATGCCATGTCATGGAACAGATGGAGCTCCACAGACAATAGAGCCGCATGCATTTACTGGGCCGCTACACGAAGGCATGTGCCAAGTGTGTAAATGGGTGTGTGCATTTTAGCTTTGTGCTCTCATGTCCCATAAATCACGCATTCAAGAAGTGCAGGAGACATCCCAGTATCTGCAGCACTTTTTTTTTTCTCCAAAGAAGGAGCCCTGAAGAAGTTTTGAAAATGATGCAATCAAACTCAAAAGGCACAATTTAACCACACAAGATGATGCAACGGAGACAGAATCGTGCAGACAGATAGAATTATGGTCTTACATATTCAAACTGTGGGCGCGTGTTTCGGGTGCCCATGCTGTCCTGGAGAAAATACGTAGAAGCACCTAGTAATCACCCAACAATGAGTCTTTCCAACCTCATTCTCACACCAATAATGACGTAGGCTGATTTATATATATATTCCTTATAAGAATCGGTTACACATAAAATAGAGCTATATTACATAGGAGGCCTATAAAGTTACAGATTTTTTACAAATATGGCATCATTGAAATACTCCTATAAGATACATTTGATATTGAGATGATCTGGTTGTTTATCTCTTGTGTAAGAGTAGAATAGGCTACTTGTTTCTCTTTCGTTATGGATTAAAGGATGTAAAGCGCAATCAAAGGCTCGAGCTGCCACATTTCATTCATTTCACGCGTATGGGCCCACTGGCGAGATCCATATCCTAAAGCGTTGCAGTTGTATTCAAACATCATAATTACCTAGTAACTCATAAATTGCTTAACGTCATGTTATTTTGGAGTGGATCGCACACTCCTTGATTGTAGATTTACTCATCTTAAAGACATTACCGGGTGGCCGAATAACCCTGGGAAGTGTCAGTAAATGGGGGTGCCAGATTGGACGACAATCCAGTAAAAAAAAAAAAAAAAAAAAAAAAACTCACCCAAGAGAACGACGGATGATCGGCTCCCCGCTCCTCCTCTGTGGTGTAAATCCAGGACCCCGTACGGAAATATATGCTAAACGAGAATGATTTGTAATTTGGTAATTTCACAAAATCTTCATCCGCAATGTGGAAGCGATGTATGGAGGCGATGTAGAGCCGCAAATCAACCTGGTCGGTGCACACACACACATACACACACAAAATAAAAATAAAGGTTTAAAACAGCGACTGAAGGGAGATTTCGGAGGAATTGGTGTAGGTATCTGTAGTACTCTCGGATGCTTTTGGTTGTTGACTGTGTACTTGCTGGGCTGCTTCCCCCAGCTCCACCCGCTAACCCAGCCTTCCCAGTGCGCCCATTGGCACAGACGGCCGGACATGCAAATCCACTCTTCCATTGATGTTTTCCAGAGAAGAAAAGCAGAACTCGGTTTCAGGAGCTCCACTGCGCCACCGTGCGGCACCGTAGCTGCTGCATGCCTGCAGGAAATTCTACTCCTGCTTCCTGAGTGAAGTGTGTTCCAGTGTTCCATTATCAGAAAATGTAATCATATAACCATCATAAATTAAAACTTTAGTTACCACAGTTACGTCTCCTTTTTTGGAACGCGCACCTAACCCTAACCCTAACCCATAAAATACCTTAGGGATGCTTACTGTCAATTGAGTTTCTATAGCGCATTAATGGAAGAAATACAATGATTCTTTGACTTGGCTCAATTTTACAAACAAAAGTATATATAACATAAGTTGTTTCACAACTAGAAATTTTATAATGATGATGATCAGGTTCTGAAAAAAATAACTCAACTGAGATTTTTCTGTGAAAAAAAACAACTACACACAAATAATTTAAAGATTTTTTTTTTTTTTGCTTAAAATATACCAAATCATGGGTTATTTATTATAAAATGTTCTGCAATCTGCCTTTAAAATATTCAGTATGATTAAGCTTCATTTGAGATCGTAGATAACAGTTGCTGAAAAACACCAAATTCCTAAAAATACTTCAGTGACCTCAGTGGCAGCTACAGCCACATTTAAGAGCTTAAGGGAAAGTCATAAAATAAAAATGAAAAACAAGCAAAGTAAACATAGTTACTCTAACCAGCAAACATCCCTGAGGAATCCCAGTGTAGTTATAAAAAAAACTAAGACAGAAGTTCCATGATAATAAAGCCAGTTCAGCTTTTATAATATTAACAATAAAGTCTACCGAGCAGAGAAGCTGCCAACTGTCCTGTGACATTCACAATGTGGTGCCAGTAGACGTTACAATATATATGCACAAAATAAACAAAGAAACTCCTAGATTTAAACAAATATATATTATATAAAGGACAAACATCTCCTTAGACTGTTTAAGGACACGTTTCAGATTCATCAATGAACTGGACCTGGTAGGAATCATCCCCCACCAGCCCAGTGTTAGTCCTACTGAAAAGACCAAAAAAAGCCAATTCTCCTCTAACAAACCGAAGCCAGCTGCCTACTTACACGCAGAGAAAGGCTCCAACTTTCCATTGCGTGAAACTACAGGAGAAGAATGCACTTCTTCTTCTCTCGACATGTGCAGCACTTACTAACCGTGGCCCAATCCCAAAAACGCAAAAAAATAAACTGTGATTTTGATGTAGAGCATGGGAGCCAGTCTGAGCTCTGCGGCTGTACTGTACAGGATGCCACGAGGCTCACTAACAGCAAGCACTAATGGAGGGCCCGTAAAAGGCTGCATCTTTCTTCTCTGGTTTTTATGATGTCATTGAAAGCCTCACATCTCAGCTCCTGTGGTGTGAAAAGACAGTAATGGCTTAAGTGAAGACAAAATAGACAGCGCAAAAATAGTTACTGAAAATATAGACCCATCAATGCCACCTTAAGCCAAGTCGTACATTTTGTGAGCCCGATATACAAGGTCAATACAAGAACAGTGTAGGTGGACAATGAGGTCAAACATGGCCTTCAGTCAATAATTCCCAAAGAGGTTTACGATCAATAAAGGGAGAGAAATCCTTGGCTTACAGACTGATCTTGACACCTGCCAGTAAAACTCAATTTATGGTACATATAAATCTTTATTTTATTTAAAAAAAAAAAAAAAAAAAAAAAAGATGCACAGCACACTGCCCAGTAGATTACAGAACATCTCTGTCACAACGGAACAAAAAATTGTCAAAGAGTTTTCACATTATGGTGCTTTATGTCAAATAAACTTTATAATCCCAGGCCATTAATCACTTTATTCTATTAGACTGTTAGATGTACTCTGCCAGTCATCACAGTAAGGAGAAAGGTTCATTTGCATCTTATCAGGCAGCATGCAAAGTCTGCTAACAAGAGAGCACTTGGTGGCTTTGGCTAGGCGTTGCTGGGCTTATCATGTATTCCTTAAGACAGCAGATTTCACCTTGCTGACAAAGTGAGTCAGAATTTTCATCAGTGAAGAAAATATACATTTTACATTATGAAGATGGACATAAAGCTAGCTTTTAATTACAGCTACATGCCTTTTGCTGCAATATAGAGATGTCCCCATCAGGTCAAAATGATAAAACACACCAATACACAAAGTGAATTAAATAATCATCTCTTCAATTATACAGATTTATTCAGTAATAAAACCCTTTGAACTTCAGTATATATTTGTTGTGGCACGAATATGACCATCTTTCATCCACGTTCCATGATACAGTACAAGTATTTATGTTTGTCTGTAAATGACGGAGAGAGTTTAGTAAAGCCTTGATGGGTCAGAGAGACATGTTGGAGATGTTAAGGTGATGTGCACATCTGGTGCTCATCAGAGCACATAGTCTGTTACATAATGACATAGTGTTAAGTCTTAGGTAAATCTGATCCCCTGTCTCCTCACCAGCTTTCTTTCTCTTCACTTAAAAGCCCTCTCTGAAAGTCCACGGTATGTTTAGGCGACCTGGTCCCTGAGTGTTTAAGC
>JAOWBC010001387.1:4118680-4132365 GCA_028566105.1 Hypoplectrus providencianus | reverse complement strand
ACACACACACACACACACACACGCACTCACCTTTCAGATGTTCAAGTAGGATAATGGACTGTGTTGACACAGGGGCCTTTGTGATTGTGGTATCAAAGCTTGCATCAAAGTCTAACATGTGACAGTGTTGCAGCACAAACGTGCAGATGCTCAGACAAACACAGAGACAGCCCTGCAGGCCAGTCAGCCACTCTTCCTAGGTGTCCTCTCAATGTAATATTGTTCCTGAGCAGACTGGAGTGATGCACTCAGCTCTATTGTTCTGTTGACAGTTTGCAGCAAAGCTGGCCTGCTGGCTGCGCTTCTGTTGCATTGTCTTCATGGGCATACATGCAGAGAGGGAGATTGAGCTAAGACTCTTTGGCATGCTTCTGTAATATCATTTGTCAGCTTTTGGCTGTCTCGCTGAAATGCTGTGAAAAAGACTGCAGGAGAGCGAGAGGATAGTATGAGGGGGCTGAGTTGGAGAGGTATTGCTATTGTTTTGATTTGCAAGTATAACCATAGACTGTTGAGCTAGTTTGGGAGAAAGCAACACAACCCTTTAAGTCACAAGTTTTGGTGCTTGTTTTGGTGATCCAGCTTGTTAAATCTTAAATTAGCTGAACTGCATGCACCTGCTATAGTGAAATAATTATCCTGGTCAGAGTCCATGCCAAACTAAAAACTATTTTGTGAAGGGAAATTATCCAGTCCAGCAGAAATTCACCTTTAATGTAATGTGGCAAACCTGTAATCCTCTCACGTTTTAAACAGCATAGTAATTTGAAATCAGATCAGTACCATGTTGACATCTGTGGGTATGTGTTGTGTGCAGCTGTATAGTGTGAATTTAGACCTTGAAGTGAGGAAAAGTAATGCACAAGCATTTCACTCTGACAAAACAGTTAGTAAGTCACCTATGTTTCTGCAATGTTAGGCAAAAGTTATTACATTTTCCCAGACAAGAGGAATGATGTACTCTATATCATTGACATAATGCATATGTGTTTTGGGTTAAAGAGCCGAACTGCTTTTGTTTAATCTGACCCACCGAATACTGATCATCTATCACAATAGCTGGAATCATCCAGGTTCACATGTACTATCCTCTGCTTCCGTTTCCAAACACATGGTTGTGTATGTGTAGAAATAAGAGTTTAGTGTTATATACAGCTTATCATCATTTTCTTTGACAGTTAATTTGTCAGACAGCTTGGGTACCTAACGATGCAGTCCCCTGCACTGTAGTGTTGCTGTGTTATCACTGGCTGCAATGTGCTTGGACAGGATTTGAAGGATTAGGTTGAAGCAGAAAGCTTAAAACCAAACTCAAGTCTTCATTTGCAATAAGTGTTTCACTCAAGGGAGAAAAAAGATAATGAGGTGCTGAAAACTGATTGAGAGATGACACTACAACTATATGTATTCAGTCGACTATTTTTTGTTTGTTTGTTTTTACCAACAAGTTTCTCATTTACAGTACTCTGACCTTGGCTTAATGTGGGCATAATTTTTATTGTCTTGATTCCTATTTTGAGGTGCACTATGATGACATTCCAAAAGAATTATGGAACCGTGCACAGAGCTGCTTGTTTTTTTCAATTTAGCAGTCATTTTAAGATTCTATCAACATATTTGAGCTGTGAAAGCTCATATTGATTGCCAGCGAGCCAAGCACACAGTAGAAGTGTTGTCATTGATCATTGTATTAATGTGGTTGAATCACCTCTCAAGTATTAAACAGTGATTTAAACTTTTGACTGTCTGAATGACTTTGCCTTTCTGTGCCCCCTGGCTATAAAGGAGGTTATCATGGGGTGTAAGAGTCACCATCATCTGACAAGAGAAAAAAACTTTGCAATGACAGCAGTTAATCTGTGTTTTAAGCTGTTTGAAAGTCAATCTAAATGATCATAGAGAACAGGAGTTGACAGAATGGCGTTTCAATGTGCTGAGACCAACAGTAGTAACTGGCTGTGAGTGTCCCAATCCTTGCCAGATCTTGGCTGTACTGCACAATTTTGTTGTTTGCCAGCTCAGAGAGGAGAATTTCTTTTCTTAATTTTTTTGAGTCACTGTAGCTGGAGGACAAATGAAAAAATCCTAGTTTCACACTGGTATTGTTAGATGATAAATGTACAGTTTAAATGGATCTACTCAAGTAGTGGCCTATCTGACAGTCATTCTAAATTATCAGGGAAGTGAGCTTTAGTAGATTTGGTGTGTAGTTTGTTAAAATATTCTGACTCACTTTTTCAGAGTTTATGAACATTCATATCTGGAGTGTCTACCAACCCACAATCTGTGAAATAACACTACCCAGTCAGTTTTATGTGGGCTGACGAGTGCAGAAAAAATGCAACAGCAATTTAGATTTTGCTCATATTCCAGTGTCACATGCAGGCTGATGGGAGTATAGATCCCCCCACATGAGATTTTTCACCCACGCCTTGAGAACTACCTTTGCAAAGGTGCACTTAATTTAAATCACAGCAAACTGGGCTTTGAGGATGGGAACTTGTAGACATAGATGCAAAAACGGAACATTTCAGACAGAAGATGAATACAGGTATGTTCACATAGAACAAATGAGAGAGAAAAGAAAAAAAATATATATATATATATATATATAATTTTTTTTTTTATTATTTTTATTTATTTTTTTTTTTACATTAAACCATAGAAACATGTTCAATGTGTACCTGAAAATGCATGTTACTTTGTACCAAAGCACTGCATTGGGTAGACTGTCTCTCTTCTAACCCCACTTGTAATACCGTCCAATCTGTTATGAGAGATATATTGCATGGTGCAGTGAGAGGAAGGGTAAAAGAGGAGTGGATGGAAAGGAGGCAGAGAATAAAAGTGGTTAAAGGGAGAGAGTCATAAGGGGACATGAAGAGCAAGGGCAGGAAAAAAAAAAAGGTTAGCTGGCTTTTTTCTCACAACTGTATAATCTGCCTGCTCTTAGCTGAGTTGTTGTGTGATTATAGAGGAAGCATTGGAATTGGTTCACCACACTGTGTGGGCGGTGTTTGCTTTTTGCACCTCTCCGAGCCATTCCATTAGTCCAAATGTACAAAGTACCACCCATTCAGTGCATCAGGCAGTGAAGCACAACAATGACCTGTTTTAAAGGCGGTGGAATGAAGGAGTCGGTTGGCTGAAATGGAAAGCAGGGTACTGTGTTGTCAAGAGTCAAAGCAGTCTCAGACAATACTTTAAACGTTTCTAGAATAGGAATAACTTGTATTACCTAACAGGAGTGCTGAGTGTTGGATTATCAAGTGTTGCAATACTATCTTGTATTGTCCACTAAAAGGCACCCTGTGTGAACTTATATTGGTATTATACCTAGCTATAAAGTCATAGAATGTTTTGTTACCATATTTTTATTCCAGACTATTGCTGTTTTCCCGTTAGTGTACATCAATTTGAGCCATTCATTGGTTGATAACCTGCCAAAAATGCAGTTTGTCAAGTTGTTGCACATATATTGCAGGCAAACAGTGCTTAAACAGCAAGGTGATTATCATTTATATCCATGCTTTTTGTATTTTTGCTCTTGGAGGTGACTGCATTTCTCAACCTACAGAGTTGCATAACAGAAAGTGACAATTGGGGATGAAATATTTGTTGCCATTTATAGAGACCGTAAAGTTGCTGAACTATGTTTGATTAATTTTGGTACATGCACATGTTGTGATTAAAATCAAGACTAACTTCATGTGTAACAAATGGTGGATGTTGTTCTTATCAACACATGGACTTGCATTCATATTAAAAAAAAGATTACCAAATTGTATTTGTTGTATTTCCAATAGGAGAAGTGAACATATATATTTATTTATTGAACTATAGGAATAATTGGTCAGTTATTATGTATTCATGGTTATCAAGTAATAACCAGTGTTTGTCTCAAAGAATTAGTTGAAATCATATTTAAATATCTAGACATAATGTCTGGTGAAAATGATTCCCTCTGAACCACATATTTCATTGCAGTGAAAAGAGTGAAAAAGTAAAGTGATATAATTCAACACTGGGTAGCAGTTGTTTTTTTTGTTTGTTTGCGGGTGTTGATGGTATGTCGACTGGATCAAAGTGAGTGACTCTTCTCACTTGGTCAAATGCTTACAACATCCCGTGACCAGAAAGCCCATCAGTTGATTTTAAGACCAGTGAACACAGGTTTTATTTGTCTGGTAATTGTCCTGTTTGTCTAGTAAATGGAAATCTTCCTGGAGCTGTATGCATCTCTGTAGTAATACTAAGTATATTACCAATGTTGTATATTAACTGGGCAGTGAGTGTATTCTACTAATCATGTCATTCATACTGTCACTCTAATATTGTTGTCAAACGGTCTCCTGTGGCACATATTTAACAAGAAATTGCACAATTAATATTAATTTAAGTTGAAAGTTTACATGACAAGGAAATGTCTTGTCCAATTTGAATGTAAACGTTTCAGCATTAACAACATAAAGGAAGCAGCTCAGGACTGACCAGTGAAGTGCAAGTGTGAGTTCAAGCTTCAAATTAGCTGTGAGCCAAACATGTTGCTCCATTGCCACTTGTTCCTTTCCTTAAGTACGTCGGCACGTTCCTGGCAGCTCCTACAGCTGGCATGGCTGCAGAAGCACACTGGTTCGACTAAAGGCTTCATCCCCCCTAGCCTGTAGCATAGGCTCTTTGGCAGGGAGAAAAGGGTGAGGACAGGCAGGACAGCTACAGCAGTTTCACTACTACCCACCCCCTCCTGCTGTTTGCTAAAAATAGGTCCAGCATATGCCTGCATGCTCCTCCCTGTGTTGCCTCCTATTAAGCAAGTCCTCTTTGAAGCACTGAGATGCAGGAGAGGAGCTAAGGGAGAGAAAGAGAGAGAGGAGTCCATTTGGAGCTTTTGTGTTCCATCTTTCATCCCTTTCATCTGCAGGCCGCAGACACCAAACCTGAAATGGAATCCCTTTAATTTGATTTAGTGGCTCCAAAGCAGGGAGACGATCATAGTACACAGGAGCAAATGTAACTGCTAATTGAGTTTGGGCTAAGTAGAAGGCAGGCCAGTTGTGATTAGTTCACTTAGTCATATGATCATAGTTTTGTTCTCACCAGTCTGTTAGCTTTACTGCTGGTGTACAATTCTGGCACTCTGGTGTCTGAATTGTACCTCAAGGCAACTACTCAATACAGCCTCAGTTGGTTATTGATTATCTGTACTGATCCCAGCACTGACCAGCATTGTTGCTCTAAAGCTAAAAACTCTGTTTTCACTGTGCCGTTTCTCTTTCTTTCCCCTCTCCCCGTCTGTACCACGCTCGTCCTGTTATCTCTCTCTCTCTCTCTCTCTCTTTCCTAATGATGCAGGTTGTATGCCCAGTGCTGCTGGTGACCTTGGCGACGGACAGTGCCCATCAGGTTGGCACTGGGACAGGGAGCCGACAATGAGAGCTCTGGCTCAGGGTGTTTGCTGGCCAGCATAGATGCCGATATGCCCCAGTGGTCCGCATCCTGATGGACCGAGACACCTTCTCCCACATCCGCCTTTGGTGCCCACGGCCCTTCGGCACATACTCCCAAAATAAGGCTAGGAGCCCAGGCTCAGGGGGCAGTAGTGGAGGGGGTGGTGGGACAGGATCTCCCTCCCTCTGCAAGGCTGAGCCATCTCCAGGTGCCAGGAGGGCAGTGGATGGAAGTGAAGATGGAGGAATGATAGTTGGTGTGCAGGAGAATGGAGAAGAGGAGGATGCAGGCTCAGAGAACACTCCACCTGAATCTGAGCTTGTCCCCAGCTCTCTTACACAGAGCCAGGCCCCTCCAACCTCTTCAGCCCCTCCCTCGCCACCGTCTTCCGGGACCCAGATGGAAGATGGTCGCGTGCTGTTAGACACCTGGTATGTCATTAAGCCAGGCAACACCAAGGAGAAGATAGCCTTCTTTGTTGCACACCAGTTCAGTGGAGCAGGCCAACCTAGACCCAGCGCTATGAAGGTGAGAAGATTTTTTTTTGTATTTTTTTATGAGAACTATGTTTGGTTTAAAAAAAATAATAATGTTAATCATTTTTGCTCTTCCACAGGTAAAAGGTAACTGGGCAACTGATTGCAGTAAAGCCAAAAGACGAAGACGATGTTCATCCTATGATCCTCCAACACGCTCCCAAGCCCCCGAGCCAAACCTCAGCCACGACTCTTCCCTTGCACCTCCTAGCCCTGATGAGCCACCCCTTGGAGGGGTGAACGAGACAGACCTGCTGTCAGTGGCAGAGATGGTTGCTTTGGTCGAACAGAGGACTGCCATGGCCCTCCAGGGAATTGTGGCTGTTCATGGGAATCAACACCACCACCAGCCCCCTAATACCACTCACAACCAGGGCCTTACCCCACACCAGCACACTCTACTCCGGGGCACAGTGTCAGACCCCACTCCTATTGTGTATGTGTCAGACAGTTCAAATGGCCAGCCCTCTAAAGAGGCCCAGGAGTCATCATCATCATCATCCCCAATCCAGACAGACCAGGATCTGGAGGAGCAGCAGGAGTCACTGAGGGTAGCCCAGGCCATAGCTCACTTTGAGTCCCAAAACCAAGAGAATCGTTTCCATCTGGGTGCTGGTTCTGGAACAGACTCTCCTAATCGAGACAGAGAAAGAGAGCATAGGAGAGGAGGGGAGTCTGGCGTTGTAACCCCTCCTCCTCCCCCCAGCCACAGTCATGGTGAAGTTAGAATCGCTTTCAGAGTGTCAAATCTGGATCCACGTTCTCAGTTGGAACCAGCCGGCAGGTCCCGCTGTATGTTCATGAGCTGTGGTGGTGGGGGCAACCAGGCAGCAGCCAGGGCCAAAGAGAAAATCACCTGTGACCTCTACCAGCTTGTCAGCCCCTCATCTAGAGACCCTAGTAGTCTGCTGCTTGCAGCCACAACTGCTGCCCCCAAACCAGATGGAGACCTTCATCACACAGACCGGCAGGCCTGTGTCAGCCCAGAACTGGCGCAGGAGGAGAAGAAAGCTGTAGGTGTGGGGAGGGAGCGAGTGACTGGATTCCATGTGGAGGTGGTGGTGACAGGTGCTGTGGATCAATGCGTGTTTTATGGCAAGGACAGTACAGAGAATGTGCAGGAGGAGACAGTGTGTTTCGCTATGCCCAGTGGAGGGGGTGGCAGTGGAACTGTAGGCAGCTCAACTGACCCTTCATCAGATGATCCCCCTCCTGGACAACTCTTCTTCCTTCAGCCCGCCCGGGGCCCAGAGGAGGATGTAAAAGTAACAGGCCCTGGCAGTGGGTCAGGAATTTGCTCTTTGGACTGTGCCAACAACAATGGCCCTGGGGCAGGGGTAACAGTGGGCTCAGGGGAGCGGGCAACTCGACCAGATTCTCCCAGTGTAGGGGAGGACTGTTCAGACCCTTCGCTGTGTCGACTCTACCGTCACGTGTCCCATGACTTCCTGGAGATCAGATTTCAGATTCAGCGTCTCCTTGAACCGCGCCAGTATATGCTGCTGCTGCCCGACCACATCATGGTCAACATCTTCAGCTACCTGCCAACGCGCTCACTGGCAGCACTCAAGTGCACCTGCCACTACTTCAAGGTGTTGATTGAGACATATGGGGTGCGGGCAGTGGATTCACGCTGGAATCAAGACCCTCTGTACCGAGAGGACCCCTGCAAGCAGTGTAAGCGGCAATATGAGCGCGGGGATGTTTCCCTGTGCCGTTGGCACCCCAAACCTTACCACCACGACCTGCCTTATGGACGCTCCTACTGGATGTGCTGCCGGCGTACAGACAAGGACACACCGGGCTGCCGGGTTGGTCTCCATGATAACAATTGGGTCCAGCAGCCTGCTGATGGCTCTCAGCCCATTCGCACCAAGAGGGAGGACAGGCGGGAGGAGGCCAGGTAGAGAGGGAAGAGTACACCTCACACATACCAACTCTCATCTCCTCCTGCTTACCTCCTTCTGTTTTCCTCTCATCTCTGTTCAGAGAACAGACAGAAGAAAACAAATGATTAAAGGAGGAATCAGCACTCCAGGACTGTTTATTTTTCTTTGCTCCAGCACTCCTTTCTCGTACTTGCCCTCAGTGGAGGGAAGCTGAGTGCTAAAGAAGGAAGAGAGGTGTGTCACTCTCCTTGCCTTTTTTTTCAAGCCCTCCAGAATCCCTCTCTCTTCCCGCACTGTGCTCCAGAGTGGCACCTTTTAAAAGTTTGCATACCAGGGTTGGGGTCCCCTCCTGCTGCTGTCAGTCAGCCTTCTTTCTGCCTCTTATTCATTATGGTTTCTGTCTAATTCCACACATGGCTGTTGAATTCATGTGCAAACTTTGCAGTGTTTTTGATTGAGATTAGCATTCATAAAGTGACGCATAGAAATGTATTGCCCTAGAGCCTGCTTACTGTTCCCAGTACCTGTTCTATGTTCTGTGTCGTATCACAAACCTCCATGTTTCGCTGTACAATGGTGCTTCAAGGAATGAGCTGTACCGAGTCCAACAGATGTAAAAGTTTTGTCAGTGGTGGAATGTTCAGCGTTGCTATAGAAATGTGATTGTATAAAGCAAACTTGATTTTCCGTTGTACAAGATGCCATTTGTACCTGTCCTGCGCCATGCGATTCTATTTCTCTGAATGTGCTGTAATGTTGTACTATGTTGATTAGTCCCCTGATAATGCTGCTGAAATCATTGCCTGTGTCACTGACGTTAATTCTGAAATAGCCATACCATTGGTTTATGACCGGCACAGTCTCACCATACTAGCCAGTCTCACTGGCCACTGAGACTTGTTTGTGTTATTGTTTCAGAGTGGACCCTAACCTTGCTGACCAGCCATAAAGAGGAGCCACTGAGTACTTTCTGGTTTACAGAGAATTATGGGAGATGGACATTATTAAGACTAGTGGGATTGAATGGGATTAAAAAGAGAAACTTGATGTCACTTTGGAAAGGCCTGATGTCACTTTGTATGGTTTGATTGACTTGCTTGTTTGCCATTTTGTTTTTGTTTTTTGTTTTTCGTTTGGCTGTTTTATTGGGGTGTGTGTCAGAGAATGTTTGCTGTTGTATTTGCTTTTATTCTTGAGGACTGTGTTCTCCCTGTATCAGTCTGTCACCCTACTCCTCTTGCAAAGATGTATTTTTTAAAAAACTCCATCTTTGTTTTAACCCCCAGTTTTCTTCCTTTCCTCCCTCCCCCTCCCTCCGTCCTCCAATTTTGGCAGTGGCCACTGCTTGCCAAAGCCGTCATTCATGCTTCGAAGCGGGTGAAACCAACTACCACAGACTGCAGAACTCTCTACACCAGCTTCCAGCCTTAAAAGCCCCCTACCTCTTACCCACCTGGCCAGAGACTGAGGCGTCAGATACCTCACAGATGATCAAGAGTATTGGGAGTTGCACAGGACCCTGTAAGTGGCTAGATTACAGATGCTCGATAGACTCCATCCAGCTCTACTGGTTCCACCCATAACTCTTTGTGTGGGAGTATAAGATGAACAGTGCCTGGTGATGGCTCTGACTCTTCATTCTGGGAAAAAAAACTCTTCCTCTTCTCCTCCCCTCTCCCCTCTGCCCTCTACCCCCCCTTGCTGTTATACTCCCCTACCCCGGCAAACTGACAGACTGGACGTTAAAGAACTGATGTGATGAATGATGCTGAAACTCTGCATGGAGGTGGGAAGATGGTTGGGTATTCATGGGAGAACTCTGTAGGTTCCAGACATGTACAATGCTAATGGGAAATATCTGCTTAAATAAAAACAGAAGTGATGATTAAAACTGGAAATCTCAATCCCTACCTGGCTGGTGTGGTGTCTGATAAATAAATAGCAGCCTTGCTACTACTGTGGCTTTGAAATTGATCAATTATCTGTTAAAGCGTACCATATTTATCTCATCAGAGCTGAGCTTATTGTGTCTAACAGGAAAAATATCTCAGGTGTAATAAATGAAGCAAAAAAATGAAAGTAATACGTTGTATATTCAAAACTACAGACATAAATGTTTTTATTTGACTGACAGGCTTTTGATGTATACTGTCAAGAAAATAATTTCAAAGTTAAATGTCTGGCAGCAAATGCTACTTATGTCAAACAAGTTTTCAACCATAAGATATTTGTGGAATAACTATTACATATATATAAACAAGAATTAACTGTGTATTCTATGCCTGATTAAATGGCAAAGCATAATAGAATACAAATTGGAGACTGCATTGACTTGTAGTTTGATCAACTTTTTTTTTCTCATTGATTAAGTTGATTTTTTTTTCTAGATTACTCATTTGGTCTAAAATATGGCAGTTAAATAAAAAAAAAATGCCAATCTAAAGTGCTGTCTGTAAATGTCTTGTCAGATGAATATTGAGGGGCAGAAAATAGCACTTATACATGAAATATGATTGAAGAATATAATTTCTGAGTAGTCAATAGATCTTTTTATTAAATGACTACATAACTAGTTAGGGTTGGCCTGCACCTTTAGACTCAATTGGAAATTGATTGGTTATAATTGATCTTTCTGTCTGTAGCTAATATGACTCCATTCTTTCATTTGATTTCTTGAACCATACTTTTAAAAAGAGTTGAAAAAACTTTGGACTACTTGAGACTTTATTGAGCTTACATTTCACCTGGCTTCCAAATTATATTCTTTTTTCTTCACACCTTTTTTCTCAGAGCTGGATGAAGGCACAGATTGACTTGTGATTGAATCATGAGGTAACAGAATACAGTAATGGCATTCTAACCTGATAAATCTTTCTACTGCATTACACACTCTTTAACCCTTGTGTGTCCATTTAAAAATTCCCTCTTGTTATCTTTGAGAACAAAAATGTCCATCTCAGAAAACTATAATATTCTAGATTATTATAATTTTCCAGAGCTACATCAACAATCCTGATCACAACAACCAATATTAATTTTCAGAACTGTATGACTATAAACTGAAATTTACCATTATGCCAATGTTTTTGTTTAAAACATGCTAGACTGGGATATCTCATTGATTAAAAAAAAAAAAAAATGGTTTTGATACATTGCATCAAAGAATTAAGTATTCGCTTTTGTAACAGTAATAATGTTATACATTAGGGAAATCAGAGAAAAATGCTTATCCAGGGGAAATGTTATAAACTACCATTTGAAAGCCAAATTAATAGAATGCAAAAATGGGGAAGAAATGTTTGTACTTAAGGTCTGGGTCAGTATTTTGTGTACAGAGGTTATTAAATACTTTTTTTTATTGGAGTGGAGATTGAATCCCAATATTAAAATAAAAACCTTAAAAAAATACATCTTGTCAAAATATGTGCTATATAGGTTAAGTGACTTTAAAATCAAATTAAAATAATGTACAAAGGTAAGAGCTGAAGAAATGCAGTGACAGATTTTGAGTTTAGTTGCATAACTGCCTGTTTTACATCACTTTTGATATTGAATTAAAGTGCAGTGACAAAGATAACCCACAGGTGGCAGCACTGTTGTATTTATGCTGTAGAGTGATTTAAAGAATCATGTCAACAAAGTGATTAAATGAAATCACATCAAAATACCAACCATGAGCCTTCATCCAGAGTGAACAGGACTGCTAAGCATAGTAACCCCACATAAAAACTGCTACAGCCATCATTATGAGAGCATTAGCATCCACTGTGTGCTTCCACACAGGGTCCTCGCTGATGTCAGGCAGCTTCTCCGATTCCTCAGGTGCTTCTTGCTCATGGGCCTGGTGGCCGGTGCCACAGAGCCGACCAATCAGCCGACAGATCCAAGGCTTTCCTTCCTCCTCAGCCACTGGAAAGAATAGAGAGGATTTATGACTCAAATCTCTATTGTCTTTGTCACGGGGACTTCCTTTCTTTCTTACCTGCATCACCGTTCTCTGTCATCCTCTCCTCAGCCTCTCTCCGGGCTGTTCTTCCTTTTTCCTCCTGCTCCCAGTCCAGATCCTTCCTCTCTTCTTTGGAATGACGCAGACTGAACACCAGGCGATGGAGCTGGGAAGGAAAACAAGTTAATGTGACACAAAAACAGCATTTCTTTTAAATGCTATTAAGTTTTGATTAATTCCATCTTCCAGATTCCAAGTCTGTAAAAAGCAATTGTAAAAAGAGCAAAAAGAGCCCTGAAGTGGCTTGTGGTTCGGATCATGTGTATCTGTGAGTCCATTAAGTCACCTACATGTTGATCCTCGATGGGCTGTGTGCAGTAGCTGACCACCAGCACCAGCACTGACGTACAGAAGAAGAGGATGATTGCAAAGTGGAGGTAATGAATCCCACACACCAGGAAAGGACAGTTAGATGGAAAAATACAGCTGCCGGAACCGAACCAGAACTCAGGCAGCATCCGACACAGGCCCATCACCAGCCCGCCTATCAGGCCCCAGAATGCACCCTGCAGGTGGAGGCAGATGGGAAATCAAGTGCTCTGTTGATGTGTGTTTCATCAGTGGTTATATGATTTAATATGCTGTCAGCATGTGTGTTATCTCACCTTTTCATTGACTCTCTTGACAAACACAGCCAGCAGGAAGACTGAGGCGATAGGCGGAGCCAGATAGCTGGAGACTGACTGGATGTAATCAAACAGCTGACCGCTCTGAGCTGCCTGCACCACTGGGATCCAACAGATACTGACAGCCACGATACACAGGACCCACACCCTAAAGAGGACAGGGGCACAGATATGAGTCAATCTACTGTATAGTGTCAAATATACACAGCATGATTAACCGGCCTATTAGTATGAGCGTGTATGTTGATGAATATATGCTTTTTTAAATCTTTTTTTTTTTTTACAGAACATATTATGCAGAAAACAAATCTTTGGCGAATTAGAAATGGTGTCTCCATCATGTTTTATATTTAGCAGAGAGCTGGACAAATAAAACATTATACAGATACAGATGGCAAAAAAAGGTCATATGTTTAACAAAGCAGCCATTCAGGAAATTTTGCATTATTATATTTTAGCACAATCCACATAAAATGTATTATTATTATTATTATTATTTATTTATTTATTTATTTTTTTTACAAAGAACTCACTGGAATTAACCATGACAAAGACTATTAAGTAATTGAATAACACTGTAAAAAATAAAAAAAATATTGTAATATTAATATTTGTTGGAAACGGTTTTAACTTGTATGACATTTGCATAACCTGTAAAATCAATACAGTAAGTTTCTTGAAAATATCTTTTTTTTTGCAGTGTATATCATCATGCATCCACCTGCCCACGATAAGGAGCTCGCGCTCTGTGGCCTGTGGTCTGATGCGAGTCCAGATGTCCATGGTGAACAGAGTGCTGCTGCTGTTAAAGATGGATGCCAAAGAGGACATGAGAGCAGCCAGCATCACCGCCAACATGAGACCTCGCAAACCTGCACAGACAGGCAGCAGCAAAGGGGAGGGTGGAGGGGAACCAGGAACAGGGAGGAGAACACAGGAAAAGGACATAAGGGTCAAGAGTGTGGATACGAATGTACCTCCATTTGTTTCAAACGTATTCTCTGTTATGTGTTCTTACCATTTGGCATGACTGACACGACCAGTTTAGGATAAGCAATGTTGGAGCAGCCCACCTCGGTCCCACACACCCTTTTACACACCTCTGGGATAACACAGCCAACCTCATCTGCAGGAGGACAGAAACACACAGACTGTGAAGTTACAGATTTCTTTCTACAAC
>JAOWBC010001387.1:4100760-4112594 GCA_028566105.1 Hypoplectrus providencianus | reverse complement strand
GCTATAACAGAAATACTTTCTATGGACAGAAACATGACAAAAGGCCATAGCTAGTTAATGTAAAAAGAGCAAAAAAAACAAAAACTTGGAAGAGCTTGAGATTCAAAGGGTTTTAATGAGTTAAAGTGCAGAGCTGCTACTTACATTCCACTCAAACCCCCCCACAGCGATGCCACTAGCTGCCCCAGTACCAGCCAGGCCCACAAAGTGACCACTACCAATGTTGCTGGCAAACAGTGATGCCCCAACCTGGAATAGAAACAATTACAGAAAATCAATGACATACAGACAAACACAAAAAAACAACAGAAGTACAGTATGAAGACTAAACAGAAATACAGACAACAGAGATGTGAGTGGATGAAGGTATACATTGACCCAACAAAATCCTAATTTTGTTGCTTCTTAAGATCCAAGGGGATATATATATATATATTTAAAAACATCTCATTGTCCTTATCTAAAGTTCAAGGAGAATGATTTTACTGATGTAGAGCCTGACTGATATTCTATACCAGACCTATACCATTGGGAATTAAAAATACCATTTTCAAAAAGAATTCCCTAAATTTGCTTTGAGTGTTTTGTTTTGATGTTTTACAGTGAAACACAACATCTTATTATCGCTCTCTGGTGGACAAACTATGAGACAGAATATCTAAAAAGCCTCATTCACATATGTAACATACCCTTGAAGTTATCACCAAAACTCTGCTGCATGTGAGAACACAAATCAAACAGAAGCTACCTAGAGCTACCATCCTTAAATTTCTCATTGAGCCCATTTGTGAATAGTGAATAGATCAGGTCATGTCTGGCGAATTCACAGGAAGGGCAGAGTTGATGACGTTTGGCACATAACCAGCAGAATACGTAAGAGGGTGAAGAATAACTGCCACTTACACAGAGTATTTCAGTGGTGTGATCCCTGTTTATAAGGAAATGTCTGGACCTGATCCTCCGATTGTACTCGATTGAGCTCTTAAAAGACCTCAAGCACATCCCTGGTCTTTCTGTACAGCATCCACAATATCCGCCAACATATACATAATAAAATACATAATAAAATGCTCAAATCAAGTCACATTATTTATGCGTCTAACTCTTGAACTCACCGGCCACCAGGTCATAGTGCGTCCTGCCAGGAAATATCCTCCAACTGTTCCCCGATTGGTCCGAAACATGGCCTAAAACAGATAGGACAATTCTGTTACTCACATAAAGTTAATGCAATGTCACCTGTATGAATTTAATACACATATTAGTATGTAAATTTATATCTATATATTTTATGAGGATAATTTTTTATTCAGTCATCTTAATCTCTCAGACCGCAACAGGTGCTCTCACCCAAATGCCGACACTTATAACCATGACGAAATATCCAATGATGACGGTGATGTCTGCTGGGTTTTTGATGGTCACTTTGTCTGACGAGGGATCCTCCATTGCTCCTCTTCTACCTGAACACACTCTATTAAATTTACTTCCTATACAACCTTAATTTAATTCTTCTGCAGCTCTTCTAGTAAAACATACTAAAATATCTCTGTCATCTGAAAAAACACCTTAACTTAGACATCAATATGACCAAGGAAAGTAAAAGTAATTGTGTAGAGGCGCGATGCATCTGCAGTAGATCTGTGGTGGTCAGAGCAAGTGAGAACTTTGGCCAGCTGTGACAGCAGCAGTGTCAGCAGTTTATTAATTAGAGTAATAATTAACATCAGCCAAGAAAAACATGTTATTTTCCAGAGATTTGCTGTATTATTTTGTAGTGATTTTCTTGTTTTCTTCTTCTCTCAATTTATTGCAAATAGATTCTGATAGATATTTTTAGTGTTTTTCAGTTGCTTCAGTAGCAAAAAAAGGTAAAAGTTTCTAAGGTATTTCACAGTTTAGTTTCACTTGATTTGTAAAATTTGACATCCAGAAATGAAACCTTTCAGCCCGTATCATAAAAAAAGTGACAGTGAAAAAGTTGTAAGCAAACAGTCCTTTAATCGTTTGATAGCACTTCTTTCATCAAAACATCCATTTGCCTTTCAGTTCACAAACTTGAGTAGATTGTACAAATGAGGGCGGTTCACTTCTCTGAATGGACACACAGTATGTGGGTGTGTGCAAAGAGCTTGAGCAGATTTACGCCTCGGCATAGGAAAACATGCACACGATCACCTTTCACATGTCACACGAGCTGTAAGCACACGAAGGGAAAGAACTCCTTTGACACTCCAAGGTGAAAATTTAAAGCGTGAAATGAAAAAAAAAGAAAACACAATGTGACGTGAATTTGTCTAGAAGCACAAACTGAAGCTCACATCTCTTTACCAAACAAAATGACTAAAGAGAGAATGATATCAGTTGTGTGTCTGACTAGTAAACATACTACTGATAATAATAAATCAAGAGAAGACTAGAATTCACAATGTTGTACTCAAGCTGCTAGCTGTGTTACTGGAGAGCTCATCAAACATCTGCTCCTCGCTGGGAAATTAGGGAAGTTCCACTATTCTGTTCTCCAGGGAGCTGCTGTAACACTTTGGAAAGTTTTACATGGGAGGAAGGCTAGACAGAAAATTATGAGAGTTACTTTTGATTGTATTGCTTAGTGGATTTATTCAGAGTTTTGAAGCAAACCTGACCACAGTCTCATTAAAATTATCATATATTGTATTATTTTAACATTCATCTGTGGCCAGTGTTGAGTATCACAATACACTAGGTGAAAAAACTCCCTTTTCTCTCCAAAATAATCCTTTTTAAACGGGTACATAAATCCTTCCTTTGAGAATGCCATGATTTGCTGCTACATTTCTCTTAAATAAATTCCCTTAACTGGTTCAGGATCCTGTACAGTTACACTTTGTCTTTGACCAATTTTAAGATTTGAATAATACATTTTGCCATTACAGGAGCATATCCCGTACCCGTGCTTAAGGTAAACCCCTCCAACTGCACCAATTGGAAAAGTTGGCAAGGGAGGCAGAAGTTGTGAACAGCCACCAACAAGCCTTGTTAATTCAAGGCTGATTTAAAACAGTAGATCCATGAAATGCCATTTTTTTTTATACATTTGGTAAGAAATGTCAATACTAATACCAGTGTAGTGTTGTTTTTAGTCACAGAATAGTTATATTATTTATTGCACTTATTCATTTATTGTTTAATTTAATGAATAAACATGCGTCTGTAATGGCAAAAATACAAAAAAACAGATTTTCTGTGCCTGTTTGGTGGTTTGCAATCAAACAGCTGGCAGTGTCTTTCATGTGCACACATCTCCTTCAGCATTGTGCACTGGATCAATGCAAATAAATAAGAGAAGAAAACAGAAGAGATCAAGGAATACATAGTGGCTTACAGCAAAACTGTGTGCTTACATTTGTGGGCAAACTTTCTGACCTTTTGTAAAAATTATCAATTAAGAATTAAGTTACTTTTAACGCCCTATCACTTGGACATCCTCACACACCCGATGGGTCCATGCTTATCGTGCTATCCTGCGGGACACCTGGGCACTGCAGTCAGAGCAAAAGGTTACCATTTAAAAATAAAACAACAACAAAAACTTTCAAACACATTTCAATAAATTAGGTGCAGTGCTAATGTGTTCAGATAATCCACAACCTCCTTGCCAAACACATTCAGGAGTCCTTTGGCTGGAGCAATGCCTACTAAAATATTGTTTTGACAAGGCTGCTGAATCAAGTAGACAACTTTTCAACTGGCTTGAAGGTTTTGGAAAGGTGTGCTAGTCCAGACACAAGGATGATATGACATCTTCACCACAACCTACTTTCTTTACAACACACCTTTATGAACTTTTCTCAAATCTTCTTGAAGGTGTTTTGACTATCTTTTTTAAGTTTTTGCATTTTATCCAGCTTTCCCTGCACTTGCACTTGCATTTCTTCCATTGCTATGTTCCACTTGTTTGAGGTGGGACCTTTGAAAAAGCATTAACAGCTTGGCAAGGCAGTTTTTTTATTTTGGCATCATGAGGCAAAAATCCAAGGATAACCTTTCAGCATATTGTAATCCACCAGGTCTGAGAGGAAACTTGACTTCTGCACCTCCTCTTGGTTGTTTTACAAATCTCTAGATCTAGCCTGTAACTTGCCAATCACAAGTCCAGTTACACAAACATACACATGCATAACACTTCAAGTAATAAAAGCCTGATTCAATAGTGTAAAAATCCTGCCAAATACTTGCTATTCCAGCACTCAAAACAAGTGTGTACACTGCAAAACAAAACAAGAGGACAGATTTCTAATTTACATAATAGTTATGTGCGAGTCATGATTGTGATACTAGCTAGTTCAAACTACAAAGATGAGGAGGAGATCACATGTCACTTCCTACGACCAGAGAAGCCTCTGATGTGTGCTGTATTAGTGCCTTGGTTTTTAGGGGGATTAACCAAGTTTTGTATGTCTGACTTGATAACTTAACTGGCAGGAAAACCAAACTCTTTTTAGCAAGTGACTCATCCAAACTTGTCAGTCAAAACAGTCAAATCTCTCATCTCTATATTGCACTGTTTCGCTGCTTTGTCAGTGGTTTATATTTTGTTGTATACATTTAGTGTCAACAGGCTTTTGAGGCCCACGTTGGAGATGAAAAAAGGTTTGGCAAACACAGTGGAACATAGCATAGTCAGAAATGTGCCATATCCTTGTGTCAAAACAAAACACTGCTAAAGAATTCACAGCATTGAAATAGTTTCCAAAGAGCCTTTAGAAATGACATCAGCAAAAAGCTGAAAATAATATTACACTTCAAGAAAACAATAAGAACAGCCCTTTCTCTCTCAAAGGACTTTACTGTTTGACAAATAGTGAATTAGGTTACATTCAGGTGCTCATTGCCTGACTTCTAACCAGTTTCTGGCTCCACTTGCTCTCCGCCTGTACATTTCACTATCCATAATAAAAGACTCCATCAGATCTGTCTGCATCCCGTTCATTATAGGCCTACTCAGGGCTGCCGTCACATTGTAGAAAAATGGTCTCTTCCTTGTGACTTACTCTCAATATCAACATTTCATGAGGTCAAAGAGGAACTAATTCCAACTCAGCCTGGAGCTTATCTCTGCGTCACATGATTGGCTCCCTGTATTTCAGTCATACTGGTCCCCATCAAGCTAGTCAGCAGCCTTCTTGCAGTTTTCTTTGGCTAGTCTTAGTCTGGACAGGATGTGTTTCTTAGGGAACTTTAAAGTGGTACACCCAAACTGGCTAACCCCTCCGGTGTCTCCAGGGAGTTTCTCCCGTCTCTGGACCCAGCTGCGCCAGCCTGGCTTCCAACAGTACACACTGTCATAGAACCGTGAGCCGTTTTCCCCACCCAGCACATAAATCCTGCGTTTCCACCTGGCCACGCCCCCAGCTGCAATCCGCCGCGGCAGCCCAGGAAATACCACAGGACTTGGGGCACGGTCGCTTCCACCACCTGCACCCCCCCGCTGCTCTGCGGTGACCATAACCCCTCCCCCAGTCACCTCCCTCTCTACTCCAGAGCCCCTACCCTCTCTGAAAAACAGCACACGCCCAGTGGCGTCTAAAGTCTCTAGATTGGTGTAGTTTCCATCCAGGAACTTGGTGGTATCCCTCATGTATCCCCCAATGGCGCACACTCCTCCTCGCACTGCTACTCCTCCAGCGAGACAGGTTGCACCAGAGTCCAGAGCCACACGTGTCCAGCAGTCCGTTAGCGTGTGATAAATAAGCACCCCTGAGTGGACCACAGCTCGGTTCTGTTCAAGTGTTGTTCCACCTAGAAGGTATAGCCGTCCACGTAATGCTGCGCAGGCGAAAGCGCGCAGAGGGAGTGGTAACCGAGGCCCTGGAGTCCACTGAAGCGTAGTCAGCTCCAGGGTCTCGCTGGAGTCCAGCAGAGCTGAGCGGTTACTACCCCCCAAGGCAAATATTGACTCTCCACAGCCCAGCAGACCTAGCATAGCCCGCGGCTGGACCATGGAAGGCCGCTCTATCCAGCGGTCCAACACTGCATCGTATTCATGCACAGCTGCAGACACAGAGCCTGTCCGCAAGATCCCACCCGCTACAAAGAGCCGGTCTCCTACAGCAGTACAGCCGGGACTGACCAGCGAACCCAGCGCTGCCAACTTCTCCCACTTCCCTGTCCGAGGATCAAAGCAGTCCACCGTGTAGTCTCTTGCAGCTAAATTTTCATCTTCTCGAGGTGTGAGGTCCACACAGACTATCTTTTTCTCGAACATGCCTTCCCTTGGTCTCAGGGGTCCGCCAAGACCCTCACCAGCTGCAGCGGGCCCTAACTCCTGGCACAGTCTTCGGCTCTCTTCCTGAGACAGCAGACCTGGCCTCAGGTGGTGGAGCAGGGCAGGCATGTGTGCGTAGCGATCTAAGGGTTGGTGCTCTGCCCAGCGGCGGGCCGCGTCATAAACCTCTGCTTCGGAGTCCACCCCCAGGCGGTCAGAGCTCAGGAGGCTGCCTAAGGTGCCGTGGTCCAGCAGGAGGAAGTCTTTCTGCCGGGCCACCCGGGGGAAGTGCTGAGCTACCAGCCGCAAAGAGGCCCGCAGCAGCAGCTGGTCATGGTGAGAGCGAGCAAGAGAGTACATCCCAAGGCAATTATCCACAGAGAGGTGCTCAAATAGAAACCTGGAGAGAACGAAGAGACAGGGAAGAAGGAGAGGGAATTGGACAAGGAGGTTTAAATCCAGAAGATGAAGATAAAGAAGCTGATGTAATGAATTAGGCTGTAAAATAATCTGTCCTTTTCATACAGATTTACCTGGAACACAGGTCCTGAAGGGGCATGACCTGAAGTCGGTTGGCAGCCACAAACAGATCCTCAGCTGTGTCCAGAGACAGCCCCGCTTCACCGGTGTAAACAAACTGGATGACAGTCTCCATGACAGAAGGCGTCACCTCCTCCAGCCGGATCTCAGTGAGGCGGGACTCTACCAGAGGGCTGGTGAACATGGCCCGAAAGTACGGGCTAACAGCTGCTAAGAGGACTCTGAGGGGCGAAAAGGGTGGAGATAGTACAAATCTGTTTCATACCACATGCAGAAAACATGGACTCCTGCTGTGAATAATAGAATGTTGCCTTTTTGATCTTAAAATCAATATTTTAAATGATGTATTTCTTTACAAAATAACCATGTAATATGTGGGTTAAATCCCTTAGATGAGGGATAAATTATTTAAATCTTCCTTCATTTGTACTTTATCATTTTCATACATCAAAGTTATACAGAGTCATTTCCTGCAAATGGTGAAAAAGAATGTAAACCATTTCACAGGAAATAATACTGGCTAGAGTGGGTTGTCGGTTCACAAATACATTATTCCATTCATGAAGGAAAAATATAAAATATCTGAAGGAAATACTTAAAAGTTCTTTTAGAGTCATGTTATTGTAAATAGAATGTGGCAGTAAGATTAAAACACTAATTAACATTGTCCAACAGGTTTATTAATTAAACAGAATGTGATAGTTTGCTGATCTTTTGTGACATGTTGAAAACTGAGGTCAAACACAATATATCTAATGTTCAAACTGAAACTTTGTTGTTGTTGTTGTTGTTTTTTGAAACATATACTGTGAAGTCTGAATGTGATTCTGTTTATATTTGCAGGGCCTTGGCTATTCAAATACCTGAATGACCTGAGAGCTTTACCCACTCTATAACCTTGTTCATAGGCTATAACAGTCATACCTGTGACACATGAACTTCTTTCCCTCAACAAGCAGAGTAACATCACACAGCTGCTGAGCATCCAGGAGCTGCTTTAATCCTAAAACACAGCAGAAAAAGACAGGAGAAACAGAGAGGGGGACAAGAACACCATGAGGATGAGTAAGTGGGCACTTATAAAGAGGGAGAAAAGGTTGTCTTCTTCTCTTAAACAATAATGTGTCAAAAAATAATTTCTGGGGTTGACAGCTGGCTGTGTGGCTGCCCATTAAACCCTAAGTCGTTTCAGTGTGTTTTATGCTCTTTCTACATTTTTCTTACTGTGACCTTGTATTTCACTAAAATTTATAAGTCCTGCACGTCTGTGGAATCAGATAGATAGGCTAGAACACCAGAGTTTTAGAATTATATAAATCATAAAGGCATACAAAAAATATCTCTCAATATCTCTGATAAATTATTTTTCAGTGGTCTTCAATGTATTTGAATTTACCAATTTGAACATATATAAACAACACTTGGTGACATGAATGTTGGAAACAAAAATTGCTACTGCTACATGCTACATCTCCTCTCCTCTACCGCTCCTCTCTGCTCTGTGTAGACAACCTGCTACTCTTCCTGATTTTCAATAAATATTAGTCATGGGACTGTTCAACTCAGCAGAGTCAATCATGGCTTCTCAGTTGCACTAATGAGCACAGACATTACTGTTTTTAACAGCATACAGTCATTCTTGTTAACTGGTTATTTTTTGTATGTAGACATTGTATTTTAAATGTAGAGTTAAATTAAATGTTGACAGAAATATCACAATTTTGAATGACACCTCAATCTTTATCTCCAATTTCCAAATTCACAACAACACCCTCTCTTGCCTGATTTTCTATCTACCTTACCATGTGTAATGTAGTCTCCCAGTGGTGTGGTACTGTCATCGGGGAAGTCCTCCTCCTCTGAGTCGCTGTCTGACAGAGGTTCTCCTCCTCCCCCATCCCCGTCCTGCCATGGCTGGGGACGCCAGGTGACTGTGCCCCCACGCACAGCATTCATCTACAATAAGATTAGATATACCTTTATTAGTTCCACAACACAGAGGGACAGTGTATAAACACAAAAACTCAGCATCAGGCCAGGGAAATGATTTCCAGAGAAGGTTTATCCTTTATGAATGCAAGGCCCATCTGTAGGCAGACAGGCTCTCGCAGATAGCACCAAGACAAAGTTCTTAACACAGCTTTATTTTAAGAAAATAGTGTTTGATACAGATCTCCCACTCCTTGTTACAGTAATCTAATGTTACCATAAGTCTTTGTGAACGACTGGCTGTCATAGATAACAAACGCAAAGTAGCCTGTTGTTGTGACACCAGTTTACCGGTAATGTGATGAATATTTAGCTTACCTTTGCTCTTCTTCTCGTTTCCACCGTGAAGGCTGGTTGGGTCTCACTTTCGGCAGGAATTGGTGAAGCAGTCTGGGGCAGGCTAACGTTATCCAAGTACCCGGTTATTACCAGAGGCTTCAGAGGGGTTCCCTTGCTCTCATGTGGGGTGTCTTGGTACCTCCGGGCTCGACTGAAAGGCTCGTCCCGGCCTGTGGAGAAGACGCGTCAGGCTACTCGCGTCTCATCCAGCCCCGTGCCGAACATCACTACCTTTACTAACTGACGGGACCAAACTAGCTTACAAAGGAACAATTATCCCGCTGTGGAGAAGCCTCTTGCCGCAACACATATCAGTCCACCATGGTATTATGCTTACACGTCCAGCTCGGCGGCGAGGCAGTAGTGAAAATTGTAGCTTTTAAAGCCTACGGGACAGAAAATGAGGACTGAGTTCAGGTCCAGTCGGCCGCACTTGTCACGTCTGAACCGGATTACCGCAACGTTAAACTTCCGCTCATCTGATTGGCTGACCTTTGGCTCGTGACGACAGTTTAGGACCGAGTCGTTTCAAAATTAATAAAATAAAATAAAATGCGACAATCACTGCGTAAAATAAAATTAATGCTTTTTTAAAATATAATATTTTAAAAACATTCCATTCATTATTTTTTTTTAAATGGATTTCCAAAATACTTATTTCCGCATTCATGCTGCATTCAATGCAGATCCGAACATTTTACAGAAATCAAAATGCTCCCTATTTCCATAGGTAGTTAAACAAAACACAATAATACATGTGGTTATTAGTAAGATGTATTTGCTTACTTTTCATTTTGTAGTCAAAAGAATAAATGTTGAAGTGCATGTTGACAGGCTGAAAGAGAACCTACACGGGGTTCCTATTATTCCCATTTACTCGTGAATGCAACTTTACTCATAAGACAAACATGGCGACTTGCATCGGCATGGTTATAAGAGTTGGAGGTACTGCTGTAAATATATTGAAGCCGGTAGCTAGACAATGTCCAAGGCAGAGGATAAGTGTGTTCATATTGTCGCACCGCTTGTCGCACGGAACCCGGAGCAGTCTGTACGAGCACGCACGGGAAGGTTACAGCGACAAGCCGGAGCTGGATATGAGCGCAGTGTGTGAGGAGACCGACAAAGTCATAGCTAATGTAGAGAACAGGAAGGGGGACCTGGGAGAGGAAGATGTGAGGAAAATTGTAAGTCATTCTCTACCTGCCAAATAAGTCATGTTAATGACGACTTTATCTGCTGTCAAAATATGTTTCTGAGGTTCACAGCTAGCTCGGTGTGTTTTGCTCTTTTCATATTTTTCTCTCTGTGGCCTTGTAATATAATGCAATAAATAGGTCCTGCCGCTCTAAGGAATGGAAGTGCGCAAAAATATTTTTTTTGCGCACTTCTAGTCATGACTGTGCAGAACAACACTGTTTTAATTATACATATCATCAAATGTGTATGTTTAGCAATCTTTTAAAGTTAACATATATTTCATTGGGGTTCCGATGGTTAACTCAAAATACAGAATATTAATATACACTAGACTTTTCAAATTTTACTTTCAGACTCTAAAACTTTTTAGTAACTTGACTTATTTTACGTTTTTAGTCCAGGTCAAAAAGGTACCAAAGATGTGGAAAGTGTAAATTGAGAGGACATAGAAAGAGTCCAATCTTCTAATGGATTTTTATTTGATTGTGTTATATCCACTTTGTAGGTGTGTGTGTGGCAGGAACTCCAGGCAGTGAGGACAGAAATCTCTGGGCTGGAGGCACAGAAGAGACACATCAGTGACACAGTCAAATCACTAGTGGTGGGTAAGAGTTAAGACAGCTTTGGTCAAAATTCATGATACAGAAGCTGAGTACATTTTTGTGATGTAAGTCATCTTTTTTTTTTCAGACCAAGAATGACAAGAAAGCCCTAAGCAGTGTAAGGTTTCCATTTTAGAATTTAAA
Organism: Hypoplectrus providencianus; assembly: GCA_028566105.1. Classification (NCBI taxonomy): domain Eukaryota; kingdom Metazoa; phylum Chordata; class Actinopteri; order Perciformes; family Serranidae; genus Hypoplectrus; species Hypoplectrus providencianus. The sequence continues at coordinate 4,101,533 of JAOWBC010001387.1, read as the reverse complement.
CTCTTATTGATTCAGTCAATCTTGACATTGTAAGTCCCTTGTTAGTTCCAGTTTTGAGTCCTTTTTTTGTTTATCACACAGCTTCCAGAGTACACCCAGGCTCTGCAGAAGGGCCGAGAGATCCGCAACAGACTCAGTCAACTCTATCCCAAAGAGACTGTGTTGGATGAGGAACACTATGGACGAGCGCTCAGACTGCCCAACACCTCACACCCTGATGTGGTGAGCACATGCACACACACACACACACACACACACACACACACACACACACACACACACACACACACATATATATATATATATATATATATATATATACTTTGCCCAGACTGTCATGGGAGAGTTATCCTGCTAAGAGTGTCATTTTAAAGAAAGTTTAGTTTGCAAACTTACCTTTCCTTTTTTTTCCAGCCAGTTGGAGATGAGAGCCAGGCAAGGGTGGTGGAGCTAGTTGGACAGAAACCAGGTGATTGATCTGAATTGCAGAACTTTTATAATTAAAAGTACTTTACCTTTTTTTTTTGTTTAAAAACGTAAATAAATGTATAAATACAAATAGCCTAATCTGCTTTCTTTTTCTGCTGAAGAGTTTGACTTTAAGCCTAGAGGCCATGTAGAGCTGGGGGAGGAGTTAGGACTCATCAGGCAGAGGTGAGGACGAGTGATCGCTGGGACTTGTCCCACCTGATATTCCAGTTGATTATACGATTGACAGAAAACAGAATGAGAATGATGTTCAGTAACCCCAGAATCTTAAAGGGATACGCCCC
>JAOWBC010001387.1:4066937-4080306 GCA_028566105.1 Hypoplectrus providencianus | reverse complement strand
ACACATACACACACACACATACAGCAGACTGACAAAACCCTTTGTTGCATTCACAGTCACAAATTCAGCTCACACATTCTCATTTTCCAGCCTTCAGATCCCCACAGCACTCAAAGAAATGTCTTCAGATGTGAACCTGTAAACGGACATCAGTAGAGACTGTACATACGATATGTTGTTTCACTTCTGCTCTTAAGATTGCTAGGAAAAGGCTGTTGCAGTTTCCTCGCGTTAAGGAAGAAAGCGACACACTTTTCTAGAGGATCTAAAAGATCTTTTGTGTCTATCTCCGCTCCAGTTTCAGTACCTGTAAAAGGTGTTTGTAAGGTAGACCCGTGATTTCATCCCAGTTGTAAACCGCCATTGGTTGCAAAGCATTCAGCACTTTGATTCAAATGTTAATTTTCACCACACAAACACAGCCATCTTTGAAACCTGAGTCATGGCAATCATCCTCAGTGGTGTGTTCTTCATGGGAAAAACTGATTCCCTACTATAAGGCGTAATATGTGTACTTTCAATATATATTTTGTGCAATAATAACTATGTGTAAGCTGTTCTGACTGTTAACAATATGTATTACTGATATTTCTGCACAGGAGTAAGTCATTATTTCCTCTTTGTTTCCTTGGTGACAAAGTAAAAACAAGGAATGTGTTTCATTTGGCTCTCGCACTGTTAAAACCTGACTGTTTGAGACGAACCAGGGTGACATGAGCAAAACACAAGAGATAGTCACTCAGACACGTGTGTCAGATGTGACGTTTGTCTGTACTTAAAGCTTACAAGGTCTAAAAGTGTCACTTCAGGTTCTCAGCCAGCTTTGCACTCTTATCTTTACAAGCCAAGGAGGAGTTGAGGGAAGAGGGAGTCACTAAAAAGCCATTATGTTGTCTCTTGTTCACACTGACAATAACATAATAAATGCTCTGTAGTCACAGTTTTCATGTCATTCATGTAAATATCAGATATCATGGTCTGTAAGCCAAGGTCATAGGAAATATGAAGCATCAGCGCCCCCAGGAGGACACTGGGTAGAAATGCACACAGTGCAGAATTAACAGGGTTACCACTGGAGGCCCACATACTGCAATAACACAATATAGACTACAGCACAGGTGAATGCAATAATTAGCCAAATAATGAATTATTTCATGTATTTTAATATGTTATCAAAGTGCATCATAGAGTTCAGATTATTTAATCTCTCTTTTTCTACACAGCCAAGATTTACAATACATTCATGTATATGAACAACTTGTGTAAACACGTAGTGATAACACACATGATGAGTCAACACTGATGAGCTCATTACTGTCAATTCCAAAGATGAGGTTTGTTCGCTTGAGAATAACTGAAACATTTTATGTTCTTTTTTTCTATATTAGTGCAAAATGTTTCCAAACAATGTATGTAATGAACCAGCGAGAAGGATGTAGGAAATGTCTGTAGGGGGTGACACAAGGGCATAGGGGACATTTCAGACAACAGGGGGGAATTATAATAAAAACACCATTTGTAATATTACTGGCCAATCAGAGTGCTGTATTTTGTGCCTGATGTATCTTACTACCAATCAATCAATAAACAGAAAGTGTATTAAACTATTAAGTGTTGTCTGTTTGGTTTATTATGTTGTTAATAATTAGAATCACCTAATCCCTATTACACCCTGTTGTTCCATTAAAATTAGCCTGTATTTGGAGAGTTTGCTTCTCTTAGGGGCCATGTGTCACTTTCTGCTAGTTTCATACATGGTGGCTTTTCAAAATAAACTTCTGTGTTCACAGTAAGTGGTTAACTGCACAAAGAAAACCACTTGACCAAGGTTAGTGTTTAACCATCTGAACTTTTTTTGGATATCGTAAATAGATATTGGGTCACCACATGCTATACATATTAAACTTTTTGCACCCTACCTGTACTTACATCCTCCCCTCTCAGCTCTGTGTAAACATCCTGCAGGTCTGTTGTGTTTTCAGTGAATATGTGTCAGATGGCCGTGACTGTATTTTGGCGATATTTCAAATAAAACATACGTGGGGTTCAGAGGGTTAAGAACCAGGTTGTCAGTATGTGACAAGTTGAGAGTGGCACTGGGCGTTGTTTTTTTTGTTTGTTTTTTTGTATAGTTTACTATTCATGAATGGAGAAGTTTATATTTTTCCTACTAAAGCTATAAGCCAGCTGTAATTGGGTATTAGTGGTTTATATTTTCCTGTTGGAAATGACTGCTACATGGTAGAAAAAACAAAACAAAAAAGGCAGTCATAGTTGCCTATTGCCATTAAATAACCGTACAACAATATAATGGAAGTTATTTTAAAGATAATTTGTGTAGTGTGATTTATAGGGGATACACCTTAAGTAATGTTACAGATAACTAGTGTATTAAAATTAAGGCAATGTCTGGAAACATCTTGGAATGTGGTCCCGATGAAAAAAGTAAAATAGCTTATGACAATAACTTTGTTTGTCCTGGGAAGCTGATAAAACCCATTACAATCCCTGATGTTTTAATGAGGTGACTTAAGGGCCGGTGGTTGCAGCAGACGCTCCTCCTGTAGTCTGTGTTGACCCAGGAGAGCCGGCAGAAGCCTGCTTGTCCAGTACAGACTCAATGTGGCTGAGCAAGGACGAGAAAAACTGGGGTACTCCTTCATAGCCTGATGGGGAGAAGAGTGCAATTATTGACTTGTTTTAGTTTAGCTTAAAGCAGTTGATTTTAGTTCACACAATTAAAAATAAATTTTTCTGAAGTCATTTTTTTAAATTAACAAACCAAAGTGTCAGCTGTCCGAACAGGTGTAGCCTTACCTAAATGCACCCATACCATTTTAACATGTATAATTTTTGCGAAATTACAATGCATGGAATTATAAAATGAAAGGTATATTATATGTAACAAATTTAGATTGAGGATGTCCTTTTTGGGGGCAATGTTGCAATGGACTTGAAAATGTTTTGTCTTTCCATAAATTCTATGTAGTTTTTGTTTAGAATTTTTGGGTTTGTTACGGTACCTCAAGATGTATTTGTATTAAACTTTTTCTATTTTTAACATTATACATCTTATAATTCGGTACTGGATTCAAACATGTCCAAAAAAAGCTATTCATGTCTGTATAGCTGCAGTACCTGGGAAAATGTTGATGTCAATGACAGTGAGGGTGTGTGTGTGTATGTTGATGATGACATCCACGCCAAACAGGGCCATGCCAAGCTGAACTCGGAGCTCCTTGACCAGGGCTGCCACGGCCTTGGAGCTGGGCGGAGGCAGACACGGCATCTGTTCGTCCAGCTTATAATCAGGAGAATGCATTTTTTGCATGAATGTCATTGTTGTCATGTCCCAAATGGGTTAAAAAGAAAAGTAGCAAAACTTACTGCTGTGAGATCAGAGCTGGACTCCGGCTTGGACACCTGATGACTGTTGAAAAAGATAGTCTCCCTTTCTGAAGGTGGAGAGAAATTACAGTTGGAGTTATGCAGTGAACAGATAAAGCAAAGAAGGTAGCTTAATAAAGGAGAAACCAAGACAGGGCAGGACATGACACAAAAGTGCACAAGTATGGACGAGGCAGAGGAGGTAGAAAAGGAAAGTACAACTGAATAGAGGACAGGGAGAGGAAGGGGGGGGGCAAAGTGAAAGGAGAGGAAAAGATAAGGAGAACACAGCGCAGGAAAGAAAGAAGGGTACAAGCTAGTAAGAGGGGGACAAAAAGAAGGAAAGAGAATGTAATTGAAAAGAAACAAAGACAATGAAATGAGACAACAGGGCAGGATCTAGAAGGAAAATAAAGGACAGGACAAGGTGCTAAAGAAAGTTACAGAGCAGAGAGGGGAAAGTAAGACTGACCGCAGGGACCTGTAGGGAAGTTCTTGAGTGAAGGCCTCTCTACGCAGAAGTATCTGTCTCCTACCACGAACACCTTGTGCAGGACAGCTCCGTGGTTGACGAAGCTCTGCAGCACACAGGGAGGATGGATATCAGCCAGACTGCATGCACTGAAGATCAGGGACATCTGCAACACATGCACATACATAATGAAGAAAGAGCAGATATTCACAGTGAATAACAAACATGACAGCACTTCAAGCAAACCACTCACCTCATGGGACAGAGAGCCATGTGCCACTCTGGTTTTACAAACTGGGGTCAAAGGAGAAAAACAGGAAGTGACTGTTGGCATTTAAATGAAAATGGCCTCTAGCCTCAAGTCTCCTTTACCCATACATGCCTGCTTTATAAAATTTAAATCTAGTAAATGGCAAAACACACACATAGCTTATATTCATGTAGCATTTTCCCCTATTGTATAATTGAATTGTATTGTATTATCACTCTATAAAATGACCACAAAACTACAGACCTAGAGCATTCAGAAGATGTGTAGCTTTTCTAGGCATAGATACAGTAAAGGGGTTTCTCAGCATTTTAGAAAGCATAAGTGTTTTTTTATACAATCACGGAAAATATAGAAATCTCCTAAATGACCAAAGTTTTTTTTAAACTAGCGTGGAGGTTTTGATTGTTACAAAGACTTTGCTGTATTGGTGTTATATTCTGGAGGAGTGCTGATCATTTTTTGTACATTCTTGAATTTAAAAACAAATGGTATCAACCCATAATTTTCTGCAACAACTTATTTGTCGTATTTGAGCACAGAAATGGACTTCAGAAAGAAACATAATAATGTCCTGAACCCTTATACAGCTTAAGAGGTTTACCTAACTGATTTTCTTGTGTATTTTTTATTGAGATTTATAGATTTAACAACTTGGCACAGTGCTGAGCTGCATCTCAAATCAATCTTCAGATTCTCAACGTTAGATAATGTGCATCACTCCCATTTAGCATTTATGTTGACCTGCTATCTCCCCCTAAAAATCCACAGCCATCAACCACCAGATTCTCAGTTATGAAACTAAAAATATAAGATTAAAAAATGAAGTAAAAGGCTACAAATGGACAGAAAGTGAACTAACTGAGAGGAAAGCTTAGGCCCTGGGTCGTCACAGCCTGCTGAATGGATGACAGGTCACTGGCACTAATGATCTCGAGGTAAGGAGGACTGCAGATACGCCAGTCTGTTGGACAGAACAAAACAGGGTAAGGCGTTATTGTCTATGAGCAGCAGTACAATCCAATCTGCATTATGAAGCTGCAGTTCACCTCGGAGTGACTTGTGCAGCTTGCTCATAATCCGATAAGAGGCAAAGCGGTCCAGTAGCTGGGTCATGGCAGGCAGGGGGTCCAGAAGAACAGTACTGGGATGAGCCAACACATAGTGCTGTAATGTAGAAGAATGCATGAATGGCTGAATGAGGAAAAATACAGCTGAATAAACAACAGATGTTCCTCCCCATGGGTTGACTTTGAGACAAGCCCCTTGACACTGACATGCAATAGCCCCCACCAGCCTGTCTGCATAGGAAGACATACAGACTTTATAGTTTGTTCTTTTTAATCCCTCTTTATGGCCATTTACTGTCTCTGTAGTTGTTTTATGTCTCTTAGTATTCATTTTGAATTTCGATGTAGATGTTGTTTGTTATCTCTTTGTAGTCAGTCTGAGTCTCCTTGCAGCAGTTTTTTGTCTCTTTGTAGTCAAACAGCCTTACCTGGAAGTTAGCAAGCATCTGCTTTGATTGACTGTCATGTTCAGCCTCCACAATGACATCAGACAGCTTATGAACGATGACGTCAAAGGGTCCCTGGGGCAGCAGTGGCTGAGTGAGGTCAATCTGACAAAGGAAATGTGGCAGAGTGTTTGTTAATGACAAAGTATCAAAGGTATTATATTATGTACTTATCATGGCTGTGTTTGAGGAGGATGGTACCCCCATTTCAGGTGATAATCTAAAGATTTCTTGTTGTTTTAGTTTGTTTTTCATTCGTGTTTTAGTTCTTTTCTTTGTGTAGGTGTCCCCACCCATGAATCTATCATTGGAGAATTTGACTGGAAAACCATTGTAGAAATCATCATTCATCCCCCAAAAAGTTTTAGAATAGTCAACTAACTCTTGGTTAGAGCTCCAGTCTGATACTACCTGAGTTTGGATAAGCAGTGAAAGATAATTGTTATTCAGAGAAATTGTTTAAAAAGAAGAAAATGAAAAATAAATAAATACTGAAATACAAACACATGCATGCATTGATTTATTTATCATTCATATTCTATTTTATCATTTGTTTTATAACTATTCTTTGCTTCATTCCTCTTTATATTTCCTCATTTATTTTGTCATTCTTTACTGATTCATTCGTTGTATGGCACTCCCACTGTTCCACAAGTCATTACAGAGTAGTCACAGCAGGAATGTCAGGTGTAACTACTATCACTGGTGATCCATAGCAGGGCCCTGTCACCAGACAAAAGGGACCGCACAATAATTAATAGCTACACTGATACTTACTTGGTTGAATCGTAACTTGGGAGTTAGTAAGACATGTAATTATACTGTATACAGTACATGACAATAAAGACTTGAGGATCATGTTCTGGGAATTTTGTGGAATATTCAATTAAGTAGTAATTAAGTAATAGTAATTAAATACCATCTTTATTGCATCTTTTGGTCAAAAAGTATTTAAATAGTGTGCTTCTGTCTGTCAAGAAATGTTTGACCAGCAAAAAAAGGTCAATGTCATAACCTGTGATCCACTGAAGGACTGTCAGAAAGCTTTAACAGTTTCTGTGATCAATGATTTAATTTATTTCATTCATGACTCATAATAATTATAGTTATTTATTGTAATTTGACTATTTTTGCCTGTATTTGTGCCTGCTTGTGACATGCATATAATGTAGGAAACAGTGTAATCAAGTTTCTGAATAGAGGTATCTCTTATGATCATGTGTAGATATTCATTGGCACTGAAATGTCAGTGCAGACATTGTTCAGAGTTTTGCAACAAGCAGACTGTAGGTGGAGGCTGCAGGTGGCTGTGACATGGATTACTACAGTTGTGGACATGTGTAAATGACATGTGTGTGTGTGCGTGTGTGTGTCTGGATGCAGTGTTCACTCATCTTCGAATTGGTTAAGCTTTAGAATGATAGAATAAAATGCTTCAAATGCATAGTGTTGGTGTTATGGCATCCATGCAAAGGTAATAATTCCTCTATCCTATATTGATTTAATATATGTGAAGAAAGGCACTTACCTCTACCACTTCCACTCCATGATCCCTGCAGAAAAAAATACAAAAATATTTGTTTAATTGGGGATGAGTCATGTGATGTCAAACAAGGCTGACAATCAATGATGTTTCACTGTAAATGAAAAACAGGTTATTGTTAGTGTTTGGCTACTTTTGCTGCCAAACTTTTTACTATTTTCGTTTGTTTTGTTTTTTACAATGTAGAGTAGCAATAAAGATTCATAAATACAGATTATCGTCGCTGTTGATAAAGGATTGCACAACTGTAGATTAGCAACTATGGTGTGGGTGTACAACAGCCATTCTTACACTTCCCTCAACTGTACTTCATTCAGCTGGAATAAAATCATTATATCTCATTTTTCTAAAGCAATAAACTTTTAAGGGGCCACACTGTGAGAACCTAAAGGGGGGCATTCACTTTTACCTGATAGACAAGCAGATCTACATAAAATGTAAAAGTCAAACATCAGCTTCAACTTACGCACAGAAGTCTGCAAAAGCGTCCAGGTTCATCCTCCTGCGCTTCTTGTCGCTGAGACAGAAGCCAACCCTGCGACCCGACATTAGTCTGTGTGACCGGGGGCCGCCAGCAGCCAAATGACAGCAGAGAGGGACGGACACAGGGACGTCTAAGCCGCTCTTCTCCAGTCAACCTCCTCCTAATTTTTCTACTGACAACTCTTTATCAAACCCTCTGTCTTTAGAAAATCACTTCTCCACATTCATTTGTCCTCGTAGAAAAAAAGAGAGAGAGCGAGAGCCAGTTCAACTGGTAAAGTCACTTGACTTCCTTATTGCTGCCATCCAATAATAATGAAGTGAGCCCAGTCATGGAGCTGCACCATGGGACCCACCGTCCTTACTGAACTATAACTGAAAGAGAAAGTAAAAAAAAAAAGCCTCTCGGAGAAGAAACGCCATTACCCTGCCTGTAGCAGCTCAGACATGCTGTTTGTCATTAACTAGACGTCTAAAAGAAAATACAACGATTGTTCAGGTCGATAAAAACCAACATTAAGTTCAACTGAGGTCACGGGGAGAAAAAAATGTCTCGCGGCTCAAACGCAGGTTTCGACCGACACATCACCATATTTTCACCGGAGGGCCGCCTCTACCAAGTCGGTAAGAGAGGCACTTTTTGAGCTGTTTTAGAGCTGGAACATTACTCTACCTGCTACTGCACAAGCTACTATTGCCATTACCAATCTATAATTAATACTGTGAATGCAAACAATGCTGGACTGCAAGAATTAGACTACCTGTTAACATGTAGCTTAATTGGTTAGCTTGTCCGGTGCAGAAGTGTGCTTAGCATCAAAATTTACGTCCATGTTTCTCTTAAAAAAGAAGTTGGTTTTTTTTTCCAAACAAACAGTCAACAAAATACAGCCCTGTATGTATAGGGTTTTTGCAGGTTAAGGGAGGCTATGCTTTATTACTTTGTTCCTCAAATGTAAGTCAACTTTCTAAAGTCAGTGGTAGATGTGTTTAGATGCTCCTCAACTCAACATTAACTTTAAAAAAAAAAAAAAAAAAAAGTTTTAATGACACAAATGAGAGAGCAAGTGATTTTTTGTTTTCCACACGTGTCATGAATTTTGGCGAAATAAATTTGGTCTCCACATATTATACATTTCTCTACAACCTCTACTTACATCCTCCCCTGTCCTCTCCTCTCTGCTCTGTGTAAACGGCCTGCAGTTCAGTCTAATGTCAGTGAATGTTAATACATGTTGGTCAACACACAATTCGCACATTTTATCCACGTTTTATTATCTTCTGTCTGTATGTTATGCAGAGTATGCCTTCAAAGCCATCTCCCAGAGTGGGTTGACGTCCGTGGGGATCCGGGGGAAGGACAGTGTTGTGGTGGTTACACAAAAGAAAATTCCTGTAAGATGTTACACACACACACACACACACACACACACACACACACACACACTAACATTTGGATAATGATGATATGATTCCAAGCAAAACAGTGAAGCCCCTCAGGAGCCGTGACTCCAGCTTTTAGCTGAGTCAAATATATGACTCACATTACCGAGCTAAGGACTTCTTGTTTTCTGGGAAAAAAACTCATAGATTTATTTTGTTTCATTTGTGATGCCTTGCCATCATAATTATTTTCTTATTTGTGAGTGAATTTGATGTGACACTGTAACCTTTACCTGACTGCAGGACAAGCTGCTGGACTCTGCAACTGTGACCAACATGTTTAATCTAACTCCTCGCATTGGCTGTGTAATGACTGGGCACGGCGGTAGGTACCGGCATGCACTCACTCACACACACACACACACACACACACACACACACACACACACACTTACTCTGTCTATATATATCTTATTCAGGTAAGAAGTCAGTTCAGAAGTTCTTCAGAGAAGAAATAAAAACTAACTGATAAAAAGCTAAGACAGGCTGAGCCTAACCGAGTTAAACACACATTCTTCAACAACCTGATGGTACTTTTCTTCTTTTTAGTAGCCAGTCAGGTTAGCTGACTGCTTCATTTGAGTAATTTAATCCATATAGATGAATATAAAAATACTAAAAACAGGTTACTTGAAACAAACGGTAAATACTATATGTATAAAGCTAATTGTGAAAGAATAGGAAGCTGTGATGTAACCACTGGACCCTAAGATAATGTTACTGTATATAGAAGTAAACTGATGTGCAGTTTGTAAATGGATAACACTACAGAGTTCAATTAGTCTATTCAGTTTTTTTCAATAAGGATGAGAAGTCTGGAAAATCATGTTCATTCAAGAAAAAGTGACTCTGTCCCCCTCTCCTGTGCAGCGGACAGTCGCTCCCAGGTTCACCGGGCACGAGTGGAAGCAGGAGAGTGGAAATACAAGTTCGGATATGACATCATGGCAGACGTGCTGTGTCGTAGATTGGCTGATATATCCCAGGTCTACACACAAAATGCTGAAATGAGGCCTCTTGGTTGCTGTGAGTAAGGGTCTTGTTCGTTCCTCAACCTTGTACTGTTTGATGTTTTAGATTTCTGGTTCAGCATGAATACATGAACCATTACAGCCCTATAAAATCTTCCACTCATCTCTCTTTCTCTTTTTTCTCTGTTGTCTTGCAGGTATGATCATGGTAGCAATGGACCCTCAGCAGGGCCCTGTCCTGTATAAATGTGACCCTGCGGGCTACTACTGTGGCTTCAGAGCTACAGCCGTTGGGGCCAAGCAAACAGAGGCCAACAGCTACCTGGAGAAGAAACTGAAGAAGAAGCCTGACCTGACACACGACAGGACAGTGCAGGTAGAGTGGAACTGTAGGATCGGTCAGTAAATCAACGCACATTCTTTTGTCGTGTCGCATGTATCCTTCATTTTATAACAGTAAATAATTCCACGTCATCGTCAATAGAAAAATTTTCTTTATCTTTCTATTTGCGGTTGAAAATTAGTTTGCCCTTCTGCTCTCTGTTCAAACACACCTGTTCACGCCCTTCACCTGAGCCCAGGTGACGTCTAGCAATATTTCATAAACATTATCAACATTATTTGATTAGGATTAGATTATATATGTAGATGGCAACATGATAAAATGTTACTTACATGAACATGAGATGATCTAGATAAACGAAATCAGTGTAATGGCTTCAACAGGAACTGAATGTTTTCTTTACTGAAAATATTACTGAGAGAAGCCTGCTTTGGGTTGAATGCTATACTCAACAAACCTTTTTTCTTTCCAGTTGGCTATATCGTGTCTGTCCTCTGTCCTGTCTGTGGACTTCAAGGCCACAGAGCTGGAGATCGGTGTGGTCACCAAAGAAAAACCTAAGTTCAGGTACCTTCACTCAGACTACTGTAAATCTGTTCCATCCTGTGAACTAAAAGCCGTCTCAGAGAATTTTTTGCTTTTTTGAAAATTTTACTCACTGTGGTCCTGTATTTCACTGCAACATATATAGTATTTATATAAAATCCTGCATGTGGAATAGTCTTAATTGAGTGCGGTGGAAGACAGTATGGAGGCAGACTGCTTCATTTCCTTTACACCATAAGATGTGTGATTTAGAAAGAAACAAATTCCATTCATTCATAAAAGATTAAATTATGATGTTGTTCTAATGATAATGAATGTCATGACTGACAAAAATAAGTAGTAGCCACTGCTTTGCATTTTCTTTTCATGCAGTTCACTTTAAGGTTGTAAATCAGAATTTTTTATGTTCTTTATACATCTTGCAGGATGCTGACGGAGGACGAGATCGAAGCCCACCTGGTTGCCATAGCAGAACGGGACTAAAGGTTCCCTCACAAACTTCAGACTGCGACTTGTCATTGTATTTCATTTGAAGCCCAGTTTACTAACACTGCAAAAGCAAAAGTTTAAAGATGAAAGCTCACACCTGTGTGTGTGTTCAGGAAGGTCAATCATGCACACCTGAAGATGTTTTATTAGAGGTTCATATAAGTTTGATTTCCGGTGTTTCACCAGGCATTCCTAGTAGGTTCATTTAAAAGTAAAATAATGCAATGTTAAAATTCTGATACATAAAACCATCTTTGGAGACAACACAAGCAACACATTCCACCTTCACACTATACAATGTATTAATATGTTTGAAATGCAAAAGTTTCTGGGTTCTACTGATGTCCTATGCCTGGAACTGGTTTTGTTTGAATGTGTACAGAGGATTTTTCATGCAGCGTATTTAATACTGTAAGTGGTGTATAACACCAGCCTTGTTGTCATCTCTACACCTACAAATTTGCAATAAAAAGTCCATTAAACTCATTGTCAGTCCCTCTTAAGACCAACCTGAACACATATTCTTCTTTTTGTTATTCAGATATGAATTGTTACAAGGACCATGAAAAATATACTGAAGATATCTGCTCTAGTGTATGTGGATTTTTTTTTTTTTACTTTATTATACTAGTAACCAGTTGGTAAAATCTCTTTATATATTTTTTCACATTTCATTTAAAGTTTTACTTAAAACACAGAAAGTTACCTTTATTTCACATTAGGGAATATGTGTATTTTTTGTACTTCGGCAAAGAATTGTAAGAACTGTAATTTAACAATGAAAAAAACGTAATTTACAGATTTCACTTGTGTTTCATAGTTAATATTTGTCTTAAGCGTAATTTCCAATTTTTTATGGCTTCCATCCTCAATGTAGAAACAATAAGGCAACACTGTTAAATAATTCAAAACATTTCGCGAAGAAAAAATAATGTTATGGATGGATGGATGATAAAACAACTTTTATGACAAAATATGATTAAAATAAGTGCCTGTTTTGCTTTAAATTGAATGCACTTGGAATGGCTGGATCACAGTTTCAAGTCTCCTGATGAAAAAACATTACCCCTGTGAGACACCAGATGGCATCAGTGAGTCGATAACTTGAGCTGAATGGTGAAAGGTTAGTCTGTGATCTCAATGGCAAAGACAAGACAGAATCCACAACTTCATCCAGCAAACGATATTGTGGCTGATGATATGCACACAGGAATTAACAACAAATACACCTGTTAGAGATGAGAAAGTTCCACAAAAAAATGTGTTTAGGTATTTGATCGGCTATTGTAAGAAAAAATCATCATCATAAAATGCTGACTTATTTCTTTTGACAAATTAAAAACGAATCCTCTCTGCTGTGTTAAAAGCCTGAAGTGAAGAATCATGTCTTCACAGTGTTGACCAGGAGCCCAGAATTTATTGTTTTTTGCAGGATCTAGTTATTCCAAATGGTTTATTCTTGACATTTTAAATAAGATAAAGAATTATGTGATTTTGATAGAAAGTTTTATGCTTTGTTTTATAACTTTTCCATACTAATTACCTAAGTAACATAATAAAAGATAATCAAAAACAATTAAATGAAGTCATTAGGAGCAAATGGATTGCCAAAGTAATGAAAATGTTATGATAGAATAAAGCATCTGTGAGATATGATAGTATACCTCTGGGGTCTTCCGGTGCCCCAGCCACTCTGGATGATGGTCATCTACTGTGTCTGCTGTATTGTTATTTATTCTGAGCTAGGTTATGCAACCACTAGATGGCAATGTTGTGTCTGTCTCTAACTCCCTCTTTCACAACAGAATCCAGTGATTCTGTTTGTACTTTTCTATTTGAGGAAACCTATTTTGACTCTTGAAAACAACTACACTTCCAAGTCTAAATTCGAAATTTGTGTGTGTGTGT
>JAOWBC010001387.1:4018481-4038462 GCA_028566105.1 Hypoplectrus providencianus | reverse complement strand
TTATTATTATTATTATTATTATTATTATTATTATTATTATTATTATTATTATTATTATTATTATTATTATTATCTAAAAGCTTGAGCTTTGAAGATTGATTTAAGTTCTTCTAGTCAAAAAATTTGAAATAAAAATGTTCATGTTGTTTCAATTATTCATTGAAACTGTAGTATGTATGTTATAATATGAGAATAGCATCTCAACAACTTTGGTTGTTAGGTTGATACCATTTTCTACACAAGTTTGGTGCTAAATCTAACCAATATCTACCAATAAATAATTGATAAAAAGTGTAATGAAACCCCTCCTAATGACCACATTTAGACACCTAGAATGACCCAGGCCTCTACTTTGTGGTTGTAAGGTTCACAAGCCTTGGTTATCCTAGAGCACAAATCAGCTAATTTCAAACTGTAAAGTAAAGTAAAGAATGCTCTTCCTGAAATATTACTTGCTCACTGAATTCACAGGAGTCTTGACTTTCAAGTCCCAATTTATGTCAGTTTAATTTTGTTTACAGATCCAAGTAAGAAGAAATAATCAAACAAGCAAAAATAACATTTGTTCTGCATGGTTCTTGCCCCAAACTACATGGGATAAGCATGAAATGGGACTGTATATATATGGCTGACTTGTCGATACCCACGGAGCATTTCATTCACATATCTTGAGATGGGCAGTCAAGGGACCCCTACAAAAATGGACATGTCGGTTTTTCCCTTGACAAACTTAACCTAATTCCGGGGAATCATTTAGTCTTACTGACAAGATATGTCAACATGGTATCAGCTGATGCCTTAGGACTTTTAACTTCACTGAAGCTTTTCAACTGGGCCCGCTGTAGCTTTGGGAAATAGAAAACTGCTATGAGACATCCTAACATATATCACCTTGACAATGCACTGGGATTGGAACTGTATCAGAAAAAGAGCTGAAAGGTTAAGATAGAAAGCAAAATGTCTTGGAGAAGTGATAAAAATACCCAACCTCTGCCACTCTAAAGCAATCATAGGTGCCACCAGACTAAACAGTGCTGACCTCACCCAGATGTACTGACTGACTGTGGGGTTACGTATGTGTGTACTGCCATGTGTGTGTCCGTCAACACCAATGAAGCTGTGGTGCCCATTCAAAACAACAGGATTAAAAGCTGGTGTTTGATTAGATGTTTGTTTGTCTATGTGTGTTTCATTGTAATGAGTACAGCTGAGGCCACAGTAACACGAGTGAACTGTGTGTGTGTGTGTGTGTGTGTGTATTTCATTGTAATGAATATGGCTGAGGGCATGGCTTTATCCCTTTTAATCAAGGAAGTAGAAGGATGAAATGAAACACTGATGAGGGGAATGATGTCAAGCCAGAAAAGGATATTAATTGTACTGCCGAAGTCTTACGCTGGCGTGTTTTGCTTTCTGTTTGTGTGTGTGAAAGACGGGACAAATAAGAATTTTCAGACAGCAGTAGAAACCTGGATCAAGAAGTCACTGTATCATCAGACAAAACTGAGTAGAGTGGAATTGCTGTTTGACCTAAACGAAGAAGTCAATTATTTTGCATTTTTGCAGTGATATAAGAGAGATGGGTACATATATGCATGTTTGTGTATGGTTAGGAAGGAGAAGAACAAGGGTACAGAGCCAAATGTCTACAAGTACTGTTCCTTGGTGTGAGGAAGTTGCTATTTTTATGGTGTTTTACTGCCATCTAGTGGTGTTACTGGCATCAGTGTTGTATCAGGACTTGCAGGGGTTTGTAGTGTTAAGGCTGCAGAAGTTGACTATTAACTTTTGAAAGATTGTTGACCAATTAATGTGCGTCATAATATTTTATTGTGAAGGACCATAAAGGGAAAATGGGCTGTTATTCTTATGTGTCTAGAAAACCTGGGAGAACTTGTTCAGCGTGTGTCAACATGCGTAGGCTGGGAGCACTCCTTCCTCACCACAAACTATTTAGTTAACCGGAGATCTGCTGGGGTTTTGGTACCAATTTTGCATTTCCTGGGTTGCTTTTACCATTGCATTGATATGCACTTAAATCAATTTCTATAATGATGTTACAGAGCTACTCAGGTTTTGGGTGTTTTAGCTTTATACTGCCATGTAAACCTATGGGTCCAAAGGTGATCGATTACTGGTTATTCACTTTCCAGTGCCTGGGCTGCCAACACAAACAAGGAGACCACAAAAGGGATCAGTGGCATATTGTTTTCAAAATAACATCCCCATTTTATGGGACATTTTTAGTATTAAACAGATAAAACGGAAGTGTGAATACCACTAAGACAGAGGAGTTTGTGTAACATCCATTTATTACCACCTTATATGACAAATCTGGAAATTACAAATATTGTTTAATTGAAACATCATCCTCAACATTTCAAAAAAAGAAAAAAAAAAAGAAAAAGGAAATCAAATTGAGCAAAAAAATTAAAAATTAAGTTAAAAGGGTGACGAGTCAACCTGAGAAACGGTATACACATGATCAATTGATCCGGAGAAAAAAAAAAATAGAAGCAAAGGGGGGACGTATACAGAAAACATGACCAGTATTATTTGTCATGTAACACGGATTTACAACATTATCACATTTTAATTGGTTATTTTGTTTTCTAAAAAATAATTTTCACACTTTGAGAGCTTTCAGTTTTGGAGAGCATTACAAACCTAGATGAACCTTTGTCATAAAAAGGTTCTTAATTAAAAAAAATGAGCCACTGCTACAAAAGTATCTCCAACACCATACTTGTGCTCTCAGGCTTTAGCTTTGGCTTTAAATAATTAGATGAAACCAATTCAAACACCACAAAAACAGATGGTTAAACTCTTCTGTCAGATAGGAAAAGAGCGTCTACAAGAGGATCAAACTTTGGTGCCAAAATGAGTCAGTAGCTTCACCTTACAGTAGAAAAAGATCAGTTCAAATTTGTTTTATTTTCTTTGTTCTCGTAGGTGTTTTAATCGTATTTATCCCCCCATTTCCATGTCATCCACAAATAGTCTGAAGACAAAAAAAAACCTGTGCGTGAGACTCATTTGGAAGGAAAAAAACCTAACATGATGAATAAGAGCAATGATCATTAAGGTAATCATAAGTCATCTTCTCCAATGATGCTGATGGATTGTGTACAATATGCTTTGGTGATCAGAGCTAAAACTCATGCAGACACATACAGGGACAGAAAGTCCAGACTCGAACTCCATGAGAAGAGACTAGTCTCTGCACATTTCTGGGCGAGGCTGGTAGAGGATAGAGAGCAGGAGAAGAGGACCAGGTAAGTTCTTCTAGCACCCTGCTGCAGAAAAGAGACAAAAGTCCCCCAGCAGACACATACCTATCCTCTCCTCCTGTCTGTCCCTCCCAATTTTGCATTGTTCTAGTCCATGATTTTGTCCTTACTCTATCCACAAATATCCTTATCTTTACCACAGAGTCAGATTAGAGACAGTGCAAACTGGGAGATGTATGCTTGAGGAGATCCCATCACCAAAGAGTTGGTACATGCACAAAAAGAGAGTACCCTAGAAATCTGCTGCAGAGAGCACTAAGAAAAACACGACTATACACTTTATTCATAATATAATCAGTTTTCCTCTACACACTACTAACACAAGGAGGGAGAGAGGGAGGGAGTAGGTGAGGGGGAGTGGGACGGAGAGACGGACTGGTGAGGGAAGGGCAGGAAGAGGTGAGAAGGAGAAAGAGGAGGAGAGAGAATTTAGGCGCGCTCCCCACGAATACGACGTGCCAGCTGGATGTCTTTGGGCATGATGGTGACACGCTTGGCGTGGATGGCGCACAGGTTGGTGTCCTCAAAAAGACCCACCAGGTAGGCCTCGCTGGCCTCCTGCAAAAACGGAAAGCAGGAAATGGAAGAATTCTTATTAAAGTAAAAATTACGAGCTGATAAATTGATCAATCATGTTTGGCTCTGGAAACTTTGTTATGGGGGATTGTCATCACGATGACACATCTTTTTAATTCTTAATTTAACTAATGTCGTCATAAAACAATCAATAGATTTAAAGGCAGTTCACATAAAACAAAAGCTATAATTGATGTAAGCAAAAAATGGGGAAAAATGTTTTGCAGACAGAACCAAGCAAAGGCTGTCTAGTTGTTGCTTTTACTTTTCAAGTTCTCTTAATTTATTATAATGGTGAATGGATTTTTATTGGCTTTCAGCATTTATCGATAAATAAATCACTCTAAAATTGATCTCAGCATTATTGTTAGCCACTGAAGTTGTGTTATTGTAGTTATTGTTGTGCTTAGCACTCCACTTTACATGTGATAGAACAATTTTCATAAAGTATAGATTATTAGTTATCTTTATAGTATGGTACTCTTAACTCCCATGAAAAGAACTGTTAGAGAAAAGCCCTGGCAGTTAGCCACTGCGTCTACAGAGAAGTGTGAACACCAGGTAACATAAATCATATACATAAACTGACCTGCAGGGCTCCGATGGCTGCACTCTGGAAACGCAAGTCAGTCTTGAAGTCCTGGGCAATTTCTCTCACCAGGCGCTGGAAGGGCAGCTTGCGGATCAGCAGCTCAGTAGACTTCTGATAACGACGGATCTCACGCAGAGCCACAGTACCAGGCCTTCATGATACGTAAAAAAAAAAAAAAAAATTGTGTTGGGTTGTAGAATATCAACAGAATTTTAGTCACAGCAAGCACAGTCACCTACAATTTGTTTAGTGAGTTGACAATCAAGGATTTGTGAATGATTTTGGTCCCATGTGACACTGAAACTTTGAACATATATCTGAAAAGTTGAGTCACTTCAATTTTAGAAACATCATTAACTCATGGTTAAGAATTTCAGTCTGGCTTTATTCAGAGAAAAGAACAGGTGTTTTATTCTTTGCTTGACTCACCTGTAACGATGGGGCTTCTTGACGCCTCCAGTTGAAGGGGCGCTCTTGCGAGCAGCCTTTGTGGCCAGCTGTTTACGTGGGGCTTTGCCTCCAGTGGACTTACGGGCAGTCTGTTTTGTACGGGCCATGGCTACTAAAAATCACCTGAGGAGGATAGGGAGGTTAAAGAATTCAATGAATTTGGTTTAGTATGCAAGAAAGTTCTTTAAAATTCACTTTTAAGTTGTGTTAGCTCGGACTTTACCAACCTCGTTTATGCAAAAATGGTAATGGACAAAAGTTATTTTTTATTTTGTTGGTTTTATATTCCTGGCGTTGATGTGATACCACTGTTGTGGAAGCAGCTTCCTTAATAGTGCTTATTAACACTTTTAAATGCAAAGGAATACAAACTTAATATCGTGCGGTTTGGAACAGGAAACTTCAATTAAGTTAAAGTTAACTTTTGGGATAAATAAACATTCACGACAATCCCTGTTACGATCCCCGACAAGCATCAATCAAAGATGAATGACGACACTATTGGCTGGTACACCAATACGCTTCTAAAGCTATAACGTTTAAACCAATCAACATGCAGAGTTTTAAAGGTGGGCGGGCTCTACAGCTGCCTTCCACTGTTGCTAGGTCCGCCTACCGCGCTCTGATGATGGCGGCGGTTTGATGCGCAAACGGGATAAAGACCCAGGGCAGAAGAGCAAAGGAGTAGCGCATAAACAACTTCAAATTTAAGAATAACCGCTGTTCCAGCGTACCGGGAAATAAGAGAACAACACAGAAGACATTTCAAGGAACTCATAGATATCCATAGGAAGGTTGAACGGTCCCTAACAGCTGCGTAGAACCGAGCTGAACCGGCGCATAATTTGAAACAGAAATTTCCCTCATCTCAACGGCTGCAAAAAAGACTGCATTTCGCCGTCGTTTCGACAGCCGTGTTTGTTATTTTCCCTCACGACAAAATTAAAGGTTTTCCACCATTAAATGAACCATTAAAATAAAACTGAAATACAACTTAAAAATACAAAGTTCATTCACAAACACGGTGACATATTTCGAGAAGCTTACCTAGGGGAAAAGTGAGTAGAAGTCGTGAGAAATGTCTCGCTTGTCTCTATTTTCTTCTTCGTATCCACAATGGGAAGCAGCGTCCAGCGGGAAAATGGCCGCCGCGTCAATCATCTGTCCCACAATGCAACAGTGTACATAACGTTTCTGTAGTTACTTTTAACAGTTTTGATGTATGTTTGTAAACACAGGGTATATCATTCAATTGAGCTATTTATGTTAATCGAACAGGTCGGTATTTAACTGTTCACCAGAAGAACGGAAATGCGGATATGCTGCTGCTGTTTGAAGTCTTTATTTTATTTTAAAGATTGACTGTGACCATTCGGCTTAAACTGAAAGGCATTTAAAAGTTCGTCGTTTTTTGTTTGTTAAAACTGTTTATCCAACTGTTTTTTTTTGTTTTGTTTTGTTTTTTTACTTTATTGCACTTTACAATAATTGTTACAAATGTTGGTAAGATTAATTTTGTTTGGGGCTTTTACGGTTTGTAAACACTAAAATTCTGGAGGTTTCAGCCAAAGTATGTCTATATGGATTTGATGTAGTCATAACAGCTCAAAATACTTATTTTCGTTTAAATGATTAAGTTGCACACTCCCTACTTTTACATATTTGCTGTACATGATATAATAAATAAGCTAAGTATCTTCTGTATGCCATCTATATCTAAACATTCCATATTATTTCCCCTCTATGGAACAAAGTATAACCAAACCTCATTATACAAATATATTAAAACAAATTTAGCAGCACTAGAACAAGGATAAAGATTGACTGATTGAAATGTGTGCTAAAGAATGTCACTATTATTCTTGTAAATATGCTTTCATCAGTAGTTGCAGATACATTTTCTGTCACAGTAATCATTTAAATGCAAATATGATTTTTTTTTTTTTTTTTTTTTACCGTAGATATTCACTCAAACAGCTTATTTAACCACAAGAATCAGTTTATTATGTGTGAATTCCAGAGTACAAATATTTTTTCTTTTTTTTTAAAAATGACTGAAGACATAAATCAAAAACACAGTAGAAAAAAAAGGTTATCATATCAACCTGAGAGAGGAACAAAAAGTCAAAACATTACCTGGACATAATAACGTGGCTGAAAATCAAAATATGATCGCCGTAGGTCTGCTACATATACGCCGTTTGTATTCTGCCAAAAATGCAGTGTCATAGCACAATGACATTTCTAATTGACAACCAAAATCAATTTTTTGTTTTTTGATACGTGAAACACTAACAGTAGAAATACACCCATTATTGTAAAAAAAGAAAAAGCACTACTTTTACAACAAATCTATTGAAAATAATAGAAAAAAACTGAAGACCCAATATATCAATGTATATATCCATCTGAAGATGAAAATGTCTTAACCTTAATGCAACTTCCTATGCAGATTTCATATCGCACACTATTATTCTTGGCTTTCAAAGACACCTTATGCATGAGTTAACAAGCATTCCTGTGAGCTAACTAGTTATACTTGAGGAGTGTAATTCAAAGTTTCAAACTGACATAGAGATATTTCTAAAGAAACTCTGCTACTAGTAGCACCAAAGAAGACATGATCACACATTTTACGGTTATCACAATCATATGATATATATATATATATAGGACCTCAAACCAAACTACCAACTAAGTATAGAGGGAGGACAGGGATGGAAAGAATGGTGATGGGACAAGCATATAACAAATCAGAAAACACTTTAAGCACGCTCCCCACGAATGCGACGTGCCAACTGGATGTCTTTGGGCATGATGGTGACACGTTTGGCGTGGATGGCGCACAGGTTGGTGTCCTCAAACAGACCCACCAGGTAGGCCTCGCTGGCCTCCTGTAGATGGAAAGGTAAATATCAGACTGTTAGTTGGAATGATGAAACATTATAATACTTTAATTTCTTTATTAATAGTGAATGACACTGACCTGAAGAGCTCCGATGGCTGCACTCTGGAAACGCAGGTCAGTCTTGAAGTCCTGGGCGATCTCTCTCACCAGGCGCTGGAAGGGCAGCTTGCGGATCAGCAGCTCAGTAGACTTCTGATAACGACGGATCTCACGCAGAGCCACAGTACCAGGCCTGGAAAGGATAGGCAAAAATATACACATGCATAATCTGAGATTGGTGCAGCTAAACTGACCAGAACTTTTTAGGTTTCAATAAAAAGCCGACTATTCTTAACCTTGTGCACCTATTTCATTTTCACCGGGAACCTCTGCACAAAAAAAGGGCAAAAGAATGTTTGAATATCAGCTCACTCTTTTTCAACTAAAAAGAGTCTGGGAGAGACTGGCTGTGGGAAAACAAATGACTACATGACTACATCTGTATGTATGCTGGGTTTTAATTTATATACATATGTACAATAAATGGCATAAAAAGCATTCATTGTGTTATTATTTTTCCAACACAAAAAGAAGAACTATATGAGCTTTCACCTGTAACGATGGGGCTTCTTGACACCACCAGTGGAAGGGGCGCTCTTACGAGCGGCCTTGGTGGCCAGCTGTTTACGTGGGGCTTTGCCTCCAGTGGACTTACGGGCAGTCTGCTTGGTACGGGCCATGGCTACTAAAAATCACCTAAGGGCACATGAGAAAATTTGCTCAGATAAGATAACAACATTGGAATTTAGGCACATGTGCAGCAGAAGGGAAGACGATGTCAGGAGTAGAAATGTACTTTTCCAGATGTAACTGATTTAACTAAGAATTTCAATATGGCAAGCGCGATACAAAAAAGAGAAAATAAATGTAGAAAAAAATAAATCTGCATCCGAGTCTAAGTTTTTTTTTTTTTTTTAATTACATATAAGGCAGTTTATGTAATGATTTTTGGAAAAACGGACAGAAAAGCTATCGAATCGTTGCAGGGCGCTTTATAATGTGAACCAGTCACATTCCTTAAACTACCTCAGGAGGCGGGATGTTGCAAATCTTCCGGCCAATGAAAGCACGACAATTGCCATACAACCCCCGCCTCTTGCGCAGTGAACATGGGTCCGTTCGTTTCTTCATACTTAACACCCCGGTTGCGCACAAGCCTTGATTTTTTATTCAGAATAAGCTATTTTGAAGGAAAACCAGGCGACCCCGCCCACACCTGCTGCCCCGTGTCGGCAAACGACCATACCTAAAGATGATGGCTGGCTGCTTGGCTCGAAGAATGTAAACGGGAAGGAAAAATCGTTGTAGCAAACGAAGAGGGTGATGATAAAAACGACGGAATAATATAAAAACTATGGCATGAAAGCGGAATTTAGTTTTTGAAGACGACACTACACATGTCAGAGGATCAACTGATGAACAATATTTTGTCAGATGACCCCTCATTTTAGGCGCATTTCCGAGTCAAATTTGACCAGATCACAAGTGCTTTTCAGGTCCCCGACTCCCCGAGCAGGCAGATAATAGCTCGACAGCTCTGCGTTTTCTTTTTCACCAAAAATAAACGAAAAAACACATCCATCCGAGAACTAACATGACATTATATTATAGATTTGAGTTTTATTGAAATGATGATACTTACCCTTGAAAACTTAGTGAAAGATTGCTGCTCAAAAATTGGAACGTATTCTTGAGTCTCTAAAGCGTTGTTCTCGCTATAAAATGAAGGGAGGAAAAAAAGGAAAAAGAACATAAGAGAGCAACAGGAGACACGTTTCCCATGATGCATTTGGGACAAACATATTACATACATGCTGCAACATGATAAACAATTGCACGATCACACTCACGTGCAACAAGTTTTTGTCAATCTCGATTATTGACAGTATTGTCAGTTTAAGTTATGATTAAAGTTATTATTATTATTTTTAGTTCTTTCATGTTTTTTATAT
Organism: Hypoplectrus providencianus; assembly: GCA_028566105.1. Lineage (NCBI taxonomy): Eukaryota > Metazoa > Chordata > Actinopteri > Perciformes > Serranidae > Hypoplectrus > Hypoplectrus providencianus. The sequence goes on along the minus strand of JAOWBC010001387.1, from coordinate 4,028,655 downwards.
ATTTTGTCTGGAAAAGAAAGCCAAAACATTGTTTTGATCTAAGAGAGAATATAAACCGAGTGACATTCAGTTGTTCGAGGCTTATTTTGCGACTTTTAATAAAATATTCACACAAACAATATTCAGCACCAAATGTGTATAATAAATGTCATCAACCCAAAACTTGCTGCATGAACTTATGAGACATAGTTGAGCATTAAAATGTACTTCAAAAAGCCATACACGTTCAGAACCATTATACACGTCAGTAGGTTAAGTAAATTGATTATTTAAGTTATTTTTATTACAAATTTCTGACCTAAACAACGTGCTTAGCTGCATGTAAAATTAATATTCAGATCACTTTTAAGTAGCATTTAATGTTGACCTGCTATCTCAGCCTTAAAAAACTGCCCACAACAATTGTTTACAGTCTATGCCCACAACCCCTATCTCTCAGAATGATAACTGTAATATACTGCTCATGGAGACAGCTCTTATAGTATTTACACAGTGAGTCCTGCAGGTGGCGCTACCACCCTTCGTGTAGCACAAAAGAAGAAGAAACGTGTTTCTTTCTAGCTTATCCAACATGGCGGCGGCCAGGAGGTTGAAACGCGTGGTGGCTTCGCAGCCAGGTTTTATTAATTTAAAGTCCACTTCAGGCGCTGCTGGGTTGGCCAGCAGTCGGAGAAAACGTATTAACAAGAACAAGAAAAAGAACTGGAACAAACACATCGATATAGACGATGTAGATGAATTTCTAGAGGATGTCAGACACCAGGAGAGGACCACAGGGTAAGTATTGTCGTAGTCGGCGTAAGTGGGGAAGATAAAACTTGTGATACTCGAAGAAATTCCCCCCAAATAAGCTTACTGCCATGCAGAACGTTTGTATATGCTTAACTGTTTTATGGCACGTCGATCGTTGTCGTCTACCCTCGTATAAGCGTCTCTATGAGGGATATTAAAGGAGTCACTGCTGCTGCTGTTAGGCTATGGCTTAGCTTAACAGCAGCCTTGCTGTTTTTATAGTTTCTTATTTAATGTTTGAAAAGCCCGTATCATTGAGACACACTGTGACATAACAAAGTTATTTTCCAGTATTTGTAGTTTTTTTTAAAAGTTATTTTAAAGTTATTTTATTGTTGTTGTTTTTTTTTGTTGTTTTTTTTTTTAACTACACTGCATTCATAAAATGGTTAAAAAAAGTCTGGCAGCAAAGTTAGATATTCTTCAGATGTATATATTTATATAAAAAAAAAAATACACAAACATACTGTATATTATCCGTGATAACAAATCATCTGTAAAATAGTTTTATTATTTTCATTCTTTTATTTATTTGAAATTTATTTTGACAATATTTGCTGATAACACTAAAGGGCATAAATTCTCCTATAAAGCTAAATTCATTTTGAAGGCCTACACGGTATTGTGTACTTACAAAACAATAACAAATATATACAGGAATTAATTTTTGTCAGTTTGGACAAATGTATCAACAAAGCAAGTGTGAGGAGGCTTATGCTAATCTTTTTTGTGGCTAGGGTATTTAAATAAGTTTAATACCTTTCCTGAACTTCTTAAATCCTATCCATGACAAGCACTTAAAGACAAAACTAATAAAAATAAACAAAACAGGAATATCTTTGTAGAAGAGAGCGGTTTTCCTGAATTTTCAAATGGCCAATTCTCTGTATTTCAGGGGTCTGCTGTCTGAGAAGCCAGATGACAGTTTGTTCTTTCTGGATGTTGGACAACCAAAGAAAGCTGAACAGAAAGGTGAATATGAAGTTGCATAATTGATAGTCATTTTTAAGTCTAGTTAGTTTTTAGCATACTTAGTATTTTATTTTCTATGGAAATCTGGGTAACATTATGGGCATTATGGATTTCATGTTAATTTAGATTTTTGCAGATTTCTCAAATCCTATTGTGTGTTTATTTCCATGTAAAGAAGCGGAGCCCACTGAGGGGAGGACGAGGAAAGGGAGAGCATCCCGTCCTCTAAGGATAGACCTGATCCTGCAGCACGACTCCCTCGTTCCACCACCTAAAGAGTCAGTATCCATCATAACCCTTTAACTCTGTCTGACTTTTATGGCTAGATTCGACTTCTTGACTACAACATCATTGTCAGGGGACACAGAGCCCAACATTCTCACAAATATTTTTTGTGATGCAAGGCCACAGAGTAAAATCTTAAAAAGGAAAAAAACAAAATGCCCCGAAAAGGTGTGGGGCTCTGAGGGTTAAAGTTTGAGGACTGTGTGTGTTCTGTGATGATCTCATCCTTGCGCTCCCAGTATTTCCTTTATGGGAATGTGAAGACAACACAGAGGAGCTCAGGAGACTGTTGTGTGAACAGTGACCTGGGATCTGAGGATATTCAAACGCACAGCATGAAGTTTCAAACCAAAATGTGTCAAAAAATCAACTAACAGCATTTGCACCAACTCTTCTCCATCATGTCTCATGTTTGCTGTTATCTTAACCTCGTCCTGCCTTTCACCCCAGTGTGCTGGCCCACCAGCAACCTAATGCCAAGAAACTCCGTCGCATTGCCCAGAAGGCAGAGCAGCTGGCTGCCAAAGGCGTGGTGCCACGGAGGCAGAAGCAGCTGCTGAACAGACGGCCGGTCGACAAGACAGCCAAGAAGTCAGTGACAGAGGCCAACAACAACCCAAACAGAGAATACTACGACATATGGGGACAGCAATGTGAGTGCTCCGTGTGTGTGTGTGTATGTGTGGTGTCTGTTAGAGGTGTCACAATTTGGATTTTAAATCAAATTATTACCTTAAAATTTAAAACACATTGAAGTATGGATTTGGCGAATCACGTGTGCTTTGAAGTCCAGTGATGATCTCATCCTTGCACTCCCAGTATTTCCATCATGGGAATGTGAAGACAAAAAAAGGAGCTCAGGTGACCGTTGTGTGAACGGTTATCTGGGATCTGAGGATTTACATGTACAAGGATAGTTTATGTTGAGATCCAAATGACATTCAAGCAGTGTGTTGTCTTAAAGATCACCAGACATATACCATTTATCCTAGAAAGAAGATGTAAAATCTGACATCATCAAAATTTGATCTCTCTGACCCTTATAAAATTTCGATTTCCATCAGACAAAATAATAGGCAGTTTACACAGAGCGCAGAGGAAGGATTTATAATGTAAGTAGTTTAATATGTATAGCATGTTTAGTATTCATGACACATGCATCAATATAAATTAAAATTTATTATTATTTATTTATTTATTTATCAGAAGTTCTACTTGCGTTTTTTTAAGAGTTATGTCATTAAATCCATTTGACTTGTTCCCACTTGGAGCTTGTGCTTATTCCATAGAGCTGCAGGACTTGTATATTGCAGTAAAATAAAAGAGAAACTAAAACTTCTGGGGTTCAGAGGGTTAAACCTGAGCTATATTTTCCATACACTTTGGGAACTGGACAGTATGTTTGACAGTAAATGTGATCAGAGCCTGAGATGTGGGCACGGTGTAGGTTGATGCGTACTCAAGGACTATCTCAGCTGAATGAAAGCTCTTGTGGCTGCCTGCTGATGGTGTTCAGAGGAAATCAAGAGGAGGACACAAGGGTTTTATTTAATGCTCTGACCTGGTGGTTGCTGGGATATTTGCGGTGTCCATTGCAATACATGATGCAGGACGTATCTTTGTGAAATGTCAGTTTAAGTCTCTACAAACAATTTGTTGTTCTGGCGGAAAATGCTCCTGTGTGTCTTTCAAGTCCTGATCACCTTTTCTTAGCACACTCAACTGCTCATATTAATTTTTTTTTCTTTTAAATGTAGCCAAAGATCCAGCTGACCCCTGGTACCTTCAACAGACAGGCAAAAAGCTTATAAAGGTAGGTAATCCTCTACAGGTTCTGTTCACCCTTGTGAATCCCCATGGATATGGTTGGCTTTTTAAAAGATGTGACAAAAAATGTACCCATTAATACAAACAGTGGTATTACATGAAATATTTAAAGGGTTAAAATTCTAAGATATGATCAAATCGTAATCACATCACAAGCAGGTAAATAAAAATGATATGATGAATTGCAGTTTGTTGACCTGGACATTATGCAATGAAAACGCTGTAAAATATAATTACATCTGGCACCAAAAGCATTGGACTTTTACCGCACACCTTTTTTTCTTTTTCCTTTTTTTAATCATTGTTTTACTGTAAGAAACAAAGTCACCTTAATTTGACACATCATGTGAATCTTTTTCATATTAAATATTGCATGAGCTATTGAATAATACTGTAAACAAAACAAGGATGTTCCTTTTCAATATTGATTTTCAGATTTCAGCTTTGACTTTATGGTTAATATTTCTGTATAAGAAATTTCCCTGAATACTGTGAAAAAAAACAAACAAAAGAAAGAAAAACTTGATTAAACTAGAGTAAATTTCTGTCAGTATTTTACAGTGAAGGTCAACTGCTTTACAAAGGATGCACGTGTTAAATCTAATGAGCTTAGAATTTAAATTATTAAATTTTATGAGCTGCTTGCAAGAGACTGATGTTTCATATTATATGTGTGGTGGTTTAAGTTTGACTAACGTTGCTGCATCACCGTTCTGTCAGCGTCCAGAGAAGATGAACGAGAAGCCGTCTGTGCTTCCTGCCGTGGAGGTCATCGCCCCTGGAGGATCCTACAACCCAGACTTCATGTCTCATCAGGTACTTCATACTTTGCAGTGCAGTGTTTATTGTACAGTGATATAAAATATATGTGTGTTCCTTTTAAATAGTGCTTGTATGGTCTGTAGACTTTATGTTAATTTGATTTATAGTATCTTTGGCCTCTCAAAATAAAGTTTGGGAAATTGATGCATGCTTTGGTGTCCAGTGATGATCTCATCCTTGCGCTCCCAGTATTTCCATCATGGGAATGTGAAGACAACACAAAGGAGCTCAGGTGACCGTTGTGTGAACGGTTATCTGGGATCTGAGGATTTACATGTACAAGGATAGTTTATGTTGAGATCCAAATGACAGTCCTACAGTGTGTTTTCTTTTAAAGATCACCAGAAATTTATCATTTATCTTAGCAAGAAGTTGTGATTTGTTGTTGTTGAACGGTTACAATATTCTAATTCTGTCCTAATGACTGAATCTGCTCACTCACTCTGAACACAGGCTCTGCTGAAGGAGGCTCATGAGGTGGAGGTCAAGAAACAAAAGGAGGAAGACAAAATAGAGAGACAGCTGGCCATCAACAAAGAAGACACAGCAACAGAGGTGCCAATAATTATTCAAGCTTTTTTCTGTCTCCTTAACATTTTGCCTACTTTAGTTGAGAACTCGAGATTAATCTGAAATGCAGCTCAGCACTAAATGTCACTTGAGAATGGATAAAATTTTATTAGGAACCTCCATAATATTACAATAATAATAATACACCAATACCTTGGGACCAACAACTGTGATTTGGTTTTCCCCACTTCATTTTCATGCTCTCTGAACTCTTGAGAAACCCCCTTATTGTAAATATTCCCAGCAAAGCCATTAATCTTCTAAATGCTATATGTCCCTTGTGGTTGTAAAGTTTCACGAGGTTGTGACTATCCGGAGGTCACAGCAGCTCATTTTACACATTGAGGTCACGTTTCAAGAAATGCTCTCACTACAATGAGGTGGACTAATATCCTACACAAATAAAATTGGGCTCTTCAAATCCACAATAGCCTCAGCTTTCCAGTGATGTCCAGTTCATGCATATGACAGAACATTAAGTGACCACAGTATGAAGAAATATTCAGCTGCAAACAATAAACTAATGAAAAGTTGTTTTTTCCAAGGAGGATGTTGTGGAAGTTTGGACGTTTCATTTTATTAAATGAGTGATTGTGTTTTTTGCAGGAAACAATATTAAGGGAACAGGTGGAAGGCCTGGTGGAAGAAGAGGATGATGATGATGATGAAGAAGCAGCAGCTCCTGAGGAGGAGGGCGCAGCAGTGGGAGCCATCACACTGTCAGAGAAGAAGACTGAGAGACAGAGGAAGAAAGAGAGGGCAGAGAAAATTAAGGTGCAGCCCCAATTAAGACTTCAGTTGTTTCTAATCACTTTATCATACACCTTCATTTACAAGTTTGGATTGTTGAAAATGATCTCTTAGCAGCTCTAAGTAAGATCTGTTGATTTGAAGGCTGCCGCCACAAACAGGGGCTCTTCATTTTCAGATGGATCCCCAGATTGAAAGTGTGACTTGTACAGGCTTACACCAAGCAGTCTCAAAGCTGACTCCACTCCACAATTAACCGTCCCTTATGTTCCCCTTTCAATCTCAGGAGCAAAAGCGTCAGGCCAGCAGACAGCAGATCGACAAGCGGCAGCAGCTCTTCCAGCTTCGCTCAATAAAGACCTCCATCAAACAGCAGGAACAGAAAACCAAGGACAGACAGAAACAACGCAAGGACAACCAGGAAGCACAGAAAGCTCAACCCAGACGCCTCGGCAAACTCAAGTAAACACACGACTCTCCTTACACCTGCCTTAACGCGTTAAAGGGTCACTTTAGAGTGCAGATTTCCATTATTATTCTGGCTGACTTTCTGACTTTCTCCAACTGAAACAGAGCCTATAGATCATCATACACATTTATTAATGACCATCTGAAAGGAATCCTCATGAACAGTTCTGATCTCTTAAATGGGGTTGTTGCTCTGTCACTACCTAAACTGCAGATTAAGGTGTAATACTGCTTTAAACTTGCATTTTCTGGAAGAACAACCACGTGGTCCCACAGGGTGCTTCCACAACCTAAAATTTAGCCTGTTTTAATTGGAGCTCTGGTGCGGTTTAATCCTTGTTACAGGCTGTTTGGTCCCTTGTAAATGACCAAAACAAGCTTGTTTCTTGGTTCTCAGTCTGCTTCCAAACGAATTCTAGTATGGTTCGATTGCTCTGTGAACATAATCCATCCCATAATTTCCATCCCTTTATCTTGGCACACACCCCTCCACTAATCTTTTTTTTTTAAAATCTGGCCTATTTAAATTTCTTCTCTGTGAAAGCAAAGCGAAGTAAACTTGTCTATTTTACTTTGATTCAGGTAACCTAACAGACCTGGGTTGTGAAAGCGGCCTTAAGCTGTTTGTGATGTTTCTTAAGAAGTTTATGGTTAAAGTGTTAAATGTGTTAAAAAAAACTGATTAGTTTAACTCTGAACCCAAATAGTTCAAAAGTAAACGTAACCAAAAAATATTGTCAAAATCACTCTATTCTACATTTCTCATTGAAAACAAGCAGACAATTACTTTTGAATAACTCCTGTTAAAAACACTAAATTTCTGCAGTGCTCAGAGACACTAAAGCCACGATTGATCCTGCTGAGAGGAATCTTCTAATTCTGAAATTTATCAATGAGATCCAATTTATTTTTTTATTTGTTTATGATTTATGTCATAACTATGTGTCACTGCATGTTTGAGTGAAGCCTTCTTACCATGATTGTATGGATTCAATTGAGGCAACTTCTCCTCAACTGCCAGACTTGCATACTGCAGTGAAATATAAGGCCACAGACACAGTAAAATGTAAAAAAAAAAACAGTTATCACACTGGTGTTCAGATGGTTAAATCCAGCTGCCATGACTGGAAGAAAGCACCTAAATGCCACTAGAGGTCATTGTATGCTCATACCTACATAACTCTGACCTGAAGCTATCAGTAAGTAAAGCCAAACAAAACTAACAACATAAAACTATTTCATAAATTGTTGGAAACTGGCTAATTCAGCCACCAATTGCTGCTTTCATGGATGTCAAGTCGCCACTATATTGCTGTTTTTGGTATTTAAAAAAAACATTTACTTTTCTATCTGGGCACCAGGTCTTAACAATTTTAGGTGAAATTGTACAATATTTTTTTCAGTTTTTGCTTGATCTCCAGTGCCATTTTTAATTTTATTTCGCAACCCAAATTATATTTGGACTTACTTTCAGATCCTTTCTTGAAACTGTAGTAAACCTGTTCCTTGTTGGCAGGTTTCAGGCTCAGGACATGGAGGTACAGTTGAGTGACGAGCTGGCTGGTTCCCTTCGACAACTCAAGGTACGTCACTCATTGTTTACCAGCTCATCCACTGACCTCTGCCGGTGAGGACACAGTGAGTCTTTATCTGTAATGAGTTTTGGCTCATTTATTCGGTGTATTATCTGCAGCACTCTGTATTGTCTTATTCTAAGCTTTATCCTTTTCTCTAATACTGCTACGACCCACTTTTTCCCACAGGGACCATCACAGTCCCATATGATCTAATAGGCAGTGAAAGTTCCCAGCTCTTCTTTCTTATCTCCTGCCATTATGTCTCTAAAAAATACTTAAACCAGCTTTTCGCAGTGTGACAAAGACCGTATAATTTGGGTGGGGATTGCACATTGAGTCGAAGCTGAGTGGCATTTGTCTCACATGGATTTGTCTGGGCTTGTCTCTGTCCCCTCTCACCTCCTGTAATGCTGCGACTCTGCAGCCAGAGGGCAGCGTCCTCAAGGACCGCTTCAAGAGTCTGCAGAAGAGAAACCTGATCGAACCAAGGGAAAGAGCCAAGTAAGGACCTCTGCTTCGCTCTTACGTAACAGCTCAAAGTGATAATACAGATTTGTGTGTATTGATTTAAATCTGTCCTTCCACCTGTCTTTTCTCCCACCCCCCTCTCTTAGATTCAAGAGGAGACTCAAGGTGAAGTATGTGGAGAAGAGAGCTTTTAGAGAGATCACTTAGTGCCGACCCACAGACCACAGGAGCTCAACACGAGATGGGCTGCATTTAAAGCCACAAATGCAACATAATGGAACTGTGTATATATATATGACCTAATAACTGCTGAGGGCCTGTTTGACCCTTTAACATTTTTACAACTGCTCACAAATTAATGTCACATTAATTATATAAAATTTGATGTGTTGAATATCCCTGTTTCCTTCCTTGTGTGTGTCTTGCATGTTTAATATTTCAATTTACACATGCAGTGTTTCAGTGGCCGTTATGTAATATGACCCCCATCAGCAAAAGGTTTTCTAAAGGTTTATAGCGTACTGCTATATCTGCTGAGGCCAAGTGTTACTGTGTCACTGCTCATACATGAGTAAAGACTTGCAGCCTTGGTTAATAACAGGGTCAGCTGTTACTATCTGCTGCATGAATATGAGTCAGATTTATATCATTATGATGGATATTTCTTAGGATGACTGCAGTGCAAATATTTAAAACTTGTCATTTATAGAAGAGGTAACTGCCAAACCTGGAAAGTAAAGCCGATGTAGAAGTGCCTCAAGAATGCATTCTTTCTAATTTCCGGCAGGGGGCCACTCCACCTTTTGCAAAATAGTCTGATTGTATGATTGTAAAAAAAAAAGAATCTATTACTTAAAAATAACAAAACTTGGTCAGCAGCTATAGCTCCTGAAACATTCTATGCATGTTTTGGTTGCAAAAATTCGAGATGGCACCAGCCAAAATGTCAATGTAAGTCAAGGAGCAACTAAGTATCATTTGTGAGGGAATTCAGAAATTACAATATTAGGCTTGGTTTTGGTTCCCTTTTCCAATGAAAAGTTCATCACCTCTGATCCATTCTTGGACTGTCAGAGCGTTTATAGTATCCTTCTATAATAAGCACTTTATTCTTGGCCATCTTCTAAATAAAAGTTGCGATTCACGCTTTCGGTGGGGGTAAGTCATCATGAGGCAAATTTCTCTATCATTAATGCCATCTTTTTCCTCATCACAAGGCTGTTTTCATTCTTTTTGAGTTTCCATAATGCAAAATAAATGCATATATATATTAATTTCTTTGTATCCCCATGATAATGTTTAAGTACAGTTAAATTAAGGAGAATTATTTTTTTTATCTTTCAGATAAAAAAAAAAAAAATCCCAGACAGATGGGTATGAGGAAGTTGGCATATGATAATTGATTCCTACCCGCTGGCTTAAAACCATAATTGCCTTCAGTGTCCTGCTGGTGTGAACAAGGACGCACACACAAATCTACACGCGCACACACTCTCTCTCCCATGGTACCTGGCGCTACGCCAAAGCTTCTTATCCGTTAATCGGTGTGAAAATGTAATCTTTTACCTTCAGAATCCGCAGAACCCCCCCACCCCTGCCTCGATCAGTTGATACCCCCCCTATACACACACACTCTCTGCCCC
>JAOWBC010001387.1:3981959-4006966 GCA_028566105.1 Hypoplectrus providencianus | reverse complement strand
AACTAAAATAAGAAACACATCATATAGGACACATTTTGGCTTAATGTAAGAAGTAATCCGAGAAATGCTCTATCATTTAGAATGTTTACCCTAATAAACACCTGAAGATGTACGTAGTGAATCATGATAAACATAAAGGGAAACAGGGAAGAAGAAATTCCAGCGCTATCTAAGCAGAATACAATAACATTGATGTCACAGAGAAGAGAGAGAGGGAGGACTGGATAAAGATAGACAGATTAGGGCAGGAGAAAGGGTCAGAGTTGAGATGGATTTCACCTTGCAGGGCCTCGGGGAGAAACTGTCTCTGGCAGGGTGACTCAGTAAGGCTTACAGGTTTAACGTTAGCACCTCACTAGAGAGTCAGGTCAGTGTTAGAATGGCACTGGAGGGTTACTTTAACCCGGACATTACTACACAGGAAAGAAACCCTGCAAAAAAGAACCAAAATATAGGTTCTAGAAATAGAACCAGTCATTCAGGGTGCATTCAAGGACCTGTTATCATATCTGACGTCCAAGCAGCGAAAATCACCTGCAAACATCTGCACTTAGGTGTCGGGAAATCAATACCTGAATAAACCAACAAGGAAAACAGGTCCCTGCTTTCATCTGCATTTCCAACCACAGGATGACAGCAGTGATGTGATGAATTATTTATCGGAAGCAAGTTAAACATCTCTGCGTGATTTTCCATACCTTGATCATGTCAGGTGTGTGCAAGGTAGATGTAGTGGGAATATGTTGGTTGTGAGGAGTCACATTATTTCCAACAGATATATGGATATATCAATAAAGTATGAGTTGTCTTAATATATGTCATCTTTCTCAGAAAGGTGTTACTCCTCAAAAGGCTTAATAAGGCAGGTAACTTGATGTCAAGCCATGTAATTATGAATTGTTAATGCAGAAATGTAGTACTTCTCTGCTACTACACTTTCTTTTTCTGTAAATATTTAATCAACACCAACGTGACGAGGACGGTAAAACAACCAACTTTACTCGTGGTCCTCATTAGACTCTTGACATGCTGTCCCCATAACTGTGACAGAAGGAACTGTCTCCTCAAAACAACAAGTAAAATCTTTTTGCATTTTACTCACTGCGACCTTAAACTTCATTGTATCAGTATCAGTTACAATGACAAACGTATAGAGAACAAAAATGCAAGTTAAATTTTCTTACAATCTTTTTATATGGAATAAAAATGAGTTTATATATTTAATTCTTTTCTCAGCAACAATTGTTAAGAATGTTGGAAAAATAGATTTCCACATGGGTTAGCAACCCTTTTCCGTCCTCTCCTCTCTGCTCTGTGTAAACAACCTGCAGTTCTGTCTGATTTTCAGTGATTACTGGTCACATAACCAATCAAATGACTTGGAATTCAGAGGATTTAACTGATTAAACTGAACTGAGTTTTACATATTGCTCTCCTTTGAAAAACAAACAATAAAGTAATTTACCCTGCAGATCACAGGAGTAGTTGGTCCCCTGATGCTTTGATATGTTAGAATATGTCTTGGATCCCAGCTACATTACTCTGCTTCTACAAACATGGAGTGTACCAGCCACTGCCATAAACATACTGTTATCGTGAATTCCTTTGGCCATGATTATCATGTAGTAATAATCTGATATTTGACAGCACTAATGGGAACATAATTTTAGGCTGTTTAGTGCTATGGTATGATACCATAACACAGAGTCAGACTGTAATGCTATTAAGACTCTGAACTGGTATGAAATATCTGACTTTCAGATATAAACAAAATGATATACAATATGAGAGATTCAATAAAACGAATAGCCAGCTTTGATCTATGTTTGGTACAGAGTTAACACTGCAGCTTTTGAAGTTTTCTCAGTTGGGTCTATTTGTGTTCACTCGTGACTGTGAGATCATTGTCTTATTTATAAAATCTGCTTTCATGACTAACAGCTAATGGCATTTCTATGCAGGCATCCTAAAGCTGACATTCTCATTTAGTTTGATTGATTCGTCTGTTGTGTGCTGATGTTCTTTTTAAACCGTTCCTCTACATATCTACACATATATCTTTCTTGTTCTTTTTTTCGCTCAGCCTCCTCTCTTTATCTGTCTGTTTGAAGATAAAAATGTGCTCCTCTGCCTCTGATTTATCCTCCTTATCCACCCGCCCATCACCGGCTGCATGTTTACATTTTTACTGTGGTCTCTGACGAACAAGCTGAGGGCATAAGAGTCACTTAGACTGCAGTACGTTCACCTCTTTGAGCGTTTGCGCTTGTGACGACGGTTCCTCAGACGCAGTATCAGCTTGTGCACAGTGTGATTGACTCAACATGAATACCAAATATGAGTGCACAGTCACACCTTGCTGATGCACATTTTCGCCAGGACCAACATGGTATACAGAGACATCTGATTCTCTGCCCCCTCACACGTGTGCACGCTCACTTTCACTCTTAACCAGATGGTCATCCAAATATACAAACATGTGCGTAAGCAAACTTGCTTCATATATTTAGTCATCACTCAGGGGCAGAAATGTACACATACACGCGCTTTCTCACCCATCCGCCAGAGCTGTAACAGCCTTCGTCTTTGCATATGAGCAGCCGGATAAAGTGTGACAATGTGTTCGCACCTCACCACACACACAGACATACACATGATCACACAGATACTTCAATTAAGCAAGCTGTGGGGAGTGCATTTGACTCTGGGCAATATGCTTCATTCACACCGCTCTCTTAGCCAATTATACACAAGCTACTTGGTGGACAAACGGATAAATTTAGCCTTCGCAGCCTGTAGAATGACAGCAGCAGCACTCGTTCTGTCGGCTGCTGTTTACTGACGAAAGCTGCATCTCCCAGCAGACAACCGTGTCACATTATGATGCTACATTCATGTCATATCCGATATGTACACCAAAGATAGAGGAGAGAATAAAAATAGCACTCACCTCAACAAACAGTTCAACATTGTCTGTTTACCCTCTGATTGTACATTTTCTTTAAGCAATCACCAAAGGGATTGTTTGCGTCAGAATGAAACTGTTAAAACAGGCATTGCTGCCCAAACTTGAACTTTCAGACAGTCCTTGAGTGGATCAATTGGTTCCCAGGTTTGATTCTGCTGAGACAACATTCACATGACAAATATTCAGTGATAGTCAGACGGAACTGCAGGCTGTTTACACAGAGCAGAGAGAAGAGGCCAGAAGTGGTTACAAGTAGATGTTATAAACATGCTAATAGTTCAATATGTATAGCATGTATAGCATCATGACACTTGTGTGCACCTGGAAAAGTTTTGTATTTATAATTATCAGAGAAATTCAACTTGCATTTTTGGGCATCATATCATTTTTATTGTGATATTCTGCACAAAAATGTAAAAGGAGAAGAGCAAACGATTGCTCTGAAATAGCTTGTGTTCTGAGGGTTAATGCAAAATATCATGTGTGTATTTCACAGTCCATAACTTCCACTTGAATCCCTACGGTAAATCAGAAACATAAAATATAAGTAGAGTATTTTCGTTGACTGTGTGTGTGTGTTTGGGATGTTCCCTGCACAGCCATGTGCTGTCTGCTTGTGTGTCATGGAGGCTCCCTGCATGTGCCAGAGCGGCTGATTTGGGTTGGAGCTTGGCACAGGAGAGTCGCGGTGGGTGGGGAGTTGGCATGGACGCGACAGCCCTAACTCGGGATTGTCCAAAACCCACCGTTTTAATCCGGATTACGCCCATCATTTCTCTCTCTCTCTCTCTCTCTCTCTCTCTGTATTTCCCTCCGCTGACCCCCCTCCCTCCCTCCTTCCCTCCTTTCCAGCCCACGCATTCACGCTCTTCCTCTATCCTGCTGCTCTTTCTCCTGCTCATGCTTCACCCCTCCATCTCCATCGAATCCCCACAGCCAACCCCAAATAACTAACATGCTGCACACTTGTTGGTCTGTTTCAGACGACCACCCATGTCCCTCCTTTTGATTCCTTGCCAATGATGTCTTCTGAATGATCGCTCAGAGTGGATTTTATCAAGTCTATTTTTAATGCCAAGGCTAAAATTTGACTCTTTTTTCTTTGCCGCCTTGTCTGTTGCCAAGGTAACTGCCACAGTTATTATTGTCATGGAGACCCTTGCGTGCAGTGCACTTATATAGCAGTGCACTGGTAGGAAAATGGAATACACTTAACCTCTCTAGGAGTGTTTGAAAACCACAAAAAATACATTATATTTTTCATTAGATGGCTCAAAATAAATGTATTCAGAATTTATTCATACACATTAATAATACACAAAAACACACAACTGTTCATGTTTGCCTTAGTGGTGCTCTGATCTTTATCAATTAATCTACAGAAACCACCAGATCACATTCATCAACACACCACTGAAATACCTTTGTGTGTGTGTGAGTGTGTTTTAGAGAGAGAGAAGGAGAGACGGCCGGACGGATAGATAAGTGAACACTATTAGAATATGCTATTATTAGATTTCCATCGTATGAGCTGAAAGATGCAGGATTACACACAGACAGACCATACCATTTTGAAAAATGTCAGTCATTAACCACTTTATTGTTGCATCAGAAAAAAACAGCACTTACATTGTACTTTAATGCAGGGACAAGATGATTGGACACATTTAGTATCGTAAGAAAACATAATTTTTGAGGCAAATAATAATAATGATAAAAGTAAACAAAGATGAAATACTGGTGGATGAAGCATACAGATCCTTCTTTCAAGGGAAAAGCAAATATTTCTGAAGTGGAATTGTATGATGTACTTTTGCAGGTACTACATTGTAGGTGTAGTACCTGCAGAAGGTCTGTAAAAAAAAAAGTATATAAGTTTAGGTGTAGGCTACAAACTGACTGAGCTGAAGCTGATATCTATGCTGCATTTCCAACATTCCTTGAATGTTTCGTAGGTTACAATTTCCCTTTAGAAAAACAAAGTGAATCTTAGAATTGTGATAAAACCACTTTATTCTACATGTCTCATTTAAAAAGTTGTCATAAATAATCCATTTGAAATAAATACATTACTTAAAAAAATGTATCTCTTAGATAGAGAACTGGTCATGTAACAAATATTGACCGAAAATCAGACAGAACTGCCAGCTTTTTACACAGAGCAGAGAGGAGAGGACAGGAGAGGATGCAAGTAGAGCTGGTAAGGTAAAAATACAAAAACACATTAAACATCTGGAGACCCAATTATATATAAATTCCATTTTATTCAATGTAAAATTAAAAAAAATATAGTATATATAATATATATGATTTATGTCATTATTACTATTGTTATTATTTCTTCGGAAGCTTTGTCTCTGTGACTGAATTATTATTACATAGAAATTACATTGGTATTACTGTTGCACAAATAAGCATTTTACTGCTGTGTAGCTTAAACTGCTTTACATGATGCAGCATGGGTTTAGTCCAGTGTTTTCCAACCTAGGGGTCAGGCTTCCAAGATAAATCAGAGGGGTGGTGGGATGATTAAAGGGTGAAACTGCAAATAACTCATCAAGAAACAACAAGACATCTTAAACGTGACAAGAAGTCCCAATCAGTTAAAGTTATTATTATTTTTTATGGTAACCAGTGTCCAGATGAATCAGATTACTGTAGAGGAGTCAGTATAAAACCAAATTTTAGATAATAGAAGTATTAAGTAGTTTAAATACAGAAATAAAGAACAGTATAGTTAACGGCATCACTTACACGATATACTGTACATAGGTCAGATTTTTCATCCAGGGATTATTTGATTTACAGTGGTCCTTGAATATTCATTGAAATAAGCCACACTGGTACATTCTGTCATTGAACTAAAATTGACCTGCTTCAGTTTAAAGGCTCCGAGGCAGGACAATCGTAAAACCATTATTACTGGTTGGTATGATAGAAATTCATCTTCATCTTCTCCTGAGAGGATGGAACTAACACCCGGCAATGTCAGACACAATCGGCTTTGTGACGCCCTGCAACAGCTGGAAGAGTGTGTGATTAAAATGTGTGTGTGTATGCGTGTGTGTGTGTGTGTGTGTGTGTGTGTGTGTGTGTGTATATGCACATGTGCATGGAGAGGTGTCCTTAGAGATTTCATGTTCTGATTCTCTGAATTCTGTGTAAATCTCTCTGTATTTTGTTAGATTGGTCTTAGATTTTGATAGTGAGTGTACAAGTGTGTGTGTGTGTGTGTGTGTGTGTGTGTGTGTGTGTGTGTGTGTGTGTGTGTGTCAGTGAATGTATATCGGTGGCCATGCTGGATGAAGGTCCGTCAGCGGGGGAGAGTGCAGCCCCCTCACTCCTTCTGTCACTGGCCTGAAGCACCGGAACATCCCTTCTGGGTGTGTGTGTATGCCTGCATCCGTGCGTGTGTGTCCCTGAGGGCTCCTGTGTGAGGTTGGATACAGCTAGCTGCCAGGTGACCTGCCATGAACTACGAGCTATTGATAAACCTTGGCAGAGGAACACAGACTGAGAGAGAACGAGAGGGAGAGAGGGATGACAAGTGTCCATCCATATTTGATGTGACAGGATTAGATTTGTCAGAACTGCTGGTATGTTGTATCTGGGTTACCACCTGGCACACTTCATATACACAAAAGAGACAGAAGGTGAAAACACTGAGAGTGGAGAAAAGAAAATAGGAGATGAGAGGCAGCAGGATTAAAGTTGGAGTAAACAAAGAGATTGATGGACTGAGGTTGGACTTTCCCCAAGCAGTGCCAACACTAATGTGCAAAACACTGCTGCAAATCCTGGATCTCAAGTACGAGCAAGTTGATTAGTTTATCCAATCCCAGTAAGGCGGAGAATGACTAACTAAAACCAACGCAAACTTATTTTAGTCAAGAAAAAAACAAACTGATTAACTCCATGTTTGCCTACATGCAGCACAGAGAGGCATATTTCTTGTCTGAACCCCAAGATGTTTCACTGCATTATATACTTTTTTAAATTTAACTCATTTTGGCTTTGTTCACTGCAATATAGTCCCACACTCTATGGAATCAGTTCAATCATGACTACAAGTAGGAATAAAAATGTCTTTTGTGCAGACTACCACACTTATAACATAAATCATATAAAATGAAAATCTACTATTTCTTTAGGGGGGTTAGATGGAATTTATATCTACAACACTTTTCCAACTGCCAACAATTGTCAGGCATGTAGGAAAAAAAAGGGCTTAAAAATATTGATATATTTACATTTTTACAACCTCTCCTGTCCTCTCCTCTCTGCTCTGTGTGTGTTTTTTTTTTTTTTTTTTTTTGCAATGTCTTAAATGAGACGTAGAATAAAGTAATTTTGACAATTCCCACATTTAAGCTTTGTTTTGGTTACTTTGTCTAATGGAAACTTTTGTTACCTGTGATTTGTGTACGATAATGTTTCTTGATTTTTTATGATAAAAAGTGTAGTTTTGGTGTTCTGTTAAAGAAAACATATGTTAAGAGTACAGAGTTGAATTAATCGGCTTTACAGTGCTTCAACAATGTCAAGCTAATGTAATGAATATCCAAACATTTGTGTTTTTATAGGAACAGTTTTATATTTTGGGAAATACCCTTTTTTTATTTCTTGCCAAGACTTAGATGACAAGATCAGTCTCATAACTGGCGTTTAAATGTGAAACTGGAGCCAGGACAGTCAGCTTAGCTCAGCACAAAGACTGGAAGCAAGAGAAAGAGAAAACTGAGTCCTGTCCAAAGGTGGAAACTGATCAGCTCACTAATTAGCACATTATATAAGTTATGTTAAAAATGCTTAAAGTGTGTTTATGCCATCTCTACACCATGGCATTTTTATCATCAGCACAAAGTGTGCAGGAAACAGGGACATATACAGCATTAAATATTGGATGAAGCGATGTCAGCCATTGGTTGGTGGCCTCACACTCACATGCTCTCTCCATCTTGGCTAGTGGCAGTTGCTGTATAGGTTTGTGCAACTAGTTTGATAATGCTTTAGCAGCCACTAATGCTAGTGCTTGTTTTGTTTAGACAGTGCCAATCAAAGCTGAGGAAGACATTTGTTTATTACCAAAGTGTTAAACACACTGTAAAAGGTACAAAAAATAAAAAAAAATTCAGAAATGCATAGTGCAATCTCAAGGTAGCCACAGGCTAAAGTTAAACCTGCTTTATCTTCTATTTTACTCTATATGGGATCTTAATTTTCAAAAACATGCTGCATCGAAAAAGATTTGAAACCAAAGATTGAGACCATAAAGTCATTATGAAAATGTTCACTGAGCTAATAAAGGTCAGAAGTTAGAACATCTTCCTGTTGACTTTGAAACCAACCTACCTGTTATTTTTTCACCTGTTGTGCTGTCCCCAGTGGTCCAGTGGTTGCTGTTGGGGCAGGGCATCTCACAAATAAAACTATGTCCATGAATGAGAGCTGTTTCATAATTCATCCATATTAGCGCATCAAGCTTTCCAGCCCAGTTGCTTTCATTAGCTAACATTGTGTGGCTCACATGGCCACCACTATCCCATCCTTCTGTGCCCCCATAGACAAATGCACTGACCTCTGAAAGTGGGGCCTCTGAAGTGAAATGGGCGTACAGTGTGCTTATCAGTCCAAGTGAGGGTCATGAAGATCAGAGGATGTGCAACAGAAGATAGGAGGCTGATCAGTGAGTCTTTTAAGGACAGGAACTGTTGAGAAAATCAAAGAGTGATGCAGGTTCTCGATGTAATTAGTAGCTGAATTAGAGCTGCAGCAGGTATTGAAGCATAGACAGGGGGGAAGGGAGCTGTGCAGAGAAATGGCAGAGCTTACCAGCAAGGGGACAGGTATTGATAGAGGGTAAAGGTGAGGCTCTGAAAGGGATTAGCAGGTCAGCCATAACATTGGATTATATCGCTGACCAGAGGAGCTAACACACCCTCAGAGAGCTAAGAGCTGTAAGGGCTGCTCTTTTTTACCGATTATTCTTCATGTTTCCATTCAAAAAACATATCAAAATTTTAGCTTTTTTGAGAGGTAGTGGTTCATTTTGAGACTTTTTACTCATTTGGAGTAGAACCAATAATTTCAACATCTTGTCTTCTTATTGTTTGAACCGCTCTGTTTTTTTTTCTTCTTTTTTTTTCTCGCCATAGCATTATCTTCTAAGCAACCTCTGCACAGTAGCATAATGTAGTTTGCATCGGTGGCATCATTTGGTGGGAAATCTTCTATAAAGTAAACAAGCTCTTTGAGGCACCTAAGCCACGCTGTAACTGGTGCAACAAATCCGCAGAATGCTGTTCTTTAGTTGACTTAGCTTCTCGTCGGCACACTTCTTGCTGCCTTCATCTCCTTTCGTTTTTTCTGCCCCCTTGCCTGTTGCCGTGGCAACCAGCAGAGGGGAGATGAGTGGAGGTGAGATTGAAGTGAGAGAGAGAGAGAGAGAGAGAGAGAGAGAGAGAGGGAGAGCAGGAGAGATGAGAGGAAAGGAAAGCAAGGGGGTGGGGGGGTTGTGTCGGGTTTCTGGGTAAAGGAACCACAGCTGCTCTTCCTCCATCCTTCTCTTCTTCCTCGTTCTTTTTCTTTTTATCTGCAGTGCTACATCTCCCAATCTATCCAAAACCTTGCGCTCCTTATCGATCCCTACTCAATTATCTTCAGTCCTTTACCTCCTCTACCTCATTATCCTCCAACAGTTTTGCCCTCTCCTGTTTTTTTCCTGATTTATTCCTAGTTCCTGATATTTGTCACTGTACACCACCTATACCGCTGTTACTATTGCATCATTGGAACACTATTGGACACGTGTGTACGTTTCTCATATGTTATGCCTCAGTAATCCCCCAAACTTCAGTTCAACCCTCTGAGATACACACGCCTCCCACGTCACCTCTACTTCCATTTCTATACAGCTCATCCTCTCCACTTGTAAACAGCGCTGAAGGTTTCATTAAACCATGACATTAAACATGAAGCAAGATATTCAGTACTATCAAGGGAGCAGCACAGTGAATGTCATTTACATTTCTGAGGAAGTTAAATAATGCAGACTGCTACACATGCATACGGAGAAGGCAGATGGGACTAGATTTCAGATTACTGTTCACATTTAATTTTTGACAATTAAACTGCACGTTCATAATGACAGCTTTGATTATGACAAACGCCCCCTCAGTGCAAGATAACCATCGTCAGATAATGAGGAGGAGAGAGAGAGAGAGACAGCGGGTGTGGGACACACATTTGCTGGAGGAGAAGAGGCGTTTTGGACTTGTGTTGGCAGTTAATCATCACCGCATGTGTGATAACAGAGGCTACATATTAGTGAAATGGAACAACAAACACTGTCTGTTGTGATGAGATATGTGCTAATGTCTGCCATGTGCATGTGTGAAGCATATGTTTGCAAGATAGGACTTTGTGGGTTGCATCATTGATTCATTTCTCTGTAATTGTCTCAGATTAATTGATTAAATTATTTAAAAACCCACAAAGTATAAGAAAATATTTCTAAAAATCCCATAAAAATTATGACTATAATAAAGCATGGACTGCTAAAGAAAGTGGATGTAGCTCACAGGAATCTGGTTTCTGGACTACTGTTAAGAAGCCTCAAGGAAGGAAAATCAAGCTAGCATCCATAATTCATGTGTGCGGTGATTAAAATGAGATGCTAATTGTGGTTAGCTTCAAAATTTCCCAGGACAAAAACAACAGCTTCCTGTTAGAGTGTCTTTCAGTCCAACTGAATTCAGAACAAGAGGCCAAAATGCTGAGAGGTAAGAGGACAACACCCTGAATAATTTACAGTTATGACAAAGTGCCTTGGATACACCTTACAACAGGTCAGCATGGTGTGTATCGGTCAATTACATGGTAGCCATGCCCAAAGCATACTCTACATGGGACCATGAACGTCATACTATATTGAAGAGGACTTGGAACTAGCTATTGAGACCATTACGTTCAAGAAAATGTTGGAAATTAGGAAATTATCAAGTCAGACCTAGGCTCATTTTTCTCATAGACCTCTATGTCCCATGACATCTTTTTTAAAACCAGGGGAGTTTCCCCTGCTGGCTATAAAAAACAATGCAGATTTTAGGCATTTCAACATGGATCTCAACTTTATCAACCCAGAGGTTGATGCTTGCATAAAACATCTTTCCGTTGTTAGACAAATAAATTATTTCACTAGACAATTCATAATTAAAAAGAAATGTATTATGAAGGGTGCATGTTTCCACAAAGGTGTGAAAGCACAAAGAGATTTAAAGAGTGCATTAGACAGACTTTAGCATGGTGTTTTCCGTATGTGAGGGAAGCCGCTGACAAATTAAATGCCTCCTCTAAATGTTCGCAGAGAAGGAAGCTCTTTACAGAAAACTACAGACACAATCTGGAGATTATTCCTAACAGAGAGAGAGAGAGAGGGTCACAGCAGGAGCCCTGGGAGTGCAATTGAAAGAATGAAAAAAAAAATGAAAGAAAGATGCTCTAGAGAGAAGAGGAAAAAACAGGTGGGGGGTTGCTGTGCGGTGTACAATAATCTAAAGCTATTCGATGGCATTAACAAAAATAAAAAAAAAACCTAATGCAAGAATCCTCCCTTGGCTCAGCCACAGATTACAGCAGTGGGTTTGCGTGTGGAAGCTATTATATAATTCATTCTCTATGATGAGATTTTCCACCATTGCTGGTTTTCCTTTCTCGCACTCTGTCCCAGCACTGGCAGGTTTCTTTTTTAATTTGAGGCAGAGATGTCCGAGCCACACTTTTTTTTGTGGGGTGACTTTATAATCTTTTTATCCCTGTCTGGAACTAATTCATCTTGAACAGCAATTTGATGTCTTCTTTCAGTACTCTGCTAGCTCTCAACAGCCTCCACTGACTGTCTGGATGCCGCTTTGTTGCACTGATATGTGTGCAAGCGTGCATGTGTGTGGCCACACAGATTACATGTGTGTGTTTGTGTGCACACATGTGCCCATTCACTCTTTCACCATTCTGGTATTGTGAATTCTCTGCTCACTAAGCTCCTTAATGGAGTCACTACAAGGGCAAAAGCATTTTTCATTTTTTCTCACTCCCTTCTTCTCTCCCTCTCAGCATGCCAGCTGATCACAGGTGGGCAGATTGGCATTAAGTCCTGTATTTTTCATTTTGGAGGTCATCATGGATGACCTGCCGTTTTGATGAGAGGTACATGTGAACCGCACGCCGTCAGACTCTGGAAAGGATTAACTCTGCCCTTCGACTCCACATCTGCGCCACACAAGACTGGCAAAGCCACTGTGTGATTGGTAGATTACCCTTCACACAGCCAAATGCCATCTAATGATTATCTGGCAGCATCTAAGGTGCGGTGTCCTGGGCCTCCCCCTGTCCACTGTACAGTCACAAATGGCATAAACAGATTGTCTCATTCCAGCAGATGAATCTATATTGTGCAATAGTTCTCTCTCTATGGAATACTGTGGATCACCCTGAGGTAGAATTCAAGTGACAGCTACTATCTATTATTCATATAATAAATCCAGACTCAGCTTGAGGGTGTTGCAGGTGAAATGGAGGAAAGAGGTTAAGGTGGGATGTGAAATTGAAAGCAGTCAACTGAAGCTTTTGTCAGAGGAGAAAGTGCATGAAAAATACCACGTAAATTTTGATCGATCTCGCAAGAAGCGTGACGCTCAAGGTTTTATGATTGCAAAATCATGTTTTACTATCAACATTGTTTTAAGTTATTTAAATCCAGCCATAATGACAATCTAAGTAAGGTATTCTGTTGATATTGGTCCTACTAGTGTACATTAGTGTACATTTGAATTGTATTCACTGAGGCCAGTGTTTCAACTGTTTCAACATATATTTCCTGCAGTTCTACATCTGGAAGCGTGAGCCCACAACTGTCATAAATATTGAAAAAAAACGTCTACACAGGTTGCAATTCTGTCTGATTTGTGTTGAATATCTGTCCTGTAACCATTTATCTCAGCAAAATCTTTTGTAGCTTATGGTCCATTCAAAGACTGTTGGGAAGTTTAAATTCAGAAAAGATGCCTATTGTTACGCTTATTTTTTATTAGAGGGTTAAACCATACCCAGCCCTGAAAAATATAACCACCAAACAACAAAATATGCCAAATGCTTTTAAAGTGAGTACATGTAAAAGGGAATATGTTGTGAAATGTGCTCTCCAGTCCAACAGATGTATCTGCTGTTGTCGTGCTGCTATATATCCATTTAGACATCTGTAGATGTAACAATGTCAGCTTTTTTTTTAGTAACAGTAATGACATTCCATCATTTGTTGGCAGTGTTACTGCCTGTATTTACACTTGAGCTGAGAAAATGTTACTGGAAACGTTCTGCATAGGTAGAATGCCTAAACGATATAGACTTTAAAACGACTAGGGGCCTTTTTCAAACACAAACATTTCATGTAAAATTGACATGGGCAGTCACGATTTACCATTGAAGTAAAGTCTTTGCGGTGAAGCTTTATCTCTTTTAAATTGAATTCTCTGGCAGCCCATCAGCACTGCCTCCAAAGCCATTTTCATACGCCACCATCTATCGACTTGTATGCACTTGCATAAAGACTCATAAATCCATGATAAATGTAATGAGGTCAGGTTTGGATGGGCCACTGCTCACTAAGGGGTCACGTGAAGTAATGATTGCGATTTATCATACTGTTATTTATGGGATTATCATAACATAAATGGTGATGATTAGTGAGAGTTGATCTTACAGTATTCAGAAATCGTATCTGTAGGATTGAACCATAACGCGGCAATCAATCAACAGATTAACAACAATGTCCAGGCCTGTCTGCAGTCTGCAGCCTTGTTCTAGACTTCAGTCACAGATTACAGTGTGAGACAGTCAACGGGCTCTCACAGGCTGCACAAGGCAAAAAGGCCTGCTATCTAAAGTGCTCACTCGGTCTGATATCTGAAAAATGAATGAAGAATGAGTAAGGTAAGAAAAGAACAAAGAGAGGGTTGTCTGCAAGAAAGGAAACAGAACTAAGGGGAGGAACAGAAACCTGGAGTCCATCTACTGTGTGTGTCCAACACAGTGCACAGATAAGCCAAGTCAGCGCATGTAAGCACACTGCATGCTTAAATAGACACACGTTAACATGCACACAGACTGAACCAAAGTGCAACAGTAATCTCTCTGTCTCACCACCCCAAGCAGAAATAGCACCTACGGTAATCTGCAAACATGGTTCACCCTAATGTCACCTGTTGCTAGGGCAGTGGAAGCAGAGAGCACCTGTGTTGTTTGTCAACAACTGACAGAGGAGTACTCCATGTAACTGTTTGTTTGTGTGTGTGTGTGTGTGTGTGTGTGTTTGTGTGTGTAAAACTGATCACAACTCCAATTTTAATGAGTCTCATCTGAGGTAACCATGGCAACTGGGATTAATGATGCAGAAGACAGCACAGTTAAATTAGATTGCAACTATTTTTACCTGTAAACATGCTCAAAACAAACATTTTGTTCTTTCATCTTTGTGGGGACGCTTCATTACTTCATTGTCGTGACCAAACAGTATGCCATTGTTACATTAACCTCAAAGACCAACAGGGATTTGAAAAAGTTATTACTGGCCAAAATGTCCTTACTTTCCAAAAATGTCCTCACTCTGTTGGTTAAAGATGTGTTAGACACACACACACACACACACACACACACACACACACACCCTGTGTCTAAACTGCGTCTTGAATCACAGGTAACAAGCTGTGAATTATGAGCAGTGAAGGCTTCGCTCACAGCTGTTCTTCTTCTGGAGTGTTTACTCTCGCTGATGAATGGGATTTGCAGCACTCTTCTTCTCTGGTTCTTATCAGTAGCAACAGTGATTTATCAGTGACACGGTACCCCTCCACAGTGTCCACGTCTTTTTGCTTCCTCTGTACATTCTCTCACACTTCTCTTTTCTAATTAAGGAGTTCAAAGTCCCTGATTAAGCTCCCTGATGTGAATTTTAATTTCAAATCCCTTTCCTCCACCTTCATTCTTCCTTTTGGCACTCACAATTCCTCCACTCTCCTTTGTTAGGTTTCTCCTGTATGTCTTCTTCCTACTTCTATTGCCTCTTTATGTACAGTTTTATGTGCCCTTTCCTATGTCTGCTTTTTTTTTTTTTAACTCTAGTTCCTTTCTAACATCTTTATAGTTCTACTCTCTCATAACAAGTAAATTCTTTTAAAGGTTTGAATAAGGGGAAAATACTTTAATGTGATATATTTATGTTGTGGTTGCTTTGTGTTGTTGTGGTTTACACTTTCATCGTACAGCAACAGTGCTGGGTGTTCACATATTCTCCCTGTGTCAGTCTGGGTTCTTCTGTAGGTTCTCCAGCCTTCTCTCATTGTACAAAAACATGCAGATTAGGTTTAATTGGCGACCCATAGGAGTGAATGAGAGACTAAATGGTTGTCTATCAATATGTGTCAGTCTGGAGACCTGTCCTGGCTGTACTCTGCCTCTCACCCATTGTCAGCTGGGACTGGCTCCACCCCGCCAAATACCTTAGCTTTGCTCAGGGGTTAAGGATAATATATGAACATTTGCATTGTTGCCAGTAAGATATAATTAAAGCAGCACTTAGATGTTCATAAAAAAAAGTTGAAGGGTCGATCTGGTAGACTATGCTGCCTTCCATTATCAGTTACTGCAGTCATCAACCCCTAAGCCTAACATGTTTAAAAAGCTCTCTGTCTCAGTCCTCACCTTAACACATAGTTGGTCCTTTGTGGTTTGGGTCTGGTGATTGATTGACACACATTTCCCAGTTTCAGCAATTTGCAATACATAAAATACAGTATATACGTCCTGTCGTCTCTGGAATCAGCACAATCTTGGCTAGAAGTGTAAACAACTCAAAAGTGTCAATTCTGCAGAACAACAGCTTTAACAACATACATCAATAAAAAAATGCTAAAATGGCATATATACAGTACTTTGCCGGTGTTTATGAATATCGGCAAAAAAAATGGGTCTCCACATGTTATACATATTGTATTTACAATTTTACAACCTCTCCTCAGCCTGCAGTTCTGTCTGATATTTAATAAAATATCTGTGACATGATTGTTCATCTCAGCAGAA
Organism: Hypoplectrus providencianus; assembly: GCA_028566105.1. NCBI lineage: Eukaryota > Metazoa > Chordata > Actinopteri > Perciformes > Serranidae > Hypoplectrus > Hypoplectrus providencianus. The sequence continues at coordinate 3,990,867 of JAOWBC010001387.1, read as the reverse complement.
TCCTTTGTGGCTTCATAGTGCCACATACAAGAGCAGACTCTAATGTTTTTAACAGAAGCTAGTAATTCCGAACAGTTTTTGATGATGTTTTACACTAGACATGAAGAAAAAAGTAATTTTAAAATAAATACTACAACTTCAAGCTTCATTTTGGTGACATTTTAAGTTCTTTCTCTGATCAACAGTGTGTTTTGTTTGCAAGCTTGAAAGGTGCTCCCACCAGTCACACAAGCTCTTTGAGCTGCTCTCTATTTCCTCTGTACTGTACTGAGCTTTTACAGCAACTATTTTAAATGAAGGGTGTCATCAGGCCTTCTTGGTTTGCTTTGAAAAACTAAAATTAGCACAACCTATTATTACACACAGACATTTTTAACACAGCCTTTGTTTTTATGTCTATTTTTACTATATTGAAGCTGATTATGCAAAATGTTTTATTGAAAATGACATTAACCTTTACCAGCGCTCATATTTCTGTGATTATTCTTTCCTGTTTTCTCTCTTCTCATATTCGTCACATCTGTAGCCCCATTGCTGGAAAGGACATCTCAGGACATCTCATCTTTCCTGACATAGAAATTCACTGTGCATCTCTCGTTATTGACCCCATTTATCTCTTTCTTCCTCCTCCAGGATCCTGCTCACAGTAGTGGTGATCTTCCGTATCCTGATCGTGGCTATCGTTGGTGAGACTGTCTACGAGGACGAGCAGACCATGTTCATCTGCAACACTCTGCAGCCAGGTTGCAACCAGGCCTGCTACGACAAGGCTTTCCCCATCTCCCACATCCGTTACTGGGTCTTTCAGATCATACTGGTGTGCACACCCAGTCTCTGCTTCATCACATACTCCGTCCACCAGTCAGCCAAGCAGAAAGACCGGCGCTACTCCTTTCTCTATCCCATAATGGAGAGGGACTACGGGGGAAGGGACGGGACGCGAAAGCTCCGCAACATTAATGGAATTTTAGTTCAGCATGGTGGGGATGGCGGAGGAGGGAAGGAAGAACCAGACTGCCTGGAGGTGAAGGAGATCCCCAATGCCCCCCGGGGCCTCACCCATGGGAAAAGCTCCAAGGTTCGCCGACAAGAAGGGATCTCCCGTTTTTACATCATTCAGGTGGTGTTTAGAAACGCACTGGAGATTGGCTTCTTGGCGGGCCAGTACTTCCTTTACGGCTTTAGTGTGCCTGGGATATTCGAGTGTGATCGCTACCCATGTTTGAAGGAGGTGGAGTGCTACGTGTCCCGTCCCACTGAAAAAACGGTTTTCCTGGTGTTCATGTTTGCTGTGAGCGGCATCTGCGTGGTCCTCAACCTAGCCGAGCTCAACCATTTGGGCTGGCGCAAGATCAAGGCCGCCATCAGGGGCGTCCAGGCCCGCAGGAAGTCTATCTGCGAGATCAGGAAGAAGGACATGGCGCATCTGTCCCAGCCACCGAACCTGGGACGCACGCAGTCCAGCGAATCAGCCTACGTCTGATGGTGAAGAGCAGAAAAAGACGAGGAGTGGGGTGAATGTGCAAGAGAGAGAATGAATTATAATTTTAATTTTAATGAAGTTGGAGCAGAGATGACCCCTCCTCTGTGATGATGTGATTAAAACAGAATGTAAAAAGACCAAACCTCCGGCTTGAGAAGGAGGAGGGGAAGGCGAAAATTAAAAAGCATGCAAGAGGATAAAAGAGGACAAAAAGTTCTGTTCTGCAAATGAACATGATGAACACAGTTTGGTCTCATAGGGAGATATTCCAACTGCCATTTTATACTTTTGTCTTTTTTTAAACTAATTACCCTCTCCTCTGCCCCTCATTTCTTTTCAAGTGGGGTATTAAATCCTCACGAGGCTGGAGATGGGAGGAGTAGAGATATGAGAGGAAAGGAGAGGGAAACCATTCAGTTGCTGTTTTATATTCTTTTAAGGATATTGGAGGACGATGGCGGCATTTGATGCATCCCATGGTGCTTTTCTTCTGGACTGTGTCAGCCTCAATGAAAAAAGGAGGACTAGATAAAGAACGGGACCAGGAGGATGAGCAGCATCATTAAAAAAAAGAGGAACGGAAGAACTGTCAAAGCCATGACGGACTCTAGAGAATGAAGGCGAGTTTGTGAGAGAGCGAGAGAAGGTGGGAATCATCACTGGGAAAACATATGATATACCCAAGGAGGGAGAGCAGAGTTTTTCTGTCGCTTCCTCGTGGTAGACAGAAACCAAGAGAGAGAGAGAGAGAGAGAGCTGCCTCTGATCAGTGTCAGCCTTGCCTCTTTTGGAACACCGTCACGAGCCAGGAGAAAAAGACCGACGGTGTTTATGTTTTGTCCTCTTGGCAAAAGATGATTTTAACACAAACACAGCGAGCACCATAAACATTCTTTTCTTTCTTTCCTCTCCCCGATCTCTTGCTCTCTCTGCTCCACGGTTGGCAGCTATATAGACCCCAGGGGCTTCTGATGACAGTAATGACTCTCGCTGCTCTCCTTCTGCATAAACTTTGGACAGGAACTAATGAGCAAAATGGACAAACAGAGTGTAAACATCAAGTCTCTCCTAAAGCACAAAGCAAACGTCCCTCCTTCCAGCATTCCAGTGTGCTGAGAGAGGAAGGAGGGATGGAAAGAGAGGAGAGAAAATGGAATGAGAGCCTATGGAGGAGAGAAACAGATCACTTTATTACAACTTTAAACAAATTTTATAAAATATATCACCTGTTTTTTTTTTCTTTTTTTTTTTTTTTTTTTTTGAGAAAGCGAAGGTGCCATCCTTGAGATATTTAATTATTGTTAAAAAAAAAAAAAGTTACATAGAGTATATCATGGTAATATTATTTATCCATTTAGAATATATCCAAATAGATTTATTTATCTTCGCGTGCAGGTTGGTTGGGACGTCATGATGTTTTTTTTGTTTGTTTGATTTTTTTTAATGTATAAATTGTCTGTCTTTTTTCATTTTTGTTTAGTTTAAAGCATTTCTCACTGATGGAACTGATTACCGGCATGTACGGGGGGTGGGAAGGGACAAGATTGTGAGCTTTGTTTTTTAAAATGTATTGAGGCTGTGCAGCCGATTTCTTCTCTTCTCTTCTTTTTTTTTTTTTTTACATGCAACTGTTTAAGTAATCTTCAGTGATCTTTTATCATTGCATTCAAAATGTAGAACAGTGCATCTTAATGCATTTTCCACAGAGAGCCTTGGTTTTCTTTAAAATCTGCTGCACAGCTTCCGGAAATCAAGGCCTGTGAGCCATTTGAAAAAGGCATGTTTACATGACGCGATGTTTCTTGAATGATCAAGCTGTGTAGCCAATGAGTAGTAACTCTCTAGGGGCAGTGGTGTTTTTGAATCTCAGTGGTTTTCATTTTTACGTTTCTTTTCTGACTGGATTTCAGCATGCATGCCTTTGTAAGAGAAAAGAACGTCGTGAAAGAAAAAAAGATAAAGATGACAGAGGGCGTTGCACCTTGATTAATGCAGACGACTGGGAGAGTGGCAGACTGAAGGAACTCACACTGGCAGCATCTCAGCTGTGTTGTTGGACATTGTCACTCAGACACAAGAGCATCATTTAAAACAGTGCGTTATAAAACCAGACATAAGGACAGTTCAGTGGACTACATGTAGTGTCTCTCACAAGAACATTTGACGTGAACAAACACATCATCTGGTTCCTAAAAGCAGTTCATGTTTGTTGATCCTTTTACAATTGGGATGTTTGGTACAGTGAACACACTGAAGAAGATGAGCGGTCTGCTACTGAGTATCTTATCTACCACTGCAAACTGCATCGCCTTATGTAGCTCGACACTGCAGGAGCTTAACACTGCCACAATTGGGGGTTTGACTGTAACAGGGGCCAGCCATGCACTAATGCTACTGACTAACATTTGTATGACACTCTGAATAACACATAAAAACACCAAACTGCAGCCACAGTATGTTATTTTGTTCCCTTTAAAACTTCCATCACTAGACTGCAGCATTAACTATTGAAAATGTGATAGAAAAACCTACTTGTAAGAAGCTTTGTAACTGCTTCCCTTTAACTTGCCTTATCTGATCTCCTACATTTCCCATGATGCCTTTGGACAACTCATGATCATTTGGCTTTGGGTGAATATAAGAAAAATCCTGACCCCTCAAGGGCATCTTTAGTCAAGTAAATAACCCAAAAACGTGCCCGCATTCCGATATTTGTTAACATTTAACATGTAGCTTTAACCAGTTCACCAAAGATCCACAATAGATGTTAACATACAACTACATTCTTTATTTCTCTCTCTGTCAGTTTTTTTTTCTTCCTTTTTTAAACATATGCGACCAAACATCAGCATGCACCTCTAAATGTTGGATTCATACAATGAGAAGAAATTGTGAAATATGTTAAGGGAAAGCATTTGAATGCATTTCCAATTAAATGCTAAAAGTCTGGATAGAAATGAGGTCCGGGTTGATGAAAGGGTCCAAAAAAACAAACACAGGATTTCACTCAGGAGATCATTGTTTCTGTCCCCTGTGAAGACAAAGTCATCATTACTTAATTTCCCAAGTATACATATTTTAATGCAACCGTGGTTGGTTTTTCCTAATCTAGTTCTATTGTTGAAACCAATCCAAACTGCAATTATTTCATCAACAATTTTCATGGAACATTTTTTTTTGGAGACTTGCATCATGCCTGCTCCAGAAATACCTTGACATGACAGAAAGTAATACTGTGTAAGCTCATAAATAAATGTAGCCTGAGCTACAGTTGGACTTGGAGTGCCAGCTTAAAAAGCAGAAGATCTCCCCTAACTCTCTGTTTCTCCATTCATTCCCACTGTCACATAATCTCCATGACTCTTACAGGTGATTATCCCTAGATTTAGACTCCTCTGAGGATCTGTGTGAGGCTCAATGGGATCGGTGCACTCTACTGTATGCGGAGGAAGGACGAATACACTGAAAGGGCACGCCAGAATGCCTAATAATAGAGGCTGAGTCATGGCTTCCCTCAGTTAGTGAGAGCTTGTGCTTGTAGCGAAGGCTTAAATGCTGACCTTGAGCTTAAAGGCCAAGCCAATGTCCTGTACTATACGCAGCTCCTGCTGGACAGTCACTGCGCACTACAGGACGGATCTAATCTCCACAGAGCACAGGTCAATGCTGGTGTGAGGCCTATTTTTAGTCATGTAGGTACACACATACATTCATTCTTGGAAAAAGAAGAACATGTGAATGTGAGAGCAGCAGTTGGAATTCAGTTGGATTCTGTCCTTATGTCTGGTTTCATTCAGGTCAGGAACACACAAACACACACAGTATGAGGACGTGGAGGACCATAAATGTGTCCTGGTTTTCTTCGGTTTACATTTATTCAGCGTTCATTAGTGACTTGCAGGTCCTGCTGCAGAGATAGTGGTTCCACCACTTTTCAAAGTAAAAGCAGGCCCCCTGCAGTTCTTCCAACAGTCCACTACTCTCCACAGTCTACTTTTCTATTTGTCAATGTGAAATGAATTATGCAACTTTTTTTTGTCCCATTTGCTTATCTTTTCGACTTGTGGATTCATTTTGTTGTCTGTTGCTCTTTTTGTGCAGTGACATATCAAAAAAGAAAGATGTTTTTTTTCTATGTAAAGGAACAAAAAGTTTTTTTGTTTTGTTTTTTTTAATGTGTAAAATCAAGGGTAGAATGTTGAAATATAAGACTAGCAGAAAATATGTCATATTTCCTCCCTTGCCAAAGTGATATGCAAAATTTCATTAATTTTCAAAGATTTTTAAAAACTGCATGTGTAATGGCTAGAATAAGCATGTTTCTATGTTTTCTTCAGCAGAATCTTTAAAGAAAGACTTTTTTTAGTCCAAAAACTATGAAGCAAAGCTATTACGTCTTGATGCCAAGTGTGTATATTAATTACCCAGTTTTTCGGACACTACAGAGCCAGGCAGACAATATCAACTCAGAGATGTTTAAAAAAAAAGCTTCCTATTACAGTTTATCTGTCTTAGTTTTAACTCCCAAAAGATTTTGAAAACCACTACAAATAGTAATTATTTGAATATAAGTAATTTGCACATGAATATATACCTTTAAAATCTGATATAGAAGATGATTTATAAGCAAAGCAGTCAAATGATCTACTGTAAAACACAGGGTACACAGGAATATAAGCATACAGGTTAAAATAAGCCAGAACATTCCAGGGTTTAGTCCACAGCACAATAACCTTCAAGTTACAAACTCTTGATGTGTTAATATGATTAAATTCTCAGTGGAGCTCCTTATGGACATGTCGTTAAACAGTACAGTGACAGCAGACTCAGGAAAGAAAACAATGCTGATCTTTTACAACAATCTTTTCTAGTAAAATGCTGTTTCTACACCAAGAACACTTTCAGAGAAAGGGTATCACAACATGTCAGCATACTTTCCATTGACCATCTTACCTTGTACTGTTTAGCCCACCAAGAAAACTGTCTAACCGTTGGTGCTATTGAGGTTGGACTCTTTACCAAAAACATGAATTCAGACACATTCCCTTGTCTTGAGCACACTACTGCCCCACATATCACAAGTCATGTAGCAATGCAGGTCTCCTTAAAAATCAAGCTGTTACTCTTGACTGTTACTAACAAACGGGCATGTCCGTAAAAAAAAAAAAAGAAAGGCAATGACATAATTGTCATCAGACTCTTCACTAACTTTGTTCTGCAGAACAGTAGCAAACAATTTGATTCCTCAGGAATGCAGCATGTTATCCAGCTGCTCCACTCATTCACACAGAGCTCACTGAATTATGACATTATTCCTTATACTGCCAATAATACTTAAACTTAGTAATTATGTAGCCAATCCTTAGGGCTGGTTGGTTCACCTTGAGCAAGTTTTGGAAGCGCCCTTCTTAAGCCGTTTCTTACATGAACTCCAAGCAATGTCCGGAGAACGAGCTCCGGAGGTTGTTCGGAGTTGCCCTTTCACACATGTAGTACACGATGGGAGATGCACGTCAGAAGTGGTCTCACAAACTGGAAATACTTTGTTCAGTGAAGGCGGGGAAGGACACTGGATGGGACTCAAAAGAGTTTCTTGCTATTCGTTGAATTTATCAGATTATTTCTGCCATCAGCAGAATAGATAAAAGATATCCAAAATTAATTTCCAGTAGGACCTTTTCATTGGTCCTCAGATGTTTACACTTTCCTTCCAGTGTGACCACTTGCATATGTGAATTCTCTGGACATAGCCCTGGTCTCTTAATACGAGGGCTCAATTAGACCCAACATGAGATTTGTACCGTTGAGCCGGCAGGTTAAAGCCTGTTTAACCTGCTGTCAGAATGACTAAAACATTTGAGTTCTCATGTACAGCTCCTCCAGATGACGTGTAGATTCATGTGTGAAAGCGGCTTCATATAAGGGCTTCTTATTACAAACTGAAAAGCCATAGTTTTTAAAAAAAGAAAGATATTTTAATGTCGACTTGGCCCACTACTTTGAAAGAGTACAATATGTACTAATGGACCAAGATTAATCACATTCATACGTAGACAATTAGGCGATCATTTTTGCATTGAAATGGAAAATTAGACATCTTGCTTCAAATGAAAAGCTTTGTACTGTGTTTAAATGAATGGCAAAAAAATGTACGTTATAAAGCTCCTTTTATCCAGATGTTCAGCTTCAATATCCATTTTAGAAATAAAATGCTCCCGCCTCCAGCACTGTCTGATACGGGTGCTGCGATACTGTGGACTAGATTATAACCATTTCAGGGTTCAGAGAAAGACCTCTCAACCTCTCACTAATCCGTCATGATATCAATCGTGATTACTTCATCTAATTACGCTGAGTGGCAGATACAGGCAGAGTGGGATTTAAACCAACATCCGGATTTGACCAAATAGCTCCCGTGCATGTCTGTCATCTCTCCTTCACCGGCTCTGAACCACCTACTGGTTGCGGGGTCGTTGATGTGAGATCATGACCTGAGATAGCTTCAGAGTCTGTCTCTTTAAATGAACACTCTGGACAGAGCTATTATAAAGAGGGTGAGATACAGTTAGGACATACTTCTGGTCCAACTCTCATCCATGCCAGATGTTACAGTGAGAGGGGTGAATCCTGAATGGTGACGTGTCCGGGGGTCAGGGGAGCAGTGTCAAGTTTAGCCAATATTTGGCATCCTATAATCAATTTAATGGATAATATTAAGTAATCATAAAGAAAAATATAGTGAAAATATCTTAGCCCTAGTCATTCTACAGCATAACTTCTACTGTGACATCTACACGGATGTAAAAGCATGAACTGAAAACAGAAACAAACACACTCACGCTTTGTATTCTTCATCTAAAATTCTGTCGTTTGCGACTGCAGATTTTATGGTGTACCTGATGAACCTCTGTTGAAGGTTCACTGTATATTTCTGACTGGTGTACTGTATGTAAAGACTGAATAAAACCTTGAATGTTACATCAAGCCTGAAGTGGCCTCGTGCCTGCTGATTTATGACCTGTGTGTCAGTGCATTTGGTGTGTGTATTGTTTCCTGTACAGTAGGATGTGTGTGTGTTGTGTGTGTGTGTGTGTGTGTGTGTGTGTATAGAAAAACGTGAGTGGGAGGATATTTGAGCACGTGGGAGGGATTTACGAAATAAAAAATCCTTCTGTGGAGTGAGGGGAACCGAACAAAGGTGGCTACAATTCATATTGATACAGGTCTATATTTAGCGGCTGCCTGAAAATATATTTGCAGAGAGCTGTGTGCAGCCCAGCTGGTTGGTGTAATGACATTTTTGAACTCAATAGGTGACACTGAAACCTTTCAGCAGGATTAAAAACCTTTAGACCATGGAGCTGATGAAAAGAGAAGAAGCATGAATGTGTGTGTGTGTGTGTGTGTGTGTGTGTGTGTGTGTGT
>JAOWBC010001387.1:3944944-3963779 GCA_028566105.1 Hypoplectrus providencianus | reverse complement strand
GTCCATTTGCATCAAACACACACATGCACGCGCGCTTGCACACACACACACACACACACACACACACACACACACACACACACACACATACACACACACACACATACACACACCCCTTGCGTCATAACACACTCAAACACGCTGATTGATTATAAATCATAGATCCCCTACAGTGTTTAAGCTTTCTGGATTTTAAGGTCAGTCTTAGTTTTCCTTTCAGTTGTCGAAATGAGATCAACAGTTTTACTGGCATCATCTTCATATTTTAAGCATAAACAGTTGGACACTCTACCCCTAGGATAGAATTAGCAGCTGTGCTTCCTTATACAGTCAATGTTATGTCTCAAATCTCTTCAGGGCTCACAAATTAGAATCCGTCACAGTCCAGCTCTACACCCTCTTGTTCATTCCTGCAGCCTCTGTCTCCCAGTAGGGGACGTGGCTATTGTACATATGTGGCGCAAATATTACCGATGAGTCAAGCGTTCTCTGCTGAGTGCAACAATGCCTCACTCAAGACGGTGCGAAAAGCGGTTCATTAGCAATGGCAAAGGGGCGTGGTTAATCAGTAACTCATTATCAGGGACACTTCAAATAAGTTTCTGAAAGATTTAAGTATTGAGAAAGGTGGCATGGTTATAGCATAAGTGGTGGGAAATAATATTAAGTAGAAGTGTTCAGGGCTGGGCCCTCATGATGAGAGAACTTTGGGATGGCCTGGCAAAATTCTAACAATCTTGTGTTTCTTTGCAAAACAGTATTTTATGCCGCCATGCTAAGCCCACATAGTGTAATGATCTGTAGAACTTTTTATAACTTTTTAGGACAAAGTCCTTATGATGGTATTGAACAAGTTTGATCAGAGGAAACCTCTAGGGGGAGTTTGTTAAAGAATGCAACATAGAAACAAGAGAAAAATGGCCCAAAACGCCATATTCCATTCAAAATGGCTGACTTCCTCTTTGTTTTTGGTTTTTGGTTAAGGCTACTTTCTGGTCCACCTTCCCATGATAGACATATATACTAAATTTCATGTCTCTGCATTAAAACTTCTATATATTGTCAAGTCATTAAAATTTTTTTAGGGGCGCTACTGGGCCATTTTGCCATACCTGAGACCAAAGAAAATCTGTAAATGTCACAGGAGATTGATAAATGTTTTCAAATAAAGCACCCAAACAGGCTATTTACTTTTAGCAATGAATGGGGCACTCACTATTCCTGCTATGGGTGTGTTATGCCGGCAGCAGCTAATACAGCCTCTAGGTGCAATCACTCTGCAACAATTTGTTAAGTCAACGTGTTGGTAACTCATGTTGTAGTAGAATAAGTGCTTCTCTTTGAACAAAGTGGAGTCACCTCCTGTGGCCATTGGAAATATTACAGGTTATAGGAACTTCAACATTGGTTACGCTTCTCAAAGGGTAGGTTGCGTACCAGGTGTTGAACCTTGGCTGCCTGGGTGAAAACCAGGAAGTTAGACCATATGGGAGCTTGCTTGTGGCTAAATTATTTATTTAAAAGTCAGATCTAGATTGTGTGTTTGCACCAATGTCTACAGTCATGTAGTTCTTAAACCAACTGGAAGATAGCTTTCAGGTATTTGCAATATCTCTGACATGGAATTGGGACTCAGACGTGAACCAGATGCCAGCTGGCAGCTGTGGCCTATACGATATGTCATAAAGGGGGCATTAACATTGAATTCAGTGGGAAATTGATTAGTTTATGGCCCATGATACTGACGTCACATCAACAACAAATTTACCCTGTGAATTTTTGAAGGCTACAGTGTAAAAAAATATATTTTTTTGTGTAAACTATTCATATTGATTGCTAAACAGCTACAATTATTTATCAAGGGACTCTTCATAGTGATGTCATATCATAGAATACACAGCTGCAGGTAATTAGCTTAATTGCCTAAATACTTTTATTAAGGTAAGGTAATACGCAACAAAAATGATAGTAGTCAGTATTAATATCAGTGCTCCTTAATTGGCATATTCCAGTTGAACGTATCCTCTTTTAAATTCTATCAGCTGCAGCTGCGTTCACCCTGCTGTGACACTGTGAAAAGGCTCCATGAGTGCGGAGCAGCAGAAGTGTACTGACAAGTCTTGTCAGTGTTATTTATAAAGCCCAAAATCACAAGTTTGTCTCAGAGGGCTTTTATTGACGTCACTTCCAGTCAGTGAGAAAAGATCTTGCTGCTTTTTACAGTCTGCTTTGGGAATATTCCAGGGAGCTGAAACTATAGTCACATTATGAGAGATGGACGGTAAGGATGAGAGCAGTTATGGCTCAAACATTGTGGCAGCTCCAGATGGTGAGTGCCAGACTAACTAACAAAATTTAATGAATAGTGGTTGCAGGATGTGGAAAAATGATGTACATCAACAAATCTGCATCAAATTAGTGTGATTTAACCCAAATGATGAACTTTCGATGGCAAGCTCTCCTCATGAACTGTTAATTGGTATTCCTCAGGCGTGGTCCACACCTACACAGTTATTTTTAGAAAAATGTGATCTTGCCAAAGAGAGCATACCAATCCAACAGGCAGCAATATAACCCCTACCCTAAAGAAAATTATTTTGTTAGCCAAACAGAAGCCTGAAAAAGGTGAAAGCAACTGGTCAGCATTATGGATGCATTATTATATGTTTAGGCATCCATGGGGTGCAGTGGTGCATTGATCGTTCCTGACTAGCACTGTCAGGAACTCTGTTAGGCAGCATTGTTAGGCCTGGGTGTTTGAGGCAACAGTATAGAATATTTTATCTATAGCCTCAGACTGCTGCTACCAGCTCAGCAGGCTTTCCACCACTCCATCCTCCCACGGCAAGGTAAGTTCTTCCATGTAGGTTCTCTAGCTGAAAATTCAAAGGTCTGATCAGCAAATTGCTATAATTATAACCTTTAACTTACATGCAATAGAAATGGTACTGATTTCCTGCATTTGACCTTTTAGTAGTGATGAGAAGCTGTATGATTCCCTAAGACCAGCCTTTGGAGAAAGTGAGAGTTACACTGAATATTCTATGTAAGTCCATGCAACAAGTCTTTGGTAAAAAAAAAAAAAAAAATAATAATAATAATAATAATAAAAATAATAATAATAATAATAATAATAATAAAATCCCTTCTGAGATCTGGGAATACTTCCAGTTTAATCTTCAAAATCACATGCATGTGTTTCCAGAGAAAAAAACAACCAGATGCTTTATTCTGGTCATCTCTGACAATACATTTTATTGGAACATTAAAATATTTTTTTGTGAAACCCATTTAAGGATAACCTTCATCAAATCCCCAGATGTGTGCGAGGCAGACAGTGAAAACAGAAATCAGTAATCAGGGTGGGGATCAGCCTCATCAGACCTCCTACTGTGTGTCTGTCTGTCACACGAGGTTGTCATTTCACTAATCATCTTATCACCTGGGAGACCAAAAGGTCCTGAATTAGGCGAGAGGAGGGGGTATTGAAGGTGACAGGAAGAGACAGAAAGATTGCTGGATTATGTAATAGCAAACAGTATCCCATTGCATCAATAAATATCAATGTTTTACATCCTGACAAAACAGATATTATTATAAGACGAGATATTAAAATCATGCTTTAATAAATATTGACATGAGCAACACTTACTCAACCTCTATATAATTTTGTCGCTTGATGTTAATTGAATGAAACACAGAATCAAATATAAAATATTTATCTCATAGATATTGTAATTTGTCTGAAGTCATGCTTGAGTAAACAGCAGAGTACAGTAAACCCACCAGCAGCACTGAAAGGCATTTATCAGCAGGATTATATCACACTTCAGAGGGAGTTTGGCTGTTTTGAGAGGTTATTTAATCATAGTTTGAATAGAAGGAGATATTGCCTAGTTGACATGCAGCCCAGAGTCCATTATCAGCTTAATGAAGCTACAGCGGAGTAAAAAGGCCTGGGCCATGATTGATGACACCAAGAACCAGCAGCCGGAATATGAACATGCTATTAGTTATTCATGATTTGCAGCTTGATCTTGGAGTCATTTTGAATTGTCTGTCTCCTTTTTCTCTCTAGCCCTTTTTTTCCCATGTATTTATGTGTGTGTGCAGCATGTGTGCTTAATACGCACCACAGGCTCAACTCAATATTCTGCTGACAAAGACAGAGAGAGGGAGAGATTAGGGAGGAACGTGAAAGGAAATGATAACGCATGAGCTGAATTTATACATTAAAAAGGCTGACTTGCAGGGGCTGGTATGGAAGGAGGTTATAGAGTGTGGATATATGGAAAGATGGGTGTGAAGTGCAACAACAAAGATCCAGAGGAAGTTGAAGAACATGATGGAAGAGCTAGAGGATGGATAAAGTAAGAAGTAGGAAATAAAATGACAAATGCTTATTATATGAACTTTCATTCAGATCTACTTATAGCCTAAATGTAAAGCTCATTAAATCATTTTTGATAAACTGAGGGAATGTGCCACACAGCACAGAACTGGCAGTGAACTAATCATAATTAAATAATTTACAGATTTCATTCATTTTTTATCGGGTAGTTATTTTAAGCTTTTTTTTTCTATTTTCTTTTTTCTCGTTGCCAAAACAAGTAGTTCTGTTGTCGGAATGTTACCAATGTGTTAAAACAGTCACCACTTTTCATAGGATATCAAAAGAAAAATCACACTGCATGAGGTTTGATCGGAAATATACAAACCAATTATTGAGCATATGTAGATATATGAGACTTTTTAAAAGAACATCATGATGTAATGAAGACTTGAAACTAGCAACTTCTCCATATTTGCTGAGGTAATACATCAAGAGAAGCTTCCCATTGACCTCCATTCACTTTGAATTCCTTTCACAATCGCTGGATGTGCCACATCATGCTGTTACCAAGAATTCAGTTTATTGCCCTGGAGGTTACTGATTGGGACAACTATATCGTACATACAAGCTTATATTTAGCGCAGTGAAGTGAGATGAACACAATCCACAAGCCACACAACAAGTAATATTGTTGTGAATGCAATGAGTCATTCAAATGTCACACAACGGAGATGGCAAGTCAAGCAGACGTTTTGAGGTTAGCATCAGTTTATAACCTACATCTGATGTATCATAGCCGCAGTGCAGAAAAAAGCGCTTTATTTCCTTTGCATTATTCAGCCGCTGCTATGTAGCTGACACCTTGAAATCTCTCTTCATTCAGTATTCCCAGTGTGAATACTCATACAGTATGTCTGACAGAGTGAAACAGGAGATAGAAAGAATTGTAAATGTGTTTGTACATGATAACTATGGATTTCTGTTGAGCAAATAATGTTAATGCAATTATTGTTATTTCTGGTGTGAATTCTAACAGTCCCCTGCTTTCTTTGATGCTACACATTCACACTGGATCTACACATTCAGGCTCACACACATGGGAGCATGTTGATCTCCAAACAGCAGCATTTCAAGGCTTTTCCATCTATGTCTGCATATGTACAGCACAAGCCAGATTTTGTGTCCTTGCAGTTAATGTATGTGTACAGATGCTACACAACCATCTAAGTAAATAGCAAATGATTTGAGGTGTATCAGAATTTTGAGTCACTACAGTCTCTATCCAGTTTCATGCTCTGCCAGCTTATGCTATTTTTGGCTGCCGTTCTATTTTAAGAGACATCTCCCTACAAGATAATGGTGCTGTATAATGCAAGGCGTGTGTCGAACCATGGGTTGTGTTGGTGCGGTGTTCGTCACTGTGGTAATTAATTCTGTCAATGGAAATTAGCAGCGATGTGTGGAAAAGAGAGATAAAAAAGGGGATGGTCATGTGCTCTGCACTTGCACGCACACACAGAAGCGGTATACAAAGGTGTCTGAATAATGAGTGAATGTACAAAAGATAAGAGGACACATATCATATTAATAGTTCAACAATGGTATGCACACAAATTACATTCGATGTGCACCAGCCAATAAGGCTATATTCTGCAAACTTAAAGCTTTAGCAAAGGAAAATTGGTTAATTCATGACATCTCTGTACCAATGAAATCTATTCAATCATAGATTACACAGATACGTATATGACATCACATTTTCCTTTTGATTACTTGTATGCATTTTATACAAGTATGAAGTCAATATAATGTATTCATGTCTTATTTTAAGCTTTGATTTGGTCATTTGTTCGCCTGCCCTCCAGCCGCCCTTCATTATTGTGAGCATTAAGCAACTGGTCCAATACGACCGTTCACTAATGGCTTCTCTGCCAAGGCTGTAGAGATTTACAGACTCCACTAGCCTTATGGGATCTGGTCAAAACAAAACAACCCTGACAGCTGCTAACAGTCTCGAGAATGCAGCAGAGGTTTGTGAGTGCGTTTATGTGACTGTGAGGGATGTGTGTGTCTTTACCACATCTCTACAAAAGCAGAGGGAAGAGGCTGGGGCAGAGGGAAAGAACACGAGAGACAACCAGCAGCTAATGGCTCTCCCAGTGGGCCATCACTTACTGCTACTCACAGTAAAAAGTGGGGAGCCATCGGGGAGCAGCTATTAGGAAACCTCAGTCTTCATCTGCTAACAAGGCGGTTCTGCCTTTTCCCGCTTACAAGAAATAAAATAGTCATAGTGAAGAGCATCTGTCAGAGGCAGAGTTCCATGATCTGCTCATAATTGTTGAAGCCTTTTACTCAGCGTGGTGCAATCCTGACAGAATGTGTCTAACATGAACACACTGATGCTCAAGTGTCAGTGGAGAGAATAATGGCTTTCTATGTACAGGAATTGAATTTTTAGGTAGAGTAGCACAATCACAAATACAGTTTTATAAAATGAGGTTTGTGAAAAATGACTGTGCCTCAAACACATCCAAATTCCTCACAGGTCACCTGATTTACTGCCTTCCCCACTGACTCTGTTCTCATTTTATCTCATAGCCAGCTAACTCTAGCCCAAATCACACTGCAAGTAATCAAATAAAATAAAATGAATAATACCAATTTTAATTGATCCTGTTGATCATAATCTCAAACCCTGGACATAAGTGTCTCATGGTTTAAGACCAGCAAAGAGCTTGTGCCGTTTTTGCACCAGATTTCTGGTTGAAAGCTGGTTCTACGGCAGTCGAAAAAACAAAGACTTTGTTTCAGATATGGCACCAGCTCCAAAACATCCCTTAAACCTGCCTTGGTGGAAAAAATATATTTCTGAGTACAGGAACTACTGGAATGATATGTGTCAGACCCCTGGTTCCCCTTTTGTCTCCCCACCTTCAACCAACACCGAACTGTTGTCTATCTCTTTTCATGAACTGGTCATCTCCAGTGTCCTATGTTTATAGGACACTGGAGATGTCCTAATGTTTTTCAAATTAAAATATATACTTGTGTGGTCTTATACTTGTTTAATAATTTTGTTTTTGTTCTTGTTTAAGTAGGACACAGAGAGGCATCACTATAAATTTGAGACTGCTCCGTAAAGAGTTAAAAACTCCTGGAGGCAGCTTTAAGCTTCTGCCTGGTTCAACCTCCAAAGGTCCATTAAGGCACATTCAAAAATTCATGAGTACAAACAAACATATGTGGGTATGAATACAGTGCATGAAACCACATGTAAACGATATGAGCGAAAATACCGTCAGCAACAAAGTATGGAGAATTTCAAAGAGCTTTTGATCTGAATACATAAATATTCTATTGATGGGGTTTATGGAAAAAAAACTGATTGATTTGTTCTGAAGGGTTTTCTAACCGGAGCTGCATGCAGAATCATTTCTTAAGTTTAAACAGATCTGAATGGATGATCAGCCATATCAATGTAGTTAGAGGACATGCAGAAAACACAGCCTTAAAGACAAATACACAGCAGCACACAGGACAATACAAACATTGTTTATCTGTCAGTGCTTTTAAAGCATTAAAATTCAAGTCCAGTAAGCAATCCATCTACCCTACCACCCATTCCCTGATCGATTCATTCATTCCCTCTGCCAGTCACTCTCTACTTCATTGGCCCATATGTTCATTCAACCAGCCCTTCAGTAATGTAATTTGCTCAGGCAGCACACAGATCAAATACACTTTCGTTCTCTCACTGAATTTTCTGCCATCTCTCCCTTAATCTCTTCAACAAAAGGGCTGCAAAATACTTTTACTTTTTTACTTATATACTATTTCAAATGTAAAACATGTCTACAACTCTTAATCCTCTGAACACCAAGTCCATGCAAGGTGTTTTTACACTTTACTCACTGTGGTCTTGTATTTCACTGCAATATACAAAATACATTAGTCTTCTATGGAATTACCATAATCATGACTGGAATTGGAAACGTCTTGTTCGGTACAATTCAGTTATAATGGCATAAAATTAAAATTGAATTCAATAGAATTTATGTTACAGCACTTTTCCAAGTGCCTTAAAGTCTGATAAATATAGGGGATAAATGTGTTTCCACACACATACACATACAATTATTTTTTCAGTCTCCTCTGTCCTCTCCTCTCTGCTCTGTGTAAACGGCCTGCATTTCTGTCCGATTTTCAGTGAATATTTGTCACGTGACTGTTCATCTCAGCCAAATCAATCTTGTCTTCACAGTGTCACTGAGGTGTGCATAATTTAATGTTTATTGGTTTTCTGATAGTGTAATACAATGAGAATGATTGGAGTTTGAACCACTGAACACACTTAAACATTAATATACTAAATCTTCCGTTTCCACTGCTGTTCTTTTCTCTGCCTGTCCTCTGCAAACACAGGAGAATCACATACATCTCATATATTATAGTTTACACCAGCAGGTGTGAGCCGTCTGCCATATATCACACTTACTGTGAGTGCAGGAGCTTGGGGAGATCATTGCATTCATGTGTGTGTAATGGTGACAGAGCGGGTTTGGTGTTGCTTGTTTTTCAGTGACGCATCTGTCAGACGAGTGGAGTTTCGAGTCGTCTTCTTTCCCTGTGGTATTAGAGAGGAAAACTAGACAATGCTTGGCAGAAAATTAAATGAACATAGGCTGGGAGATGTAACACAACATACACTTCCAGCAGACCTGAAGCTCTAGGCTGCCATCTTGAGGGGATTTAGTTAGTGCATGTCTTTGTTCTTATTTTTTCAAAAACAAGCTAAATCATTAGGGAAAACTATTTAAGTAGCTATATGTCAGATGTTCGGATGTGTGTTCATGTTGTTTTCTTATTTGTACAGTTTTTGGGACAATCTAGAGCAGAGTCAGACTAAGAGCTTAATTGTTATATATGAAACAGTTCACTTTTGCTAATAATCTTGTGAATCTGTATATACATACACTTGTAAATCTCTAGTTTATTTTACCTTTTGGCTGCCTAATTTTTCATATAAACTTCTATTCTATACGTCACATAATTCTGGCTTGCTATCTCATAATTTTGATTTAGCATCCCATCATAATGACTACGTATTATTTATCCATTTAAAGTGTATTGAGCTTCAGTCAATCTTCAACACATAGCTCATTCTCATATGGTATGTGTTAAACTTTGAGGCAATCAGTGTTATTTGTTGTTGTTTCTTTATGCTCCCATACATAACTGTTGTTATAGGGATGCATTTAAATATATGATTCTGTGTCTTAGAAATAGGCATTCAGTAACACACCAGCATACACACACTTTAAATCACCTGCAGTTGTTGCTGAACTGTAATGTATATGGAGGTTCAAAGATGACCAGTGGGTTCTGAACCATACAGAAGCTGGCCATAAACAACAGACGAACAAAGAGGAACAATGAATACAAGTGCAATATGAAGCAGGAAAATAGCTGAAGTTGAACATACTCTTGCAGACTGAGCATGACTTTTCTGATCAGGACTACTAATGACTGATTCATATATTTATGATTAAAACAATGAAAAGAATAGAATAGTAAAATGATGCTCATTTGTACTGGTGTGTGTCTCCAGTCAGGTCAGGTTACTGCTCAGTACATGAAGGCATGCATACAGCGACACTCTGTGGCTGACAAGGTGAAAAAATTGGCCGAAAACGCGGAGGAACAACGTTTGTCCCTTGCGACTTGCTGTTGAATGTCGTTGTCATGTCGGCTCTCTTCACTGTAAGTTACCCTTCAGATTTTTACAAATTACCACCGTATTAGAGTATTTTAGAACATTTGTTTCCTCTTCATGAATGGCAGCGTTTAGCCGTATTTACACTAAGTTTATAGCCCGAGTGGAGGTGATATTGTCGTTAGCATTTAGCTCGAAGGCTAAACTTACTGATACAACATGCTGGATATAAACAAGCTAATGTTATTATCATGCTAACTCCTTGTTATCAAGATCTGTGGTTGGAGGCATTAGATTTGTAGGAGGTGATAGCAACAGTATATGCAACATATATCTAAATGCTGGACATCTGAAGATTAATTTGGGATGCATTTAGCTTTGTGGATCAAGTTGCTCTGTTCATAAAATGCCCAATATAAGTTTTAGAATTAATCAGTGACCTATACTTACTACGGTGTGTATGAGTTCTCAAAATAATGGCTGTTTGGCTTTCTGAAGTCAATTTCAGAACTTATTAACTAGCCTATATCCCAGGGTGTTGCAGCAGTTTTTCTTATTGATGACCATATATGTCACACACATTTGAGGCCATTTTCATATTTGAAAATGTATAAAAAGTGAAATGATTAAGAAATTTCGACCAACTCAGAAAAATGATTTGGTTTTTTAAACTTTAGACATTTCGTATTAGGGGGGAAAGTTGTCCCTGTTTCTTGTCTCCCCATTTCTGTTCCCTTCACTCTATCTCCTCAATCTCCTGTCTCTCATTGCAGTCTCTACACAGATGCTGCCAGCGGTCAGCTCTCCTCAGCGCTGCGAGGCGACCATGGAGCTCCAGCTCAGTGACTCCCCCTCCTCTGCACACGAGGCTCCTCCTCTACCTCACCCAGCGTTTCTATGATGTAGAGATGCTTCTGAACTGGAAGGCCCAGCTGAGAAGGAAGGGGATTCAGAAGAAGAATGTGTAAGACACCTCATGAATGCCTTAAACCTTGAGATGCATCTGTAACAGTCCCTCTGCTGATGGTATATGTTGCTTGAAGGAGCAGGTGAATGAGTTCAAAGCGGCAGTTCCCAGCTGTGATTGCATGACACATAGTCACTTCAAATACCATTGTTCTTAGCACAACACAAAACTTTATATATCTACAGTATCCAGCAATTTCAATTTTCGTCTTGAATTCGTCTTTATCCCCCTTAACCCAAGGAAATGTTGTTGTTTGAAATTCAGTAATTTCCAACAATGATAACTGTTTAAAGATCATTGGTCATAAAACAGATCATTTAGCTTGATGGCTTAACTTTTTTAAACACCATGCTGGACATAAATAAGCAAATGTTATTATCATTCTGACTCCTTTTTATCGAGTTCTGTGGTTGTAAGCATTTGATTTGTAAGAGGTGATAGTTGGTTAACAGTAGGCCTAACACTGGTTAAAAATAATTGGTTATAAAACAGATCATTTGTGGTGAAACTTTAATTTGGGAAAAAGTCAAAATTATGTTGTTCTACATTGGAAATGCCCCCAAAATAACTAGATCACTAGATAGTATGTATGTCTTTGTCATTGTCATTTATCATGTCATCATCTTTTGAATGAAATAATGGTGCTTAAAGTCCATTTCAACTCCCTGTGGATGTTTCTTTTAAATATCACTGACTTTTCTCTGTTGTTCACAGCTATTACGGCTACACTAAGAGTTTTTATGGACCAGACATAGCAGCAGCTTATTTTATCTTGAGTATGAAGGGAGGATTTCGGTAAGTGTATTTGGAGATATGGTTTAAGTGATCACACATTTTTGCAACTCTTAAAAATGTCATGACTGCCTGTTTTCTGCTCCGACTGTGTATTTTATTGTTTGGCATTGCAATATATTTTACTGTATGAACTATGTATATTTAAGTTAACTACAGTTGAGCATTCATGTAGGGCTGTGAGTAGCATTTATTTTCATTACTGATTGATCTGCAAATTAAGGGAATAGGTGGTTTCATAGCATGTCCAGAAAAAAGGTAGTCACTATTTCAGATTAATCGCTGAAAGATTTTTGTATTTTCTCTTCAGCAACTAATTGAGTGGGGGTTTACTTTGAACTATTTGAAATCCATACCACAACACACTGTCATTTGATGTTGTAAATATTCTTTATAGATGGTAATTTAAGAAAGCAGTCTTCTGAATACCTATATCAAATACCATTTAGAAAAAGTCCTATGTCCCTTTCTGGTGGATATGAACATCAGTTGTTTTGTATACAGTAGTAAAGTCATGTATATGTTTGTATGCAGTCTGTCATTTTGCAGCACACATGAGAATTTAATTGTTATGTCCTAAGTGTGCCGCTTTAGTATGATCATCTGTGTTGTGTGCTCAGGTATGCTGGCCAGTCTGAGTGGTTCTGTGCAGACCGCAGAGGCAAATTCAACTGGGATTTCCTGAATCACAAAGACAGATCCTTAGAGGAAATAAACATGAGCTACACAGTGATGAACTATTCAGGACTGGATAACCTAGGTAATGAGCATCAACTCAACTTGTTTTTACCCTCTGAACCCCTCTAGATCATTATTGAAGTATTTAATATGTTTTCTTTCAGGAATTATCGTCAGAGTTTGACCTTTCCAATAGTCCTTGAACTGATCATAAGTTACAAACGTAACCTGCGTTTTTCTTTTATGATGTATGTTGTAATTATGTAATTTTGCACAAAAGACTTTAAACAGCTTGGGGCTTAGTTTAATTGTATTGTTCCTTGGAAACTAACTTTTCTTCTACTCTAACCACAGTTTAAGACACGTACTGTTAGTAATATTATAATTCTTACTCACATGTAGCATTAAAGTTCATTATTTCTGATCTGCTTTGTCCTCCATCAGAGGGGCAGAAATCTTTGAAGACTCTGTCATTGCGAGGATGTCCAGAAGTGGATGACTGGTTCCTGGCCAGGCTCCACATCTTCCAGGACTCTTTGGAGGAACTGGACATCTCTCACTGTCCACGTATCACCACTGGCGGCCTGGCTGCACTCAGGAATCTCAAGTAAGTATCCACACACTTGAGTCATTATTACCCAAACACTACTGTCAATCAATTGCTCCTTTTCCTGTTGTGTGTGTGTGTGTTGTAGGGGACTGCGGCATCTGGATGTGTCGTCCCTCCAAGGGATCTCCAGTCCTGGATTGGTTGTTATCCTGCTGGAAGAGATGTTACCACAATGTCATATCACTGCTAACGGCTATGACCACAGCCTACTAGAGAGAGAAGGAGAGGGGCAGGGGGAATTAAAGGACTCAGTTGAGAAAAAGAGAGTCCTCTGAGAAAGCTCTGCTGTCGGTTCACACTGCTGTGACAAGAAAGACATTCTAAAGACAGTCTAAAGAGACAGAAGAGAAAACACCTGACCTTAAAGAGGAGAGACAATAAGACTGATTTTTACAGCAATACAGCAATCTTGAGCCACTTTATGTATGAATCACTGGAAACATCTAATTAGTTACAAGTTTGTGATGAGCAAAACTTACTTAAAGTGTGGGTCAAATTGCTGCACTTAAATTGGTTGGATTATTTGGCATGTAAATGTAAACAAAATCACATACATCTCAAGAAAACTATGTGCACATATGTGTTTATTTGCTGAAATGTATATATGACTGTTAATGTAATGATTAAAAGTTATATTGTATGTTATCATGATTACTGTAAATACCTCTACCCTCAAAATCACAAGCTATGTTTGACAATGAAAACCACATGGCCACAAGTGTCAGTATATATTTGTTATTCCCGCTGTAGAAGCTTATGTGAGGAAACAAAAGCCCATAATCCAGGATGAGCCGTGCACTGCAGCAGTTTCAGACCTTACAGTGGGCTGGTGAAGACACTAGTGAGACTGGGAGACAAGATTGAATGGGGATGAAGAAATCACTCCTACTTTTGTATGTAAACACACCATCTACAATTATTTGGTACACGTAGAATAACTACATTTTTTAAACTTTAATATGACTGCTTGCCATTATTTTACATTCAGTAAAATTATGTGCAATTTCTTTTTATTTATAAATAGAATTCGCTTACATTCAAGACTATTAAACAGTTGAATAATACTGTAATCTACATTGTCACATTATATTTATTAATGGATCTTAACTTCCATTTTATTGTTAATATTTTAATAAAAGTAATAGATGTAAAAAAATAAAAAAAAAAATTAGAAAAGAAAAGAAGAATAACCCTTTTGAATGGTCCAAGATATATTGCATGTCTGGAGAACAAAACTTTTTCTCCTTTTTTTTTTCTTTTCTTAAAACACATCTTTAGCTCACACGTGCTTGTTACTCACGACTATTAATGTTGTACATGTAAAAATAATTTTGCCGTTTCTCAAGTTTGAAACAGCGTGTTTGTTGAATATGACTTTTATGTGATATTTACAAAACATTTTGTAGCTAAATCTGCGGTAGGAACCAATCATGTTATGGAAACTGGGTCACAACAACCGGACAATGTTGCTGACGGACAACAACAACACTCTTCATCCGAGTACTCTATTCGTAGTATATATCCTCCGTAACTGTGAAATTTTGGGTTTGAATTAATTGTCATTCTGACCCTTGTGGTTGAAGGGTCTCAGTAGACGGATAGATGTCTGGAGCACCAGGTAGGAAGACTTTCTGACGTTTAAATTTGTTACCACTTTGGAAGTTCGGCTGTGCTACAACCAACCGCGCTAGCTTGTTTAGCTAACGTTAGTAATATAGCTAACAGCTCACTTAGACGGAAAAAACATTTTTTGAGCTAGACGTATTATTTTATTTTGAATTTGCAGAACTTCCAAATAGAGAAGAAGAGGAGGAGGTTACGCCTGAACCTGAGGTAAGGATTTATCTGCAGTCGCTCATGTATGTAAGTAGGGAACGTGATTGGGGTTATTGTTGCCCAACTGACTGTCAGCTTTGTTATGAGAAAACAAAGCTGTGACCGTCTGATTAGCGCAGATCTCGGGGATAGAAAGCATCCTTTCACAATTGCCTTACTGCTCGCAATCGCTAGTTTAATGTGTGTGTTGTGTGTTCTGTAGGAGGAATCTGACGACAGCAGCGGGGAAGAGGCTGCAGGAGACACTGAGAGTATGTGGAAATACGGCAAATTAGAATCATGTGGAAGTGGAACCAAAGCACTCGATATGAAATTATGCCAGTTTAAAATTCAGCTGTGCTTGGAAAAGTGAAAACCACGTTTGGTGCATTGTTCTTGTTGTATTACATATGTACTGCTGACATTCATTTTACATTTAATGTTCTTTTTTAACGTTATTTGTGAGAATCCTGGAGATTGTTTGTGTTTTGTCAGCAGTTCTGACTATGACGGACTGTTTTCTCTGTTTCTGACTAGTACATCGATCTCAAGTTTCTTTGTGAACTTTGTCTCCACGTGCTACCTATTGTGTTTTCTCACATGTTTTACACAAGTAAAAAATGTTACTTTACCTTTTCCCCTAAGCCACTACTGCAGTGTATCATCAACACTTCTATTAACTTTCAAATATTCCACATTTGGTATACATTAATGGGTTTATTGAATTTTTCTGACACATTTAAACAACCATTGCAGTGTAGCATTTGCTTTTTTAAATGAACTAAAATTTTCCACATAGTCAGTATGGTAGTCCATTATTTTCATTTTAATTCCACCCAATTCTGCTTTTCGAACCATTCCTTCTTCAACATCGTTTGACCTATTTTTCTGTTTTGTCTATATATTGTCAGCTATTCAGGATCCAGAATTTAATTTTCTCGGCATCCATAATTTTGTTTTTGTTCTGAAATGCATTGTCATCCATTTCTCCTCTGTGTTCCTGCCAGTGGACTTCCTGCGTAACCTCTTCTCCAGTACCCTGGGCCTCGGATCCCCAGATAAAGTTCTGGATGAATTGACTCTGGATGGAGTGGCTCAGTACATAAAGAGTGGGAAATGTGAGTCTTTGTCTGTTTCCAATCAGCTCATCCATATTGACTGACCATAGCAGATCGATTTAATTTTAACAACCCTGTTCATAAAGCATTTTTTATTTAAGTCAGACATATTTCTGCATCCTCACAGGTAAAAACATCATCTGCATGGTTGGGGCAGGAATATCCACATGTAAGTTTCTCAATTTTAATACTACAGAACAAATATTAAAGAAAGTATCCAACAACTTTCAGTAATCATTGTTTCCTTTGTATAGTTTTTTTCTTTATCTTTAATCTTAACCTAATTTCCACAAACAGCTGCTGGGATCCCTGATTTCCGCTCACCAGGAACTGGACTATATGCGAACTTGCAAAAGTATAACCTGCCTTACCCAGAGGCCATCTTCCAGATAGATTACTTCAAGGTGTGTGAAAGATCGCCTTGTTTGAGAGTTTGAAGAATCATACACCATAGTGTATAATGGCATGTATAATTTCATCTTGGGAATCCTTTAGAGTTTAAGTAAATCATTTGACTAAATATTGAAAGCTGTATTAATTACTCTCTTGGATTGTTGTTTTGATGCTGTGCAAGTCCTAAATAATGGCAATAATAAGTCATCTTAGAGGGTAGGAACCATGAGGGGAACTTCAGTATTTTTTTAACAATACCCTTTAAGTAAGTAATCAGCACAACTTTTTTTTTAAAGGGTTCAGTATTAAGCAAGAGTGCTGCAGCCACTGGGCTGTATAAGCAATTGTATACCATAAGTGCTGCATTCCTTCCACTAAAGGTTCTGTTTTTTTCTCCTTTAAGTTGACATAAATCTACATTGATGAGTGCCCTTACAGCACCTCCCCATTAGTCATTTAGACATAAACTCGGGAAAATAAATAGATTTTCAGGGCGAGGATTTAGTCAGATGGACAGCTATACTATGGCTTATTTCTGAGTATACTCTTGTACAATCTTGTTTTATTTTTCCTTTGGTAATAATAAGGTAATATGGTTATAAATAAATAAATAAATAAGAAAAATAAAAACATTGTATACCATCTTCTATCTCAGAAACATCCAGAGCCTTTCTTTGCCTTGGCCAGGGAGCTTTACCCAGGACAATTTAAGGTAAAAAAAAAAAACTCTTAACACCTCATGACAATATTTAAAAACGGTATGAAAGCTGTTTGACAGGTGTTTGCTCTCTTGTGGTTGATTTTATTTTCTGTGTTTAGCCAACAATCTGTCACTACTTCATGAAGCTGCTGAAAGACAAGGGGCTCCTGAGACGCTGCTACTCACAGGTAGGGGGATAAACAGGTGCAATCTCCACTTGCCTTATACTGAACATTGAATTTTTCTATTTCGGTATTACTATGAATGTATTTTTGTTCATTCAGAACATTGACACCCTGGAGCGAGTGGCCGGGCTTGAGGGAGACGATCTCATCGAAGCTCACGGAACGTTCTTCACCTCTCACTGTGTCAGCTTCTGTTGCCGCAAGGAGTACAACCTGGACTGGATGAAAGGTGCCTTTAGAGAGCCTGTGATTGTAGAGTTGTGATTTTCAGCCATCTAAGACTTAAACCTCCTCCCTTTCCTTGTAGATAAAATCTTTTCTGATGACATTCCTCGATGCGAAAAGTGCAGCAGTTTGGTGAAGCCAGGTCAGCTTCTGTCTCTTTCAATGATGATTTTAGTTCCATAAGTTTGCAAATGTATTTTTTAAATTCAGTCCACCTTGTGAAAGCCCTACAGATTTTACAAACATTGCTGTCCTTGCTTTTCTTCACTCAGATATCGTCTTCTTCGGAGAGAATCTGCCTGTGCGGTTCTTCACTTCAATGAAGATGGTGAGCATATGGTGGTGTTTGCAAGCATGCATGTTTAAATGCAATGTGGCACCACTGCAAGTTATTTTTAACTGCCTCTATCTGTCAGGACTTTCCTCGCTGTGATCTTCTCATCGTCATGGGGACATCTCTGCAAGTCCAGCCGTTTGCAGGTCTGGTTGGCAGGTACTGCAGAGTTCCATATTACTTAAATCTGCCGCTGACCACAGACATTGCTGCAGGATGAGCCTGGCAGCCACTGTCCTGCATTATGAAAGACTCAGCAACAATCCTATACTCTAACAGAAGTGTCTTTGAGAAAAAAAAAAGCTGAGGGCTCACTCCCCATAATTTGTGACTTATTGCACATTGCTATAGTAAATACTGTAAAATGAATAACTAGAGCAATTTCTCTTCTCTTTGTCATTTAGAGTTTCAAAAAGTTGCCCCAGACTGCTCATTAACATGGAGAAGGCAGGGCAGGTAAGCTTCAAACCATTCGTCTACCCCTTTCATGCCTTTATTTTTTCCCTTTTTTATGTCCTAGATCTATTTGTTGGATCTCTGTGAGGCATTATTTATGTATTTGTCTGTGTAGGCTGATCCTCTGCTCGGGTTGCTGGGGTTTGGAGGAGGGATGGACTTTGACTCAGATAAGGCATACAGGTAATACAGAGTTTCTGCCACTTGTTCTCTCCAACTGTGACATTTAGGATTTACAGTATTAAAGATTATGATGCATTTTAGAAAAAAAGATTTTACCCAGCATTGGAATTTGGCTTTTTCAGAACTAACATGAGGTTTTCAATAGTAAGGAATACTAATTAAGTATGGTATAGACCAGGGGTGGGCAAACCATTCCATTAAGGGCCGCTGTGGCTGCAGGCTTTTGTTCCTACCAAGCAGGAACACACCAGGTACAAATCATTAAATCAACAGATCTCAGGGTTCAAACAGCTGATTGGTCAAGAGCTGATGAGCTGCTGCAGGAAGGTG
>JAOWBC010001387.1:3895413-3907512 GCA_028566105.1 Hypoplectrus providencianus | reverse complement strand
AGAGAAGAAAAATTAAACACTTTCACTTCCGTTATGTAGATGGGTGTGATGCAAGAGTGAGATAAAGATGATGACAGCAGTAAACAAGACGTTTCTTTATGCAACACTGTAGCAGAATATAGCATCAGAATAAGCAAATGAATAAAGAAATAACCAATGTTTTCTCTAAATTGACAACCAGCTATGAAAATTCAGCAGACAAGTATAAGTACTGGAGGTAAATCTAAAAATACTGTTTTTTCTTTAGGTAGATATTTTAGGTAGATATGCAACAATTACAATGGCAGAAAGAAGTAAGTTGCATGAATTAAATAATGCCTTTTAACTAGAATATGACTGATATATATAACAGACATTTCAGCCTTTACTGTTATTGGTATATATAGGTATTTGTTGTCCGATATGCAACCATTTAAAAGCTTTTTATATGGAACATTTGCTGCATAAATTCTCATTGAAATGAATTAAAATGTTGTCATCATAAGAGCAAGGTAGCTTTAAAGCAGCAGAGAACAGGCAGCAAAGTGTGGTCTCCTCATCAAAAGATAGAGATGTGGCTGACAATGATATACTTTATATGCACAACTTATAGTGCTTAATATTCTCGAAGTTTCAGACTCATGCAGAAAATTTCTATTCTTGTTCCAGCTCAAAAAGTCACTGTATCAGGAACCACATTGGTAAGCATTTAATTTTTCTCCCTCACAAAATTATCATTGTTGGCCTAAAAAGTCCCACACTGGCCCTCCACTTTAAACACAGCAAAACATTCAAAGTTCAGTAAGAAAAGTTAAAGGAGTTAAAACAAGGGGCCAAGTTGGTGTGACATAAATATAAATATACAATAAACACTTAAAGCAATTAAATATCAAAATAAAGTGAAGTTAACTTTTTCAGGCTAGAAAGATGTAGATAGCTGAGATCTGGGGCTGATGCTATGTTCAGTTGTCCCTATATGAAGCAGCAGGCATTAAAATATTTTGCAAGTAAATATTTATATAATAATCGAATAATCTCACCACTCATAACAGAAATCCAGTTACAGCAGCTTGGAGGGTGCTGCAAAAATGATAAATAAAATGAATAATACAAAGATATGAAAGGACATCCGGCGTGTCTTTGAAGATTTAGAAAAAAGAAAATTTATATTCATGAAATGATTTAAAAAAAAAAAACAAAAACAAAAAAAACCTGGCTGCAGCACTTTTAATGCCACTAAAATAAAGAGAGCATTATCAGATACCTAGTTATTTTCACTACTTTATTCACACACAGATTTCATGATGTCAGCAGACAAAATATACAGATCAAAGTTGGTTTTGCTTGACTAACATATCATATAATACGCTCCCTTTCAGTAGTACTGACTTTAGTCCAGTCTCTGACTCTGAACTAAGGCTTTAAACATCGTTTTACAAAAACATTCTAACAGTGCAGTTTTTTTTTCTTTTGTAGATAAATACATGCAGAGGAAACCAAAGACGTTGCTTTAGATTGTAAAATGATTCACAAAGGCATGTAGATGAACAGTGAGCAAAAAAAAGATAAAAGAGAGAAGCTGATGACAAAAAAATATGGGTCTGCACCAATTATTATTACAATGGAAAACCATAGAAGAAAAAAAAATGAATGCAGACTGATGCCCAGTGCAACCTTCTCAAACGTCTAAAAAATGAAGAGCAAATCGGTGAACAAGGAAGCAACAGGCAGGCAAGAGGATAAATGAAAGCAAGCAGCTAGTCATCAGCAGTTACATGATTATATTACTGAAAATGTGAGAAAAAAAAATAGGATTGTTGAAACCTATGGGTAGTGTTTGCTCAGAGAGGCAAGGCTTCATGCTTTGCACACATGATTGTGCTTGTCGAGACACTAAGTAACCTCCGGGGCTGAAGCCTGCTTGATGACACATGGAACAGTCATCTCCCCCAACGACAGTAACCATCATGCTAATCCTCAGAGGAAGAGGAGAGGTCTCGGAATTGTAATTCATTATTGGCTAAAGGACTTTGCTACAAGGAAAATCCTGTGATAGAACCAGCAGTTTAGTATTGCATCACACTTCAGAGTTATATTACCTATGAGAAATAGAAAAAAAAAATTACAACATCTAACTAATTAATGCCTAAAGTGCAACTCAGACATAATCAGATCCACAGGAGGATGCTACAGTTGCTTGGGTGGTGACTGGAGATGTGCCTTTGGGTGGGTGGGGTGACACGCTTTACCACCACATTTACGCTTCATCGCAGATAACAGTCTCCACCACGAATGTATTCTCAAAGTGACGGATGTGGTGGCAGTCCTTCGCCTCGCGCTTGTTGATGCCTGAGAGGCAAACGGGGTGAGACACAGAGAGAGGACCGGTGACGTGAACTGATCTGATAACAACAGTTTAAAAACATTTCTTCTTTCCATTAACCCTCTGAACCAGCATCAAAACTTATGTTATCTATAAAAGATAGCCATTACTCATACAGAGAAACTGATAAAACGTTATATTGCCAGAAATTGAAATTTGCTGAAAATTTTCTCACAAATTGCAGTGAAATACAAGGCCGCACTGAGTGATAGGAAAACACCATAAACCCCTTACGTCTGCGGGTGACGCGGCGGTTCAGACGGTACGTGTCCTTCCCATTGCACAGGCGGTAGATGAAGGGTCCCAGCTGGCGCATGTTGTGCACTTTGCCAGTAACCACCATCTCTTCATGGATGATGTAGGTCTGAGGCAAGTATGTCCCCTTCTGCAAGAGACAGAGGAACAATAACAACAAGCTCAGTCAGGTACTTTTTCCAACGCAAACACAAATGGGCCAGGACAACCTCCAGGTATCAAAGTGAAGCCAATGTGAAGTCCCCTGTAATTGAATTCTTTCCCATGGCCAGCAGAAATCACATTGCAAAGACATCTATGAGAAAATGACACTGCCTCTCTGCTTATTACCTCAGTAAACATTTCCATAATGAGTAAATGGTGTCAGGATTAAAGTCCACTACAACTTGATTTCCTTTTCGTCAGTTATGGTCCTATTTAGATTATTTCCCTGTGCACAGGGAAGTTTTTGCACAATAACATGACTGTGCTTCTCTTCAAGGGAACAAAGATCTGAAGAAACGTAAATGGGCATGTGCAAAAGCATGTTTTTCTCGGGGGTGAATTTGAGTAGACCACATATACACAGGAAAACAACAGACGTACACATAACAGTTTTGCACAATATAACACAACAAAAAACATGTCTGAAAGAATGTACAAGGCCAATGTGAAGGTCTTTTAAATATATTTTTTAAACCCTGGGATATTACTTTAATAAATGGCTCTAACAAAACAAAAAAAATCTCAAGGTTCTGCTTGAGTAATATTTATTTATTATATTGTATTGTATAATCAAGTAATATCAGACAAAGCAAATGTAAATTTGTGGTTTTCTGAATGGCCTAGAGTAAAACTTGAGGTCCTCCTAAATAAAATGATCTATGGATCTTGATGCTAAGTGCAATAATAAGGCAGGAATAATAAAAGAACCGGAGAGTCAGGACCCCTAACATGATAGCATTCGCCTTAATGAAAATCCTTTGCTTTTTAGCATTCAAGACGGAATGGTGGTCATGAAGTCATAGATTACAGCGGTGTTACCTTTACGTTGATAAGGAGCTCCCAGAGGTTGCGTGGAGGCATAACAATGGTGGTGTTGAGCTCTATAACGTAGCACTTGTCCAGGGCAATGTCATGGTAGGCAGTCAGCCCCTGGAAACAAAGCAGGTGGTTAAAAACAGTCTCCCAACACATGCTAAGTTTTTTTTTGCTGTATTGTAGATTTTAAAATTGAATGATTTCAGCCTGTTAGTGGTGGGCTGCAGTATTGCCTTTTTGGTAAAATATTGGTATATTGGTCATATACTTCAGCAAATATTGAATTCATTGCAATTACAATATTGTAGTCATTGACTGTCCCCAGAGGGTCAATCTGTCTGACTTTGGTGGATCCACTCTCTTATTATAGGCCCATCACCAGGTGGAAACTGCACTAACTCCGAAGTGTTAGCGTGCAAACATGATTTAATTGTCTACTTTTTTTGTTCTATATTCAAGTTGCAGATGCCGAGTAAGTGTGTTTGTCCTCACTCTGTGGAAGTCGTGGATTATATCAGCGGGGTCGCTGCCTCCAAAGTGAGGCACGGGCACAGTGATCTTCTCGTAGTTGTCAGCCAGGTAGATGCCGACATTTTCCTCCAGCTCCTGACGCCCACGCAGCGGGGCGTACACTGAGTCTTCATAAAGCACCCTGCAGTGGAACAGGTTCTCCTCTGGGATCTGCACAGACACAGAAACACACAGACACACACACACACACACACACACACACACAATTAACAGCTGGATCAACACACCAGCTTGGGGGAAACAAGTCTGCAGGAAGAATATCCTTCTTTTACAGCAATGACTTGAACAAAGACATTATTTCATTAATAAACACAGTATATGATGTCAGGAACAATCAGAGATCTAAATGTGAAAGTGTCTGCGTATTTAATAAATAGAAACAAGGGTTTAAATCAAATTCTATTTCCAAAACCAATCTGTTAAATGAAAATTAAAGCCAATGTTTAAACCAATCACATTGCCAAAACATGTACAGAAACGTTCCTTTAATATTTTTCATCAAGGACAATTTGGTGAAATTGTGTTTGGAAAGGTTATTCATCTTTTTAGGTGTCAGATACAATTAGCTTCCTTGATTTTGT
This sequence comes from Hypoplectrus providencianus, assembly GCA_028566105.1. Taxonomy (NCBI): domain Eukaryota; kingdom Metazoa; phylum Chordata; class Actinopteri; order Perciformes; family Serranidae; genus Hypoplectrus; species Hypoplectrus providencianus. The sequence continues at coordinate 3,902,763 of JAOWBC010001387.1, read as the reverse complement.
TACACATATGAGTATTTACCTCCCACACCGTCTATCCTTCCTTTTTCCCAGATCTTTAACAGACTAAGGGAGGATAAATAGCCTTGTTTAGGTCAGATATCAAACAATTCACACAAGAAAGCATTCTTAATTTGGAGATGTTTACATTTTTTTTAATTTCAATGCCATATTCTGTTTTAACGATGCTCATGTTAAATAAGTCTATAAATTGCTTTATACGCAAGTTCTTCCAACAGCCTCCATTGATTCATCTTAGGTTTTTTTCAGATCAGGATTTTGACAGACACACAGTGAATATTGCCTGCCAAAAGACCATGACATAATGTAGTTCAGAAGACCAAAAGTAATATTGTAGATTGGAGAGGCCATGACCCCCCACAGGATCTGGCTTCAAATACGTCATTAAACTAATCCTTGATTTTTTTTTTTATTATTATTGTTCCAGATTAATTTTTATAAATGCAACATTTGAAAAACTTCATCTTGGTAGAACAGTAATTCCTATAATATTCTTTCCTAACTCTGATGAAGGAAGACATGACCATTCAAACAAATCTCTTTTAATCTTACCAACGAACATGGTTTCGTTTTCAGATAATTTAAATGCAGAGTTATGTTCGTTCCTAAATATTTAATATCCTCTGATGTCCAGTGTGGGTGGTAATTTATACTATTATAGAGAGTACCTTCCGTATTTTTCCACTGTGCGTTTTAAATGTGGCATAGAGTTAACTGGATCTGTTATATATAGAATTATGTCATCTGCATATAGGAATATTATATGGTCATTATTATCAATCTCTGGTTCCCTTAATGTTTGTATGTTTTCAGACACATAACAGAAATCACTATTGAAAAATGAAAAGGTGATGGTTGAATTTATTAAGGCTTTTTTGTAGATTGGGGAATCAAAACTACATCTGAAGGATCCATGGGAACCGTACAACAAGCAGAATTAAATCTGGTCTTACATGAGGTATAAAGTAGTAGCGATAGACATAAATGGAGGCAAGGACCAAACCGGCCATGAACACAACCAGGCCAAACGTCAGGCAGCACAGGCCGTTGAGGGCAGACTTTTTGGGCCGCAGTGGTAGAACGAGCTCATCCTCATCCTGGAAAACACACACACAGATATTAATACTTCAGAAAAGGTACGGAAATGCATTTCCAGGGAGCGTCAATCCATGTTACTCATCTTCACTGTGACGAGCAGCTGATAATGACCCAAATTAACAGCTAAAATAGAAGCTTGCATAAATGGTGGCACTGCGTGTAGTAGCAAGAATTAAGCAGCACTGAGCCCCAGCCAGAGGAAGAGATGACGGAGTGACTGGTATTGAAAACTTGACTGGATATGGTGAGTAATCTTCCCAGACGCCTACAGTCTCGCAGCCCATCTGCCGGCGCCACGCGCCCAACCTGTGTTGGCAGGGTGGCACTACACACTGATAGTAGCCACTGACTGCATCCATTTACAAGAATAATGACTAACAGGGAAGAGTTGTACTGCCGAGTGCTTGCGGCAGGAACAAAATGTGTCTTGAAAAGCGCCGTTGTAAAGAAATAACAATGGTTTCTATTCTTAGCTGGAGCAGTGGAGGAAACAATGATTGTGTGCATTGGGAACAGCTGTTGAAGGAAACTTCAAAGAAGATTAAAAACCCTGTGTGTTCAATCATCGAAAAAGCAGATGACACATTAAAGCTGGATAGCAGAATATATTTTGGGACTGTGTCCATGTGCAACATTGATTTCAGTTCAGTTCTTTGTGGAAGCATTTGGTAAAACAGAGGGTGCATGAGGACACGGTGACAACTGTGCGAATACACACTTCTGTGAGACTCAGTTCTTTGTGTTCTCCCACCCCGCTGAGACAGATAGAGGCTCTTTCACACCAGCTGAGAGCGTGACACACCATGATGCCTGTCTGTCTTCTGTTCAATAAATCTGATTTACCAGAGTCATCCCAGTTTTGGACTTTTGCAACATTCACTTCATATGCATGTAGGATACCCTATCTGTACTCCATTATGGCTCATCATCACCATCATCTTCAAGGCTCAGTTTTGCATTTTTGATAAAGGTCGAGGCGATGCTGGGATGCTGCCACAGCAAAGTTGAAGACTCCACTGCTCTGCCTCATTTAGGGCTGTGAAAAATAATCTTGCATGCGCTGCAAGCCACAGCAGCCCATCTGCCATTTTGTCAGCCACAGCTCATGCATGTCTTGCATTCCTTTTTATTTATTTATATATACATATATATTTTTTAAAAAGAGCTGGGGAGATGTTTATTTAAATCAGCGTTGAAGGAAAGCAATATGAAGCCAGGCCAGTTATAATGCAAAACCCCAATCTTTTACAGTGTGAAGTGCCTTTTTGTTTTTGCTTGTAATCCCCTATGCAGTGGTAAACAAAGAACATGCATTTGCACATTATCTTAAGTTGCATCATGCCTGCACTAGGCAAATCGTACTGGCGCAGAGGAAACACATCGCAGAAATGGCATGTTTTGTTTGCAACCAAATAATGGCGATATATGCTGTGAAATGTCCCTGCTGCTCGTGGATTTGCAGGTGCATGCAGACCAAGCAAAGCACGAGAGCCTGGACACAGAAGGCACCACACAGCTTCATGTAAAGACAATGACAAGCATTATTAAAAAGAGATAAATAACAATAAGCGACGGGCTACTCACCATCGGATGAGGGATGAGGATTTCGGTTTTATCGCCATCGTTCTCCTTCTCCACTTTCTGTCCCGCGACAGACTGGAAACTGATCTTCACCATTGCTCGTGTCACTGTTCGTCTGTCTGCTGTAGGTGTCCACGCGCTTCGTCTGTGTTAACGATATCTGGCCACCTTCGAAACGAAGTCCCTCACCTCGTTTACGGCCCGTCCTCTTCTCACCACTGGACTGCTTCACAGTGATGATGTAACGTTAAAGGACGATCCGACTCTTTGAAACGGCTCTTCGGTACAAAGGAAGGTAACCGATTAGGATTGTGCCAATAAAAAGTTTTGTGTCGCATGGATTGCATTTATTGTCAGGCATCTTTATTTACATAACACATATAGAGGTTAGAATTGAGTTAATTTCCCTTGTGCAATGTTTACAATGCTGATCACAAAGGCCTGGTAATTCAAGCAATTGAGAGCTGGTAAACCTCGTCCTTACAAGCAAAATATATGAATTTGAATCACATCTAAATCTTAACTCATAAGTGATATTGTGATTATTATTGCAGATACACCTTGTAAATCCCAGCATCCCCAAGAAAATGAACGAACGGCTCTCTGGGAGAAACGTAGCCATAAGATTCAATCCCTTAAAGAGCCGTTACTCCCAGCACTACTTCCCAGGACAAGCAGAGGGTGCGGGGCCTCTTTAGTACCATGTTTCCCCTCGAGGTTTAAAAGCGGTAAGCAAAAAATGTTGCGATGTATTGCTACTACCAACAGGTATGTAGTCGAATATGGATCTCTTTTTCTAGTCTATATCCTGTATATTCACTAATTTCGATTTATTTATTTATTTATTCATTCATACATACATACATACATACATACATACATACATACATACATACATACATACATACTTCAATGTTGCCACTACAAGACATCCTTAGCAGTTTTACACCTAACCTTGCCAAAGACTAGCCTACTCTTCGGTGGTTGTATAACAAATCAATAGGGTAAAGTTAATATTGCTCATACACTACATTGTAATATGCATCTTTAATGATATCAGCACACTAGAGATGACTATTTTTTTTTTCCAAACTATTGATTTTTTTCAAAGCAATATTAATCAAAACTGAAACCGAAGAAACAAATGGTAACAGTTTGACCACAGCTAAATTATCAACCTCATACTATTTAGTCAGTTCTGATTTCCCTCCTCTGAAGTATACTATTCTTGGCCAGAGAAAACCTAATGATCAAGGGAATGCAGCTAAAATGTAGCTTAGCACAGCTGACATTAGCCTGAAACACTACCTTACAAAGACCTCTCTTGGTTACAGAAATTAAATGTTGAATACCTCTTCTCTCCATTTTTGCTCACACAATACAACTCAAACCAGCCCAATTGTGTTGGAATCTGGCACCACTGTTGAGGACATCAATGACATTTGGGTTGCCTACATCCATGAAAGATTAAATTTTTATAAACAACGATCCCATTATCTAGAGACAATCCTCAATTTGTCTTTTTATTATTTAATTTGGTTCATATGTGTCTAACCCCGTCCTCTCTTCACCTCTACGATCATTTTCCCCTCCAGAGTATCTCTCCCTGAACTTCATCATGACTGTCTTTGATGGACTAAAGCAGGAGCAGCGGGAGTTGGTGCTCACTGTACCTGAACAAGGAGATCACAGCCCACGGCGTCTCCACAGATGAGGAGCCGCTTCCCTGCCTGCCCTGTCCCCTGTGGTCTTCCACTACTCAAAAGAAAGCACAAGACCTGGTCACTGGTGTCTAAAATGTCCAACAGTCTATATCCTCTCTTACTGCTGGAAGTTCAACATTGTCTGACGCCTGTAAGTCCAAATATGTGTAATAAAGATAAACATTTACAAATTCGACTAAGTTTCAGTAACCTTGTAGTATATGATCATGTGTCCTCTGTGGTTAATGAATGATATGTGTGAATGAATATGAAAGGTCCAACCTAGACGTCAGAGTGAATTTTAAGGTGTGATTGTCTTCTGTGCACATCCGTTCTCTTCATTACTGTAATTGGCTGCAGTAAGGATGTATTCAACAAAGACATGAAATATTTGTGTGATATCAGGTGTAGCACATCGTGTTTGTGTATACTTTTTTATTATTATTTTATATTTATGACAAATGAATGCCACTTGACTTTATTTTAGTAAACAACTTGAATTTAATGACAATTTCTATGTTAGAGCTAAAAAAAAAAAAAAAAATGTGAGCAGTAATTGCTGGTGGAATTTCACTGTAGCTGTTTCTGTCTTTGTCTAATCATCTCTTTATTCCACACACAGATGGGCTCCTTTATTATGACGAACGTGTCCGCCGTCGTTATGGCCACCAAATTCTCAGATCACACCCTGCATCTGTCGCACGGCTATGTGACAAGTTAGAATCTCCAGTAGATTCAAGTCTGTCACTGTAAAGACTATACAGTATAATATACAACCCGGAAATCATATTAGATTTGTAGTTTCTGTTAAGAAAGCTTTATATGTTCTGTCTAGTTTGCAACACTTTCATCAGTTATTTTTGTTTTTCAGAATGGGCCCCAAAAATGATGCATCCAAAAGCAAACATTACACATGAGAAAAAGTTAAGAGGACTGTCAAAAACAAAAACAAAACAAAACAAAAAACCTCTTTGACGGAGGGATCATGCTTCCTGCTTGCATCATTATTCTCATCATGACCATAGAGCCTCATGGGCAGGTGAGGGACAAAGGGGGAACTATTCGCTGCTCCAGGCTTCTGTGTTTTGCAGGCGTGTGAGGCAAATGAAAGACTGAGCAGCTGAAAGGTTCAAAGCTCAGTAGCAGTGCTTTGATGGGAGTATTTTGCCCCATTTTTGCCCTCATCTCCCTCTAGCCCTTTCATGGATCAGTTTGACATCTGTGGTATCTGTGCAATAGGTGAAACATATTGTTTAGGGCACAGGTGTCAAACTGATCCATGAAGGGCCGGTGTGACTGCAGGTTTTTCTTCCAGCCGAGCAGGAGCACAGCTTATACTACTAATCAACTGAGTGAAGACAGTTCAGGTGATTTGAATGACTTGATTCAGGTGTGCTTCTGCTTGGTTGGGACAAAAACCTGCAGCCACAGCGGCCCTTTCATGGACCAGTTTGAGAGCCCTGACTTAAAGGAATATTGCATCAGCAGTGATTTGGATATACACCATTGCATATTGTGGTTTTGATTTTGATTATATGTCCTGGAAAATATTACAATGAGGTATTAACTATTTTGTTTTTGTCTTTTGTTTTTGTTGCCCTTCCTCTCTGGGCACTTAAACGTTCTCTTTCCATCCTCTATTCCCACTGCTGAAGAAGTTGATACACATACTGTCGATAAGCAACATCACTAAAACCGCGAACCCTTACATGGACGTATTTTAGGGACCCAAACAACATGTTTTCATTTCTGCTTGTCATTATCAGGTAATATGAACCCATGACGTCTAGGCCATTGGTACCAAGTTATTGCTTTGTCCTGGACTATGTAACATGGATCACATCAGACCTAAAAAGACACAACAAATATTGGGGTAAAAAATAAAACATTTACCTGACCTTACCAGAATACACATACAGAGAGATTATGCCATGTATGTATTCGTAACTAGTATTTGTCATAGTAAACCCAATATAACCTTTAACCCCAGTTTATGAAATACAAGGTATTAAATTGTGATTGCTGTGGTTGGAGGCTGCTCCACTTCCCTGACCTGAAGAGAAAACTGCTGATTCATAAGAGGACCATCAGAAAAACAGACACGCTCTGCATGCTCCTGTTGTTTGTCACTTTCATTTTTAGCCATGCAAACGCATGTAAATGTTTTATTTAGGATACCTAGATCAAACCTAGATTAAAGTGTATGCAGACAAGGGACACTTATTGTCCATGCAAAGCTGTGACTTTCCGATGGTTCATTTTTCCAAAACAAGCAGGCAGCTAAAGAACAAAGAAATCTTCGTCCCTGATGCTTCTCTTGTACTGGTAAAAAAACAAACAAACAAAAAAAGCTATAGGCCATCCAGGTCAGGCTGGTTCTCTGCCTGACTGCCTACCTATTTAACATCTGGTGCCCCAGTTTCCAAAGTAACTGAAATTCGAATAAAATCCAAATAAAAAATTAACAAATGTCTAAAATAATCAAAACAATAAATTGACAGGGAAAGCTTCAAATGAGATGTAAGGACAAGTGGTAAATCAACACAACAGAGACTCTCTGTCTTTATCTCACACAAACTCTGCAGTTGTTCAAAGGGAAGTTCATCTGCTCTGTCGGGCAGGACACAAGAAAACACCAACAGGATGGACCGTCTGTCTGCAAACTATCTCACTGGTTGCAAAAGGAGCACAGCTTTGACAGAATGCCACCGGCTCTGATGTCCATGTTGGTGATGTACTCCATGGAGGGCTGGGTGAACCGCCTGTGTGATGGCCTGGATGCTATGGGAGTGGACAAACAGGTGTTTAGCCAGCAGTGCCTGATATATGTTGTTGAACTTGTGAAGAGGGAGGATTAAATGCACTGAAGAAGAGTGTGTGTGTGTGTGTGTGTGTGTGTGTGTGTGTGTGTGTGTGTGTGTGTGTGTGTGTGTGTGTGTGTGCATTTTGA
>JAOWBC010001387.1:3883046-3893593 GCA_028566105.1 Hypoplectrus providencianus | reverse complement strand
ATGCATGTTCTTTTTGTAATACATATATGTGTGTAAACACGTGCCTACTTTTGTTTCTTGGTTTGTTTGTGTGCGCGTGTGTGTGTGTGTGTGTGTGTGTGTGTGTGTGTGTCAGGAAGTCTTGCCTTACTTTGAATGCAAAGAAAATTTCTGTCAATGCATGTGATGGCCTGATGTGTCATTATAATATACCTAACATGTCTCAATGTGCAAGAAAGCAGCAGCATCTATTTTTTTCTCTTATTTCTTTTGAAGGAAAAAAAAACAGAAAAATAAAAGTAATCAAACGTTCACTGAGGAGCAGAGGTGCTGGCAACTTCCTGATGAGTTGATATGGGTTTTTCAATTGTTTCCTCAATTTTTGTTCAAAAACCAGAACAGCAGCTGCTGATGGGTCCATTAAGCAGACATTGTCTGGATGTTGCCCAGACATGGTCCTGGTGGCTCGCCCCCCGCCCCACCATCACCTCAGGCCTCCTGGGGGGCAGGCCTCTTGAGGTCCCTGATCTGTTTGACCAGGTAAGTCTTTTCATCATTGAACTGTTCATCTTCCGTTCTGTCATTCTGGAACTTGCTGAGGAACTCGATGAGTTTAGTTTGATTCTTCAGCAGGATGTCGAGGATGGGCTGCGTCTTGTTCGGGTTGGCCACAAACACCTGTTTTTTTGAGGAACAGGACACGTATGTTGATATGTGCAGAAATTGAATTTACGTATTTGAATTTTATGTAATTTCCATATTCATGTATAGACATTAAATAATTTTATAGAACTGAAGTACAGGCAGTAAAAAAAACTAAATCATTGTCTCACACATGTTGAACATAAGATAATTTCAGTTACATAACAAAAGTCGTAGACATATGCTGCATCATAGTGCTTATCAGAGGAAATATACAAAATAGTCAAAATATTTCTCTTAAGAAGTAACTCAACAAAATAGCCTACAGTATTCAAGTTCCTGATTTACACTGCATCTCAACTTTTTGGAATCAGGATTGTAGAAACATTATTAGTGTTAACAAATCTCACATGGCATAACAAATACGGCATTGGAGTATTATTTATGTTATATTTAATGACGCTTATTAATGTTATGTCAAATTTAAAGGAATAGCTGCAAGTAACATTAGTTAGTGTTTCCTCATCTCCAGTGTAACTTAAGATTAGATGAGTCAACTCCCTGTTACTGATGCTGAAGTTATGCAGCTAAATCAATGGTCAAAACAATCATGTAAATAATATCTTCATGAGCGTGGTAAATGGTGAACAACATTGGTATTGTTATCAAAAGCAAGATACTAGCATTTGAAAAAGAACTTTACTTTTTACCTTAAAAACATGGAAAGCCTCAAACTGGATGTTGCGGCTCTTGTCCCGTAGCAAGTTCATCATTAGTTTGAGATTCTCTGGCTTGCTGATGTATTTCGTCATTATGGTGAAATTGTGCCGGTCAAGAAGCAACTCCCCCAGTAACTAGAACATTTTAGAGCAGGAAACAGATATTGTTATTCAGTTGAATATATATGTAGACAAAGAGGGTTTTAGAGTCTTCAAAATGATCACACAGAAGTGCAGTACGCTTTAACTGAGTTTGAGAGTGCTAGCTTTATCAGAGATGTCTGGCTTCTCTCTATTACAATGGCCTAGATGGCATTTCGCTTGTCGTGCAGAAGAAGCCAAAGAAATACTTTATCAGTCATGGAGTCATCATGCAGAATTTAGAGTGCATTTTGTCATAGACAAGAACATTACAGCACAAGATGTAAATAGCACTGGCATCTAAAACATTAGCACAATATCAAACTTTTCCTTTGTGCAGTGATCAGTTTATGGTTGGATTTTATTTGAAGGAAAACAGTTCATATATATATATGGTCCTGATTACTGTCAAGAAACATTGCTGTTGCAGTTTCTCCAAATATATTTTTGGTTCAACAAGCTGCGTTACATCTAGATATATAACTAAGGGAGAAAGCCGATATCTTCAACAGTCAGCAACTCACACCAAAACAATGTAGACTGATAGTACTGTGAAGAAGATAGTACTACAAGCAAGAAAAAAACTCAGGTGTTTCTGATTTAAAGGGAAACATTTCCTCTTAAAACCTCATTCTACAACTGATGTGCTTACCTAAATGTTAAGATTCTATAGTTTAATTCCTAAAGTACAGCCCTAATTCCTGAAATATAAAAAAAACAGAATGCCATAATTTGTTAATCCTTTTTGATATGCTCCAAATTGAAAATTGAACAATTAATTGTTACATTTTGTTTTTATTGTCAATATACAATCCAAATTATAAATTTGACGAATTTCTGTTTTTATATACACATCGCACATAACATCACAACTTTCTTACTTGTCAATAAGAAAATGATACTAAACTGAAATAACTTAAGAGTGATAGCATGTTTCAGTAGAAAAGTAGTAGTTTCTGTAGAATGCCAGTGGGGGAGCCAGTTTGTTTACATTTAAAATAAATATTGTGAGTTATAACTTTTTTTTTTTTAAATTATGGTAGGAAAATGAGTACTTATTACGTATTACTATAAATATACATACATTTATACAGGGTAAAAACATAAGGCAGTGACATCACTGACATGAAGGGGCTTCAGAGGATATATGAAACATATGAAAGCCTCCCACCACTAGATGGTGGTCATGACAAGGTAATGAAACTGGAATGGTTTTGAGAAACCAAACACTCTGAGCAGACCCCCATCTATAAATAGCATTCTGAATAGAGTTGCACAACTATATGAGACCTGTTTACTGCTGTGACCCGGGTCCTTACCTTGAGGGACTGCCTTTTAGTCACGTAGTTTTCTGAGTGGAGTAACTTCTCATATTCACTAAAGAACTAGTAAGAGAAGAAGATTTAGTGGGAGACAAAGGACAGAAAAAATACAAGTAGTTAAGGCGAGAGAGAAAGACTCATCTAGATGTTTTGAGTAGCTGTTTTCACAATAACATCATTGTCTTGTATCAAAACACATTTTTTCCCCACACAGACTGACAGCTATTGATGCCTGAAAATTATGTCCCAAATGGCTGGTTTAGTGTTTATGAGGAAGGAGACTGCCAGACAGCCAAACAGCCAGAATAACACAGTTAATTTACATGTAACTGATTCCAGTAATACTCTCAAATATTTTGAATACAACTCAAAGGCCTAAAGCTTGAAGCAGTGGCTGTCAGGTAAATTATGTAGGAAAGTAACACATATTGTATTATAAAAATCAGCTGGTAATCAATTATTCTTTGTGCCATTCATTTATTGTCATTCACTCCATAGTATCTCTAAAACTATACCCACCAATAAGTTCAGTAGTAAGGAAACATAATTTCTTCCCTCTATTATATCATGGCAGCACTTAACATAAGCCCTTATATTTTAATTTGTGTGAATCCTAATAATGCCTTTAAATTAGCAGGTTTTCAGTGTGTGGACTTACTCTGTCATAATGTTGCTCGAGAAACTCTGCACTCAGTAGCTTGTGTCTTGTGAGGAGGTCCTGGAAGTAGACAAGACTATTATAAACCAGTTCTGACTTCATGGTTGTCACTCTTTCTGGTGTCACTGGTGTCTCTATTTAAGACACTGTACGACACACACAGACACAACCCTTCAAAAAAAAAAAAAAAAAAAAAAAAAAAAAAAAAAAAAAGAACGACAGAACTGTGGGCTAGAGTTGGGTAAGATACTTCTGAGCAAAATCCTTTTCAAAGACATACTGTAAGATGACTGGTTTATCTTTTGCAATTATGTACACAAATTATGCCTTTATTGAACTGAATAAATTAAGTTTGATATAATAAACTGTATTCTCAATGCCAGGATTTCAATCCGACCACTAAATATTCATTAAACACTGGTTTCAAAATATGTCCAAATAGGACAAGATTGTTTTTAAAAGCTTGTTAAAAAAATATAGGCCAAAACAGCCTGCATAATTCTACCATTGGTGTAAAAGTGTAAATATAATGTATTAATGTATAATTAATGAAGTAAATCATATAGGAGATATCCACAACAGCCAGTTACTTTCTGTTTTGAAAATTAGACACCAATTCTTGACTGCCAAATGAAGAATGGACTGCCAAAAGTGATGTTTGAGATTACATAATGTAAACAAAGTAATACCAGCAGAGGAGCAGGGTGCAGGAGATAATGAGAGAGGTCATGAAATTGTAAACACCATCTCTGGTAATTGCTTGCCGTATGTCATTGCGTTACTATTTTTTAATTATGTTTTTTGATTCTTTGGGGAAAAAAAGTCACTGTAACACAGATGTTTCCAAGCAATTTTTAAAAACAAAACTTGCAAAACAGCTGAACCAATAAACCCACTTACTTTAAAAGTGGCAAAAGCGTCTGAGGCAATGTCAAAAGTCGACATCTCCACATATCTGAAGAAATCATAAAACTGCTCTGACCACAATGTGATTTTGGCCAGCGGTTCATGTCTGATGCACTCCCTCAACATAATACCGCAGTTTAGGGCAATCTCTGGAGACTCGTACCTGCACAGAACAGCACATGTGACAAGGATTTATCATTTATAAGCACATTACACATACATTCATTTGATGGTAGCTAAACAAAGATGTGAGTAAGCTGTCATATGATAGTGAAATGTTGTGCCATAATTCATGACATACTGACACAAACACGATGTATTTTTTAGTCTATCTATAGTGTGTTTATTTGTCCAGAATAACTTTATTTGTAATATACATTTGTTTGATTTGAAAACATATTTTTGTTATTGTGGACAAGATATTTTTGTTTAATTTTTAAATCTAACATAAAGGAAATGTATGCGCATAGATTATACAACACATTATAAGTAAATTAAAAACAATTCATTAACTTGATAAAAAATATCTCTGCATGCTAACATGTAGACTTTGTTGACATGCTTGACAATATGAAAACACTTAAGCAGTGACATGTTCTCACTCATAGTTAAATAATACAGAAGCAAACTGCCCAAAAATTGGGCCCCAACAAAGTAAAAATTAACAGAGAAATCAAATCCACTGTGCTGTGCACAAGGAAGGTCCCACCTAGACTAACCACAATGTGAATATTTGCCAGTATTTGCACATGGTTTAGGTTCTCTCAGAACACTGCTTCATTACCAACTTTGAAATGTTTCAAAAAGTAATAAAAAACCTTCAGACTTAACGAAAAAAAAAAAAAAAAAACTACAACCGTGTCATTATGCAGCGATTATCATATAGTGTTTTATAATGAAGGTGGATCAATCCAGTAGGGTTGGTAGAAATGAAGCTAATGTAGGTATGTGCATCTTCACCACTGCACCACCAAGAACACTATTCCCCATTAGGCATAGCATCATACAATCATCTTTTCCACTGGACTGAAACACATGAAAAAAAGACTTTTTCGGTTCCATTTCTGCCTTTGTAAGAAAAACTTGCTGTATTTTCATTCGTTTTTAGGCAGTGGACCATTTGAAAACAAGTGCTCTCATTTCCCTTTATGTTAGGAAGTTACTTCGAAAAGGAAGTTGCTAGGTCTTTCATGTATTTTTTCAACAATATTGACAAATGAAGCAAAATTTAAAAGACTAAAAGGACATATGATTGGTCTTTGTGTATGTGTGTCTGCCTCCTTACCCTTTGAGCAACATGAAGAGGATATTCTGCTGGGTACAGAGGTACTCCACCGTAGGTGTCCGAGTGCCAATCTGACGCCTCAGAATGTTGTTGAAGATCTGAGCCACATCTTTCTTACCCTGGTGACAACAAATAAAGCACACATTGAGGCTTTATAAAGAAGAATAACACACTTCCAAACTGAAAATCCAATCATATTTCTATATCATTATTATTTACATATTTATTTAGAATGTGCCAGACATCCCAAAAATAGCCAGGAATAAAATAAATGATACATTTATAAATTGAACTTGCTTTTAATTCATGTTTCAGCATGAGATGATGAATGCCTTTTTGTGTTAATTACATGGATATTTACAAATAGAAGTAACATAAGTTGTCATGCTTAAAAACCCCTCAACATACACCAAATGCACACACAAATATTGCATGCTTGTAATTTGCAATTTTACACCACTTTTTCTCTGGTAGAGGGAGGAAGAATAAGAGGTTAAAAGAGGAAGAGAGAGATCACACAACACAATGAGTCATGCTGTGACAGTGTGAGTCAGGTATGCCTGCAGCAGCAGTTACCACACAGCACCAGTCTGACATATTGCAGACACAAGTTTGCCCACATATGACCACAGACAGATGTGTACACTCTCAAAACATGCAAATCCCCTTCTCATACACATGGGACACATTGATTCTGTGTATGCAAACCTTTAATAAACTTCAAGTGGTTCACTGCTTATTTAAGCGTAGTTGATTCCCTCTTTATTTTAAAAAATACATTTGTCATTTTAAATTGATATTTCACTGCCAACCTCTTTCCATGAATGCTTGACGTTTGTATGGATGTTAAGTAATACATGCACTAGAGAACAGCTCAGCTCAGAGTCAAAGATGACTGACACTAACAAACATGACAGTGGAGCAGGTTTAGTTTCTCCTTTGACCACACAAAAGACGGAAGGTCTCACCTCAAAGTCAATGAGCTGCAGGTCTGCTATCAGGGTGCTGAGCAAGCCACTGTTGTAGAGCTCCTGGGCTAGCTGGGCCACTGCTTCTGTTTGGGGCTCTTTCTCATTAGTCCCATATAGGATCTCCTTCATGGCCACCAAGCTTTTTGACACTTCCTCTGTGGCCTAAATCATATATACATAGTACATATTCATGCATCACAAAGCTACTTCAAACACAATTTCACCCCCACTTAGAGTGTGGAAGCGTGGAAATGAAGCCCATAAAGTGATATAAACATATAACATATACATCTGTGCCAGATTTACCCTACCTTCTCAGCTTTTTTGTCAGAAATGTCATGCTTCTCAAGCACTGTCATGCTGTCCTTGAGGTTCTTGACGATGTCCGCCGGTGACTTGTGGGACTTGCCAAAGGGGAAAGGCATGGCGAAGAATTACCACGAGCAACCAGGCAGCGGACTGTCCACCTGGGGGAAGAAGTGAAAAATCAGTTCATAACCTGTAGAGATGAAGGGACTGCTGAGATGAGAACTAATAGGGTGTAAAAAGCACCAAAAGGGCAAAACACACCTACATTAACATTGATCTGTATAAAATTAAATCTTTATTTAAGGATAGCCAGATAGGTTGCAATCATTCCCTTTTACATTGTCTTGTAATACAAAAGTTCAAGCTAAGCTTAGTTCAGGCTAACAAGTAAGTTACATAAAAGTACAGAAGCAGGTGGAGTTGTACTTAGAGAAGTTATTACAAATGTATAGTGACTCACAAATGATTCAGTAGTCATGTTCATGCACACATAGCAATAATACCATGCAAGTCTGAACAAAAATAAAACAGTTCTTAAGAATGATGACAGAAGATTCATCCACCACTGTCATGTTGAGCATCACGTCCACAAAATACTTGTGTAATAAGTCTATACAATCAGCATCTATGGTTTTGTGATACAGCAGGTTCCAGGATTTATATTTTTTTTCATAAGGTCAATATGAAAGAGGAAAAAAATATTATTATTCTAAATGTCTGAGGAGGATTACAACAACAAAAAAATTACTTTTCCCATGTGTAATTGTTGTACTTGGCCCCGGGTGAACTTCTTTAGCAAGTTTTGTTCAATAAATTTGGTTGTTATTTATTTCATATCAGCTCTATAGTAGCTTTTCCAACATCTTAAACAGATGTGACAATAACAATAGTAAAAAATATATATTTCTTTATTGAATTAGTGAAAAGAGAAGCAGAATGTGCTGCTGAAGCCCGTCCCCAAAAAGTTACTGTTGGTGAGCCAAGTACCTTGTTAAAGTTCTAGGTATACCAGACAAATGTTAAATATACAAAGACAATGGAGAGTGTAATGTATATAGCTTGTGAATGTATCTAGGTCTGACCTGTAATCTTGTGAATTTTCTTAGTCATTGTTAGTAAATTATTAACGTTACAATGTTTACAATGACATAGACCTAGTCACACCATGACACAGCCTCAGCCCTTTGTATGACCCCACTCCCTGGACAGCAACTTACAAGGCAAGTAAACAGCTCATCGTCACAGTATCAATACCATACAAGTACTTTCTCAGTCAACTAATTTAAATCAATAAACACATTCCTCTTTAACAAAAACCCTTAGCCCGGAATTACACTACAAAGAATATATTTCTCTGCTGCTCTTATTTAACTAGCTCACTTTGACAAGGGCCCTTATCTACACAACTCCCTGATCCACCCAACCACCATACATATTCTATGGGGCAAAAGTTAAAGTTCTCTTAACATACAAGTAGAAAGCCTAGAAATCCTGGGCTAAAACATAATCACACAATCATTTAAGCCAATACACTATTTTCATTAAACATGCTGCACTTTAACACATCTGTTTACAGTTTGTCACAAAATATCCACACTAGTCATTTAGTGACACAGAGTTACACATCAAACTCTAAGAGGCACTGATCTTACAGTCTGTCACCAACCTGTTGTCCTGCCAGGATCCACTAAAATCTGAAGACAAACTCTGGAGTAGTCACACTCGACCTCTTATGTCTTGGCAGGGAGTCCACATTTAGAAAGCAACGCCCGGGCCAGGAATATAAACCAAGTGGGAGGTGCAATCCACCATTCGTATATGATGGGTCATGTGTGAGTTGATAAATAAAATAGATCTCGGGTTCACTGGTGACCAAAGCACTTAGGTTTAACTTGCCTACATCTTTATTAATCTGGACACACCTCAACTTCGCCAGGTGGTCAAATCCGTCTGTCGCACAGACTAATGCTTGTTAATGTAGCCAGCAGGCAGCAGAACCGCCTTTCTACAGCTGACCCGCTTCAGTGTCACTGACGCAAATAGGAAGGAAACATATGGCAGGTTCAAAATCAGCTGGTCGCCTGTAACCAACAATGACTCCGTTACTAATCAGGTATCGAGTGCAGGAGTACTGTTAGACTATTCCAAAGAACATCATTGCCATGTTAGCCAGAGAAGGCTTTATATTTTCGCGATTACAATAGTCAACGGAGTCAGAAGTGTATTTACACTCCAAAAAAAAAAAAAAAAACAAGACAGTGCCAGAGCTGAAACGTCACGTATACCCTATCGTCCAGACAACAGCAGATAGTCTGCTATATCAGTGACAGTCAGCTAGCGACCAATGAGCAACTAGCTAATGCCAGTGTTGTTGTCGAGTTAGTTTATTGACAAGTGCCGCAAACTTCTCCGAAGCCAATGTTGCTACATCTATCTAAAATTAAGCCAGGTATAACTCAACAGACTAAAACAAGTTGCAAACCCGCGGCCCAATAAGGTGACCAACATGAGCCTGACAGTGAGCACCGCCCCTCTCTGTTATCCATGCGTGGTTTGTGATGGTGTGGAGCCTGCCAACTTTGCGCAATGCTAACAAAATGGATACTTGCTCACTGAGTATTTCTGTGGCATAATGCAATAGAACTGTGATGCAGCACCTCCGTGCAATATGCTTTCGGCTACCGTTACATTTCACCTAACAGTTTACTTTTTTATATATTTGTAAGCTAACGTGGCCTATAATGCTTCAATCACTGTACAGCAAACAACAGTGCTACTGCTTGTGTGGAAATGTGTTTGTCGATTCACAGAAGGCCACAACAGGCCTTATCCTTACAAACCATTCATGGCTGGTTAAAAATTACTTTAAATAACAAAGAATGTAGGAAGTAACAAAAATCGTGATAGCTGGTCTTGTAAAGCAATAATAGTAACGTCACTTAGTCAGCCCTCGTAGCATAACGCTAGCCAGGCCTGGCAGTTGCTACTTGCGCTAGCATTATTAAGCCCATGCCTGACTAGCACATCATCAACAGCAGGCTAGGTTCTGCTAAAACATTTGTGCTATATGAGAGCTATCCAACAAGCTAAACAGTGTTAGCGAATCTAGCTTACTGAAAGGCAGCCGTTGTTAGCTTAAGCAGCCGCATAATGCAATACTTGTAAATAGTAGGCTAATGCATACCATTATATATCAAGACAAAACATGGTACCTTGTTAACGGTGTTTCCTCCGATTTGTCAAGACAGCAAAAGGCAACTCAGGTGCTGCTGGAAATTAAATCTGCTTTGTTTTTCTTGTTCTCCGCCTCCCCTTGTTTGTACCTAACTGTTATCAATTGTGCAGACCCAGTTTCCTAGTTCTTTCTCAGAGCTCGACTGGTAACGCCAGCAGCGGAGCGGTTGTCTCTGCAGCAGTATCTACCGCCTCCTCCGGCCGCCCCGTGTCATGGCAACAGTGGTGGGTACACTCCGCGAGGACAGCAGGTGGCCGCATAGATATGAATGAGTAGCTACGACAAGCCCCTTTGAGCGGCGTACCTACGGCGAGGCTAAGCTAGTGGGGGCAAAGTGTCAGAACTTTCAATGGAAGTGGACGGCGCTCAAAAAAAAAAAA
>JAOWBC010001387.1:3845661-3856086 GCA_028566105.1 Hypoplectrus providencianus | reverse complement strand
AAAGGATGGAAATTATGAATTAAAAACATCTGAGAGATTTAATGGTCAACAACAACATGGACTGGGCCCCGAATCTTTCAGGCAAAAGTTTGTGTGAGTGTGCGTGTGTGTGTGTGTGTGTGTGTGTGCGAGCTGGCAGGACTTGCATACAGAGACCCTTATAAAGCACTGCTGCCCCCTGTATGGATGGATTTTGAACTGCATGTCAGCAGCAACCTTCCCCACAACTCGCACACATGAACACACGAGTGGCACACATCACCTCATATTCACCACAATGGCAACACAGAGTTCGGCTTGAGTTTATGCTGTGTGTATGTGAGTGTCTTTAAGGGATGGTCAGGCACACAGCTGATGGTGTCACATCCACAATGTGTTTGTCTGTGTACATCATGAAGGTCCGCGGTTGGTCAAGTGTGTCCCCCTGCTGGCGGTGTGTTCAGGAGCCAGACTCTGGCTGAGGCTGGGACTCCTCTGTTTGGCTCTGGGTGTTCTGGCCCTCTTCACTCAGCTCCTCACCCAGCTCATTCATGTCCATGTGAGGCAGGTCCTCCTCAATGGGGGCCGTTACTGCGTCCTCGCAGTACACACACTCCTGATAAGCAGACAAATTGATATATATTTAATATATATATATATATATTTTTTTTCCCTTACAACTGAACATTTTGCAGGTGATGTTATACAAGTATAGTTTGATAATCATTATTAATGTAGTTTTAAATAGCTATTACTTTCCTTTTGTTATTATTGAATGCATCAATTTTATATATTTTTTTCCTCTAGTTTTTGTGTGTTCTTCCTTTTATTATTTAATACCATGTATGTTTATATGGCATCATGTTTTGTTATCTTATATTAATAAATTATTATTAGCATTTGTATTAATAGTAGTAGTACTTTTTTTTTTCACTTTTTAAAAATGTTTTATATTAGATTTTTTATTAATGTTTTGGTTTTGATGGATTATTACAGTGGCTTGTGTTTACTCTATTCATATTTATTTTGTTAATTATTTAAATATTTGGTAAACTCTTAGGTGTCTTTATGTCTTATTAATATCAATTTATATGTGTTGATAAGCATGGGACAAGCAGTGCCATGTTTCGTTATCTGTAAAAATGAAGTTTAACATTAAAAACATGTATGTATACTATTTTCTTCAGCTTTATTTATATATGTAGATAGATCTTTATTTATCCTTGAGGTTTATAACTTTGTGCATGTGGTCCTGACCTTCACATTGATAGCAGAAGGTAAACCTCCTCTCCTCATCCAGGGGTGTTCCTCCACTAGCTCTCGTCGCTGGTCTGAGGTGAAGTGAGGCTGGCTCTTCTGCATCTGCCTCAGCCTCTCCTTGTCTTCTCTCAGAACCCTCTGAATGTCCCTGTGGGTCACAAAACACATTGCAGTTTATGGACAATACGGATATTTGTTTGACCCAAAAATAACACCTTATCACAGTAGGTGACTCACCTTGATGGCATTTGATATGTCATCATGACTTTGTCATCAGCATTGGCCATAAGCAGCCACAGGGGCTCCTGAAGAACATATTTGATGAAATGATCTCCCTCGCCTTGGCTGGAGCCCTTGCCCTGGGACTGTCTCCCATCAGAGCTTCCTTTGTCTCTCGTCTTGGCTTTGGCCTTGGGGTCGTGCTCGAGAGAATCGATGCTGCCAAAGTACTTGCTGGTGTTGCTGCTCCCTGTGCACAGTTTTAGAGGGACAAGAAAAAAGTCAAAAATAAGACTTAAACACAGGTTATTTTCATAGGAAATGTTGAAACCATTTAGAAACAGGTAACAAGTTTCGTGAAGTCTTTCAAATTCAACGCTATCCTATATAGCCTGTATTTAAAGGAGTTCAAGCACTTAAAAAATGTTAAGTGTTCCAAGGTTTCAGAGCCCTCAAGTACAGTCACAAAGCTTTGTTTTCCTTTTACTAACCTGTTCTGCTGCCAGAGGCTCCACTAGCTGATGTACCACAGCCATTGCAGCCTGAGCCTGATCCGGAGCCGGATCCTGAACCCGACCCAGAGCCGGATCCTGACCCCATGGAGCCAGAGGTGGCTGATCCAGTCCCAGAGTGGGAATCCTCCTGTAGCAGGATGTCCAGAAAGTCGCAGCATGAAGAGTTACCATCACTGTGAGCCCCATCTCCTGGGGACTCCACCTGAAAAAGAAAGCAGCACAGCATCAGCTCTGTGACCAACTGTTGGTGAGTATGTGAATGGGTCTTTCCTTAAAAGTCAAAGACATGTTATCTCTCTAAAACATAGTACATGGTGAGTCTCACCTGTTGGTGGTTTTCAGTCTTGCCGGTGCCTGCACTCTTCTCCCCGCCAGCTCCAGCTACCCCTACTGCTGCTGTACTGTTGCACAAGCCTCCAACAAGGGCCACAGTGCTGTCCTGCCGTTCCACCGAGCGCTGTCCCTCCTCCATGCTCAGCAGATTGAGCTGCAGGGGTGAACTGCAGCGAGACTCAAACAGTGGCGGTGATGTAGCAGGCTCCCTCGCTCCTGAGGCTGGGGTTGAGGAGCGGGAAGCAGCCCCCTCTCTGGGCTCCACAGCCATGGTTTTAGGGGGCTCAGTGGATAGGCTATAGGGGAAAGACTGAGCTGGGTAAGGGGTCTGAGCCACAAACTGAGTCTGCACTGGGAAAGACGGCTGGGCAGCAAAGGGCTGCTGGGTAGTGTAGGCAGTCTGAGGGGCCTGGAAAGGCTGCTGGGTAGTAAAGGGGGGCTGAGGGGCCTGGAAAGGCTGTGTGGTTTGGAATGGCTGCTGGGGGTTAAAGGCAGTCTGCACAGGGAACGGCTGTTGTGCTGTGTAGGGAGGTTGCGTTTGCATGGTGTACGCTGGCTGTTGGGGCTGAAAGGTCTGCTGGGGATTGTATGCTGGTTGCGTTTGGGTCTGCTCAGGGAAAAACGCTGGTCTGGGAGCTGCCCCCAGCTGCCCAATCTGACCTAATTGTCCCATCTGGGGGAAGAGGTAATTGGGTAGCACCAGAGCCACCACAGGAGTAACAATGGTTGCACCAAAGGGAGATGCAGCAGGGGGAGCTTGGGTGCTCTGCCCCTCTCCAAAGCCTGTAGAAAGGGAGGGGTCAGGGCGGGGGGCCTGGGTTGGAGCTGCAGGTGCAGGGGGGTAAAGAGGATAGGCAGGCACCATGGTTGGGTAGGAGACATTAAAAGCTGACTGGGATGCTTCTGACGGGGACCATGAGGTTTGGTTGAGACCTTGAAGAGGGGGCCGGGGTTTGCGGTTTGATACAGCACTGTCTGATGAATCAGGATGCTTCATCCTTGGCTTCTTGGACTTCCTGTTGCGGTTGCCTTTCTTGGCAGTAGTCTCAGGCCTAGTGGTGCCCTGTTTGGCTGCACCTCGTAATCCAGATGATTCTAAGAAGACACATGGAGAAGTCAGATGGTTGTTTTTAAGTGTTGACAAGTATAAAGATTATCATAAATAATGGCAAAAGCACATTAAAACTGACAATAATCTTAATCTTTGGTTTTCTGTACCTTCAGCGTTAGCTGGACCTCTCTGCTTGTGCAAATACGTGAAACAGTCCTTCTGGAAGGTCCTGGCATTGCGGAGCTCTCTGCAGCGGTTGAGGAAGGCCTGCTCTTCTTTCTGGGTGTGTGCGGCCAACACCTGTTTGGTCAGTCCAAGCCGCTTATACGCCTCCTTCTCCTGGCTGGGTGGAGACACTACACTGGCAGGCAGAGCCGGGGGTGCAGGGCTCCCTGCTACATCCTCGATAATCTCTGTAGAATCAATAATAAACATCAGTCAAACAGATCTTAGCAATTAGATGAAAACCTAAGTGTCCAGCATTATATATGTTAAAAAAGAGATGTTGACACTTACCAGACTCCGGCTGAGGCTTTTTGTCTCCTACATGGACAATGGTGCTGCTGTAGCTGCACTGTGAGGTGATGGACACCACGCTCTCAGCCTTGCTGGGCAGGGTGAGGGGTGCCAGTGGGCCTCCTACCACAGCAGCTGCCCCAGACGAAGGCTTCTTTGGTGCTTTCATGTTTGACAGACCTGGCTGGGCATCTAGCATCAAAGGCTCTGAATTTGGAGAGAGCAATGCTCTGTTAGATCATCAGAGCCAAACTTTTGTCACTGAAGTTCCTGAACCAAACCACCGAATGCAGGGGGTACTTCTTTACAAAATAGAATGTAAAATTGAGATGGTGTGTAATGTATGTGGATACACAGGTGCATGGTGTGTTAATACCTTGATTTGTGTCCTGAGGCACTTGCATGTCCTCTTCTGAGCCCTTCTTGTCATCATCTGAGTTAGAGGAGGTGGTGTTGTTGGAAAACTGGTACTTCCTCTTTGCTGTGATTGGGATATTACAACTCTCCAGGTACCTGGGAGACAGAGATGGATTAAATTAGTGGGTGCACATGTTATCTTTCATCATTATTTCAGGACACAAACACCAGGCCGTACCTGATGACACTGTCAAGACAGCTGATCTGCTGGTAGGAACAGACAGTCTGGTCTTTGTAGGTGAAATCGTCTGTGCTGGCTGCAGTACCATCTCTGAACTGCAGGGGTGGCGCCGATTCTTTCAGACGCACCGATGGACTCTTCTGAGCTGCCACTGCTGCTGGAGAGGAAGGGAAGACAACATTTCAGAAACATCCAAAAACAAAAAAATTCCTGATTCTTGCGGCTCATTCCAAAATATATTATCCAGAGTTAAACTTTTGCCTCATATCTTGCGCACCTGTCACACACTTGTAATTACTGTACTTATAATGTCTTATAATGTTTTGTCCCTTTGAACTCCACAACATGCTAGAGGGTTTAAAAGATATGTTTTATTTTTTTTTTTTTCTCAACAAAATTACAAAGTTTTTCATCTCCAGAATGTGTAAAAACAGAAAATATTACTGGAATGTGACATTTTCCAAAGGTCCAAACAACATTAGAATACCTTTTAATTTAAATTTCCACAGAGGATCTAAGAATTAAATTATCTTTATGACATGTTTAAGGGGTTCAATCTTTTAGTTGTTTTGATTCTGAGTTAATTGAATTAACAGAAGTCCTTAAGGGAAATGCGCATGAAAAATACTTCTAATATTTTATTCTTCTGTCTTACATTATGTTGTTCAATTTTGGCAGTGTAGTTCACATTGATGTCAGCACTTTAAACTCAGATTGTAATTTTTTTTGCACTGACAGATTTGCAATAGTTTGTGCAACCTACAAAAAATGTGCTGCTTGTGAGGAAATCTGAGTCAATGTATGTTCGATTTGAAAGTGAACTCACTGTCAGTGGTCTTCTTCTGCTCAGGCTTGGATGGTGATGGTGCGGGTGAAGGTGGAGGGGAGCGCAGGCCCACTTCCTGGTTCTTTAGCAAGTGGACCCCTTTACAAATCTCTTGGAACGTCCTCGGTGGCTTGGCCTTGTTTGTCTCCTCTGCTATATTCCCTGCCGCTGCATTTCCATTGCTCTCGCTAGATGAGCTGATGCTCACCAGCTGCTCATGGGAACCATTGCTACCATGGCTACCATAACCGCTGGAGCCCATGTTGTGGACCGGCTAAGGAGAGAAAAGGATGTTAGAAAGATGATGAAATATGCATGCATGAAAATGTACATTAAAGTGGCCATTCAGTGTATCTGTCTGTGTGTACGTGTGTGTGTGTGTGTGTGTGTGTATGTACCTGGAGTAGCAGCCTGTGGATCTGTTCACTTATTTCCTGGATATCTGAGTCCATGATCTTCCCTCCGTGGAAAGCTGGTGCTGCAAAAACATCTTCATTCACAGGACCCCTGAAAACATACAGACCACTGTCATCTACAATGTTCAATGTGAAATGTAAATACCAACAAATTCAATTCAGATGACACAAATAATTCAAACAATACAATACACTAGGCCAACTCACATGCGGACTTTATGTCGACCTATGACAAAGGAGACCTTGCGACTCCAGGGGTTGACGAAACTGGACCAGCTGGTATCGATGGTGACATACTCACCGTTTCTTGCACAGAAACGGATTGAGGAGTGATCGAATGGCTGCCCGGCATACTGCAGAACTATTGGCGAAAGAAGGTAGAGAGTATGTATATGAGAGCAATTTTTATTAGAGCATACGTTCAGAGATAGAACCCAACCTTGATATCAAATTGCCAAACCAATTCTTCATGGTAAATCAGGAATGAGGCAACTCAATTCTGGAAACCACTTTTTAAAGCTGACACTGCGTCCATCAGTTAAGACAACCATGTGAATGAAAGGAGTTCTTACTCTTCCGATGCACAGCCAACATCAAGGGTCGGTCACTTGGGTGCAGATTGAGTAGCACAGGAGTCCCGATCAGATCCTGAGGGAGGTAGCCCAACAGAGGGACGGCCCTGAGGGAGAAACAGCACTGTGTTTAAAACACTCACTCAATTAAGGTTCTGTGATTTTATTTTACTCTATATTGGACCATAATTCAAAACGCAGGTAAACAATCAAGTCAGAACAGCCTGATTTCTTTTTTCTGGTTGTTAGAAAGAATGAAAGCTTTTTGAAATATTTGAATTGACTCCTTTTTTTTTTTAGCGCTGGAGGCAACATCCCCTTCTTATATACACTCACCTCTCATCCACGTCCTGGAACACACAGTTAGGTGTGTGAGTGGTGGTGAAGATGCGCTTGTCAGGAGGAATTCTTGGTGCTGTGACGAGAGAAGAAGAAAAAAATTATTTGCCAGGAAGACAAAAGGCAAATTGTGACAGAAGAAAACTTTGTGGAACAACTAATGTTTCATAGTGTGTCACAACTTTAAAAGAGCTCCTTAGTTTCAGATAGATACATTGTTTTAGTACTTATCTTGTCTATAGACATCCAAATGGTCTGATTCAGTGAGGTATGTATGTGTGTGGCCACAGGCCTCACCTTCGTATCCAGAGTGCACCCTCTCAGCCAGCAAGAGGCAGCAGAACTGTTCCTCAGCCAGCTCAGCATCCTGGACTTTCATCCGGTACGGAGTCATACGGAAAGGATAGTACTGCAGATTTCCTTCACGCTCCTTACCACCACTACAACATAAACATAAAAAAAGTATTGACATACTAGCTTAAAAGGATGTGGAAATGAATTCCAGTCACCTTGAATTTTGAAGAGGAATAATCCTCCTGCCTATATTTCCCATATAGGTTCCAATATATAATAATTTTCACACTAAAGTGACCATGCAATGGCTTGATCACATTATATTCTAAATGACCCAAAAAATAAATTTTAGCCGTAACACCTCATCAGGCCAGTAGATGGCGAAAGAGGTTAAAAGCTCACAGCTGCTGACTTCCTCCCACCTCCTGCTCACCAACTCTACTGACTCAGAGCTAGTTTGAGCAGGAAACTATGGATCAGAGAAGGCACCAGCTGCTGTCACTCACCTGATGCGGCAAAAGAAGGACTTCTCCTGCATGCACTCCGTGGGAGACGACTCTGAATAAGAGACAGGGAGAAGGTCGGATGAGCATTAGCTTGCTTTCAGATTAGATCCAACTTAACTGTTATTTCAAAGAGAACAGGAACTAAGACAATGGAATGCAGTTTAGTATCTGAAAGCAGGGCTAAAAGAGCAGCAAAGTACAAAGTTTTATTAAGTAAAATTAGAATTGAAAGTAACGGGTGTGAATGCACTGCATCTATACAGCATGAACTGTATAAATAATGGTGTGAATAGATGATATATGTACAGGAAAATGTATCTGTAAGTGCAGGCAAGAAGAAGAAGAAGTAGTGTATAAAGTGTAATTGGGATAATAGTTTAAAAAAAAAAAATTGTAACGGAATAGCCGTTAATCTATAGTCAAGTCAAGTCAAAGTTCATTTCTATAGCACATTTAAATCAACCTCTGTTGAACAAAGTACTGTACAAATATAAATATAGCAGTACATAATAGGTACAGCAATAAACTTGGGTCAGAATTAGATAATTATCTTTAGTAGAAATGTATGGTTGTGTATGAATGTTGCAAAAGGTTTAAAATTTACTTTCACATGCGCCTTTTTTAGATATACTTATTCAACAAACTGTTGAGGACCTGAGAAGTTGTCTTGGCTCCAAAAAAGGAAGTGTTAACCAAGCAACTTAAGTTTCAAAATGCATTTTCTTCAAAGCATTAGAAAAAATGGTTTATGTAATAATAGAGCACTGCTGTATTTTCTGCTGCTCCCTGCAAAGCAGCAACAGTTTGACATCACCGTATGTATGTTTTCTATGAAACACTGCCAAAAATACACTGTTATAGAAAGAAATAGGCATTGTCACAAAAACTTAAACTAATTAGATGATAGATAAATAAATAGCCTAGGTTAAAAACATTTAAATTCTGTGCTGCTCATTAATCCAACAAAACTGCGGCTGTTTTCAAAGGACAAAGAGGAGAGGACAGGAGGGTTGGAAGGAGAAGTTCTAAAACTGTTGAAATTTCAATATTTAAACCAAGGAGAACCACAATTTTTGTTTCCAAACTTCATGACACTTAAAAAAAAAAGTATTTTTATATATAAATTTATTTATATAAAGACAAATGTAATTCTATCTAATATAACTGTTACGCTGCACAAAAGACATTTTTAATTGTTGTTTTCAGAGTTAAATGGTGAGTTAAATGCAAAAAGAGAAAAAAAAACAAACTAAAAAAGTTAGAACTTATTGAAGAGCTTCAGCAGTGCATTGCTAGATTTCCAAAAATTGACCTGACACACTGCAGGCTCAGAGCTCCTGGCAGAAACAAAATGCGATTGTGACTTTGGCCAATATGTGGCACGTGTGTGAGTAGGTGTGCATGTTAATGAAATATGTGCTATGTGTGTATAAACACGTGTGTGCGGGTCATGCGAAGAAAATAGATGCTGTTTGTGTAAGCAGTTGGATGGGAGGCGTTTCATGTGGGTTTTCCACGTGACCCCGAATGGGTGACAGGTTTCTATCATGAATGCTGACCCTGTTATAAACTCAAAATTTTAAGTTACATAAAAATGTGACATCTGGTACCTGCTCCGGTGCACATGCTCCATGAGGGCAGGCGATAGGGTGTCGTGAAGCTGTAGAATACACTGACGTCCTGAGGTGTCAGGAACTCCACAAACTTGGCATTGTCAAACACTTCTCGCTTGCAGTTCAATATGGATGCGGCCTGGTCGGAGATGTAAACTATTTTTCCTGTGATGAGTGACACAGCCACAGCAAAAATATCCTGTTGGCAGAAACAAAACAAGCAAGTCAGTTGGATAATTGAGTTCCTGTCTTCAAAACGTTAGGGAGCATAAAAATGTTATAGAAGAGTATAAAATTTAAACATTCTTTAATAAAAAACAAACAAAAAAACAGACAATATCTGTTTGTTTTTACATAGATGTAAATATTTCAAAGACCTGACTAACTTAAAATAAAAATTAGACTTTATTTGCACATTTGCACAATGTTAATTATTCAGAAGCATGCTAAGCCCATGACAATATGAAATGGTACTTACATTGTTTTTGAGGGTATATTCAGAGGTGATGCTGTTAATTTCTTCAATGGTATAGGATGATACATCAAAGCCTGTGGGCTGACTGTCATTAATCATCAGCATCTGGTAGTATTCCTCATTGGCTGCAAAACAAGACAGACAATCATCATTTTATGTACAGGATCGAAGAAAAGATACTCTTGAAGCATTTTGCTTTATGCTGTAACCAGATTTTTTTGTTTGCAGCTTGTGATGCAATATTCATAACCAAAATCTGACATTGTGTTTCAGAATGTTTGGTCCAGCTGGATCCAAATTCTACAAAATCTGAATGAAAAAGTGCCAAAGGAAAGATCAAGTCTTACCTTTCACCTGTTTGACACATCGCAGCGCATATTTGAGCGTGTTGACAGTGCTGGACTTGCCCTTGCTCCTCTTTTCCGACGGTAGATGCATCTTCAGCTCCTTGAGGGTTTTGAAGAGCTCCTTCTGTGTCTTAGCTTTGGCTGACTGTTCACTGCTGCAAGGCGGACATGAGACAGATACACGTGTGTCAATATGACAAGGTCTCACAAGCGCTGTCGCATGCTGAGAAGGTGCTATAACTATGTAAATAGATGGGGCATGATGGAAGTGACTGGCTGTTCAATGCATCTCCTGTAGGACTGGTTTGAAGAATTTTCTGCTCTTAAATACAAATAAAAAAAGCAATCTCCTGTTGCCTACTCTCATGTGCTCTATGTTTAGGTGCATCAAATATTAAATAAATTCAAAGGTAAGATGAAAGATGTATATGAACCTGCAGCCGCTGGTTGAGGGATTGTCCTGCTCAGAGCTCACCAGACTGAAGGCGTTGGAGCTGCTTGGCGGTGAGGGGCTGTGAGAGTTTGAACTGTAACCACAAACAACATCTTTTGTTATAGAAAAAAAA
>JAOWBC010001387.1:3817503-3843269 GCA_028566105.1 Hypoplectrus providencianus | reverse complement strand
ACACACACACACACACACACACACACACACACACACACACACACACACACACACACACACACACACGAAAGCTGAAGCTGTCCATCCTTCAAAAGGTCTGCACAGTAAATAGGCCGCTGCCCTTTCCAGGTGGGCTAAAGCCCCAGACCAGTTTGATCCGGCTAAATATTTCAAAAGAGCTTTTTCAAATGAAAGGCGAGATCCATAGACAAACAGCTCTGAAGATATGACACAAACAAAAACCTTCACCTCACACAACCATCAGGACAAAATGCTTTCACATTCTTTGTACTATTTAAGTTGTTTCCTCTGTAGCCAGACACTTCCTAAATTAACCAATAAAGAAAGAGGAGGGAAAAACTGGCATCTAATCTCCAGAGAAAATAGCTCTCACATAAGGCCTTGTAACTAATGCCAAGACAGATCCCACACACACATAACAAACAGGTGTGTTGATGCATTGCCCATGTTCACTTAAATCTGAATCAGAAAAGGTCTTATGTAACATAGTGCTTTGGCCCTGAATCAGCAAACACAATAAAGTCTCAAGTCAGTAACATTAACCTTGTTTTATAACAACATATTCAGCCTTTGTGGTGCAGGACAAAACACACAAGTTAAACTGTCAAGCTCACTAAAACAGAGTTCTATAATGGTTAAGTGGTTTATATTTGAGTTGCCACAAGGTGGAGCCTGCATATTTCCACCCTATCTATTATCCTTAGCCAGATTAAAGGCTCCCCATTCTTCAACTGGATACAGAGGTGTAAATCATAGGTTCCATCAGAATGTGCCAATATCCCCAAGTCTGCCATGACATGATTTGGTACCTTGTGATTATTGTGCTGCAAAAACATGTGGCCTTTTAATACCATCCACTTCATTTGAGGAGTAATTTGCAAAAAAGATACTTCTGTTTTTATTTTTTACATGTTTTAACATGCTTTTAACATGTTTAATGGGGTACAGTTTCAGGAATACAATTTACACAACAGTTGGGATGTTTTTTGATGACACAGCTTAAAGTTATAATTTTTGCCTAATCATGTATTTTATTGTGTAGTCAGGGCAAAAATCAAAATCAAAACCGTGTTGGTTTATTCATTTTAAAAACAGCTTTTCTATCTGTTTTTATAAATGAACTGTTCATTCAACCCATAAAATGTAAATCAATTATGCTTTTTTGAGGTTAACTTCTGACTTCTTCCACACTTGCATGCAAACAACAGTCAGTGGTTTATAATTCATAAAAAAAAGGAAAAAAGCGCTCCTGTGATGGCATATTCTGATGAATATCACATAATATACTGGATTGTAATCATTCTGGTTAGAAATATCTTGATGTGAAATTTAAAAACAGAAGCAATTCAAGTTTAATTTGCCAGTCAGACAACATCCCATCTTTAATGGAATCTGGTCAAAGCATTAACATCCATGTTGAAAATACAGATTGAATCTCACATTAAAGACCATTCACAAGCATACAGAGCTATAAAAAGGCAATTGTTTCCTGAAAGACACCGGACAAAAATACAAGAGCAACAGCTCTATCAACGCTTCAGCCTCCTCCTCTTCCTCCTACACCCTCCACAGCAAAACAGCGCTAGTTGGAGCTATTTATGTCTACTAATGCCATAATAGGGAATATTGGCAACAGGTACTACAGCCAAATCCAAAATATTTCACCATTTCCCCTGCTATCTGAGATCAGGGTGCAGCTATTTATGTTAGAGAGCAATTTCAGCATGCCTATTCTTCTCTCTTTACATAAGTTGATTTACATAACTCCTCAAAGTTAAAGGGACATTATTCATGTATTAGAGATCCACAACAAAACCTCACAGCCTTTCTAACTACCCAAACTTTCCTTGTCACCTTTGAAATTGACCCACTCTTCAGTATAGTGTGCCAGCAGACAGGACCTCAAAGGGGGCCATTGGCTGATGTAAACAGCCAATCAGGAGACAGCAGGGAGTGACAACAGGTTAGAATGATGTCAGCTGATCAGGGGGAAGTAATGGCTGGCCTCAGGTGCACACCAACAGAAAGCCTGGATTATTATTGTCATTTATGTAAAAAAGACATACACACTTGAGATAACAAAACAGCCCTACATTATACAATATCTTAACACTGGACTCTATAAGCCAGCATGTTATTCGTTACAACTTAGTCCCTCTGTCAGCACCTCTTTTTGTAATTGCAGGCAAGGTCACTCACCCGAAGTCCCAATTTGTTCCCCAAATCTGCAAAAATTCCCAGAGACACGTCCAAACAACAAACATGTAACTCTTAAAACAGAGGAGTGACATAATGAGACTGCTTTCAGCTCAGCCCTGTTTCAGCTAGAGTGCTGATACACCCAGCACACTAGCACAGATCTCAAGCATTATACAACGACTGCTCCAGTCACATGGATTCAAAGCAGAGGTAGCCCTGTTTCATAAAACCACATGCTTCCATGAAACTATTCCTCTACTGGGATGCATTTATGAATGGAAAATGAGAAAGGAGCAAAATGGGCAAACTTAAAGTATGTTAAAAATGGGGCAATTACTCTTACAATTTTCTCTAACTTGTAATTTACACAATCCATTCAGTCACAGGGGAAAACATTAGTACAGGGTTATTTGGAGAAAACAGGATAACTGCTGAACATATTCTGCTTTAATTTCTTTTCATGTTTAGTTATTTTTAGGCTTACTGCAGTATTCCATATAAATGACATCATAACAGATGGTTCAGCAGCTTTGTTTTCAATTGTTTTTTTGTATTGTTGAATATAAAGGCGCTATATTCTCAAATGTCTTTGTTCTGGTAAAAAACAAAATCTGTACATTCATATGTCATCACAGCAGCAAGTTACATCACATTATATGCAACAACATTATTAATACATGTATCTTATGAATTATGACAGGTGATCTTATCATGTCATAATTAATACACAACAAAAAATATGATTAAACCAAAACAATGACAATGTGAAAAGTATCTCTTTTGAAGATAAAAAATTGCAACAAGATTAAATTACTCTGTTGTTTCATCGGAAACCCCCAGCTACTTTCAGTGTTATCATATGGTAAAAAGAAAAAAGAAAAAAAAAAGAAGCCAAAATTAGAGGTTAATTAGCTAGAAATCTACCTGAGGTCATCTAACATCCAATTCACAATTAACATAACAATTTCGACCTAGTATCCACAGGTACAGTGTAGCGGGGACAGCTTGTTTTCCTTGAATGTGTATTTGTGGACAGTAGGCCTCCAAAGGGGCCTTAAAAGAGTACTTATCAGGAAAGTAAACCTAATTGCTCGGGGAATCAATTATTCGAATATATTTGATCACATTACATTTGGAAGGATTGTACTTCATATATTGAAATATAGACATTCCTCAGGTAATGGCTATGAATATAAGATAATGCCATGTCAAAGTTACAAAGCTTTCTCTGAGTCCTACCAACCAAAACTGAAAACTGGCAGCTCAAACTAAAAGTAAAGACATACATTACAGTGTTACTGTATTTCATTTTTAATCGACCTTTAACCATATAAAGGCTAAAATAAAGAAAATAAGACAAAAACTATCTTTTTGGAATGGGAACAAACCCCCCTTCCCCCATCTAACTCCATTGACCTGCTATTCAAAATCCACACACACGTTGACCTGCAATCCACTGCACGGTACACTGACACAGTTATGTAAAAGTAGCCATATCGGCCAAAATCGCGCCACTAAAAGGCAACATTTTAGCCCCGACTGGGCCGTTTCCCAGGCGTAGACATTTCCTTTCACTACGAATGATTAAAAACCCCCAAACCAGAATTTATAGGTTATAAAAGTACAATAAGTAGAGCAAGCTGAATCTTCGCGCATGCGCACTTCGAATTACGTTATGCAACTTATTTTTTTGTGCTCGATTATTCTTTTTCTGCTACAGCTAAAGAGGTGAAATTGAAGGGAAACCAACCTGTATTATAGAGATAAAAACTGCCTTCTTGGTAGTCCCCGCTGTCGAGAAAAATAAAACCCGAGCAAAACATAAAACATTCAGGTAAACGCTCCAGCATTCCTCTATGGGAGACGGGATTCAGACGAGTTGACACAGTAGTCAACGGTTCCTCCCCGGCACTCTCCGGTACTGGCAAGTCAGCCAATCAGCGAACTCGGCGCGCGACCTCGATTCAGACTCCGCCTCTGGTGTCTCTCGATTGGCTAAATACGACGGGTTTCCATGGCGAAGATGACGGAATTGCAATAGTGTGTGAGGATTGGCTTAGAGCGCTGTCAGTCGTTTTATATAAACAAGTCATCCACTGCACGTGGAATACCATGTTGTGTGTATTTTACAGCGTGAGACTGGGGTAGTTACGACTACGCCGGGTCCAAAACAACTTATCGAGTGATGAAATTACATAAGTGAAAAATAGTATAATGAGGCAAGAATATAGGAAGCAAAGTATATATAAGACAAGCATATGTTAAATTACCGTCGGCTTTTATGTTGCCCGCGAAACACGAAACTTGTATAGCAAACGTTTTAACTCCCACCAAGTGAGTGTTCAGTTACGCGCGCAGCGACATGACATTGATAAACACTAGAAACACGAATTGATATGTATATGTATTTTTAAATGATAACTGTTTAAAAGTTTGTGAGAAATACAGTGACAGTGCATGGAAAGCGAGTGGGCGATGTCTGGTTGTATACCTAGACATGCTTTCCAATAGTTTCCTGCGTCACATCTGTTATGCCACTGCAGTGATGCTGTCTTTCGTCGAAAAGGCTTATAACAGATTATCTTTTATTTGAGAGAGGGAATGATGTATTCATGTATTTTGATAAATGTACATTTGTATGAAACAACAGTTCGACACATTGATGCATTTCAGCTATACAATAAGACAAAGAAGGCTTTAAAGCGTCATATAGATCATTAAAATGTACAAGGCTCCTCAGCCTGCTTCATCCCGTATACATATTTGACAAAAGGATGAGTGCTTATATCTTCTCCTTATTCCTCACTGCTGTTTAGAAATCTGATATGATAAATGGATTACTGCTTGCATCATGTGCTCATGGCAGTGGGAAAGTGAATATAAAGAGAATGTTGAGTCCAATTGTGACCTTTTTTTTTTTTTTTTTTAGCAGAAGCATTAGATGTAAGTTTTGCATCACACAATATCTTATCCAGTCACTTCATTTCAACTTCCTTGTGTTTACTTCAGGATACTGGGCTCCACTGTGCAGAACAGTAGGACAAAGTCAGCTTAAAGCATGCACAGTAACATATGTTGTATTAAACACACTATAAATGTAGAGGATTTCTGGTTAGATAATCATGATGACCATGACTGCCAGTCAAGGCCCCTGGGCTTTACAGATGAAGCCGCCCACAGGATGACTCAGTCCTGTTAAGGGAATTCCACCCACCTGTAGGATCTCCCAGTCTGCTGCCACCCCATGCAAATTAAAAATGTGTGCACACCTGTGTGTTTGTGCCTGAAACAGGATGGTGATGGGAGTGATCCATGGAAAAAAGTCATTTAAAGTTTAAGTTAGATCCACACACAGTTATGGTGAGTGTTTTAGGACTTTAATTTCCCCACCCACACGCATTCTTCCTGGCAGGGCCATCGAAAGGCCTCCTGGGAAAAACAGTAAGCAATGCAGACATGCCAAGCAATGGGAAACCCTCTTTTGAGCCTCACCTTGGGCTCTTGGTTTGACATCATACATGCCATTTGTAAGGGGGTGGAAGTGAGAGACTTTGTTCTCACACACTGTGATGAGTAGACACTGAGCATCATGCAGACAGCAGGGTGTGATTCAGACTCCAGTGCCACCTCAGTGGGGGCTTGGCTGCCACTTCAAGCTGGCAGTCACAGCACCCAGTAAGCCTGATCCAGATCTTTTGCAACTACTGTAGCTATCCTCTGCAGCTCACTCCAATCTCAGCCACTTATGACAAACGGACTGCCATGAACAGACTTTATGCAAGCAGAATCTCATTCATCATAACAGACTGCTGGACAGCATTGTGGGAAAAGAAGGATATTATGGATGATCTTTGCCAATGCCACCCTCCTCATGATGATGCTCCTTTTGTGTGACAGCCGTTTAGCCTGAATTGTAGAAAAGTGCTGTTATATTGCTCTTTGTATGACTCAGGAAACATATTTCTTTCACTCTGTGGGGGGACTGTTAACAAAGTCTCTACCTTCAGCGATAATCATTTATTGAAGCTTGGTGTGAATCATCTGCTGTACGTGTGTTGTTGTTTGCCGCAGTTACATAATTCAGTAACCTGGTAGAAGAGATGTTGATAAGGAGCACAGGTCCAGTGGTAGCGATCCTGCATGGAGGATGTAAACACGGGATGTGAAGGCATAAATGAACATCCATCCATGAAACAGGTGGGGGATGTTTCCAGAATTTCATGAATTTTAATGATGGAGGAAGACAGAGCTGTGTGCTGTTTCAGTCTTGCACTGACGCATCCCTGACAATGTTTTCCACTCCCTTAACCTTAGCTTACACATTTTTGATGCTGGCCTACTTTCAGAGGCTTTATGCATTACATGTTCTTTTTAGTGAACCTTTTATTTTTTTTATTTACAGACTATACCACTTTTAAGCACCTGTGTCTCTGTGGTGTGGGAATATTAACTAACAACCTGTGTACTGAGAGGTACAGAGTATTTCGCCAGGTGTCCGTAAGTCTGACTGTAGACAGACTTTTGTAGCTGCAGAAGTGCAGAAAACCTAACAGGTGTGCAGTTGAGATCCCTGACATTAAACTCCCCACCTGCCCCCTGGACCCTATCCCCTTCATCCTCTTCAAAGCTCTCCTCTCCTTTCTCACTCCACTCACCACTGACATTTTAAATTCCTCCCTCACCTCTGGTAACATGTCCTCTTGTTTCAAGCTTGCTGCCATCATAACTGTCCCAAAGAAGTCTGACCTAGGCCTTGACCATTTCAGATCCATTTTATACCTCCCATTTCTCTCAAATCCTGGAATGTTCTGCCACATTTCATGTCAAGGTATACCTTAAGTTAAACTTGTTATATAAAACATTCCAACCTAGCTTCAGAACCACACCAGTAAAACCAAACTGCTCCAACAACCCATCACTAGCCTCTGGCTCTGAACTCACGCTGCCTTCACTACAACCGACCACTTTCTTCTCCTCAGTCACCTGTAATCAAGCATTGTATCATCTTCTCTGCAAGATCAATGCTCAAATTATATCTTTCTGATAGGTTACATTTCCATAAATAATTGCAAATTCAGTTACCCCAGTTACACCTGGTTTCTCCCCAGGCTTGGTGCTTGGCCACCTCCTGTTCACCCCTTGGTCACATTATACTACAAAAACTACAATTTCACTGCCACACCGCTTCGTTCATCGAAGCAAGAAAAACACCCATTCACCGTTTGAGTGTTAACTTTCTGAAAGTCCTTGAATGGATAAAAGTAGAAAAAAGTAACCAAAACTAAGCTTAAAATTGTGATATTGTGGCCATGGTTTTTTCTCAATCACTTTATTCGGCATGCCCCATTTAAAACATCAACAAAAACCTTTTAGAAATAACTCAATCCTGTTAAAAATATTAAATTCTGCTCTCTGAGAGAAGGAAAAACTCTGAAATTCACACTCTCACACTGTGAAGCCGTGATTGATTCAGTTAAGATGAATGTTCATATGAGAAACATTCGATGAAAATCAGACAGAACTGCATTTTGTTTACACAGGGCAGAGAGGAGAGGACAGGAAAGGCTGCAAAAATGCAAATAGTTCAATATGTATAGCATGAAGAGACTTTTATCCCCCCAATATTTATGACACTTGTGGGCAAATGTTGTATATATACTGTATATATATATAAAAAACTTTTTAAATGATGTATGACATTATAACTGTTATTTTGCACCAAAATACATTTTTGACTTGTTCACACTAAACTATGCTGGTACCGATTCCCCAGAGCTACAGGACTTATATTTTTTATTTATTGCAATAAAATACGTGACCAACAAAAGTAAAAGAGCAAAAAACACTGAAACAGGGTTCAGAGGGTTAAGTTTCCATGCATCAAGAAGACTTAAATCGTGATCCATGTAATTTTACTTCACCAGTTGACACATTGAGTAGTTTCTTGTTCTCTGTGGTGGCAGAGGCTGTACTTCGTGTCTGTGCATCCTAAGTCTGTAAAAATAAGAGACCATATTCCATCCATGCCATTTTATGTAAAGAGTTTTTTTTCTTTAAATCAATTCTTCTTTTCAGAGGCCAAATAGATAAAATACAGTTAATACTGTAAAGAGGTCAGACGAAGTAACATTGATTGATGCTCATTTACATATCCCTTTTGGGAGACTACGATTATAGAGTTTGTCACTTGTGAATCTAAGTCTTGCTGCGTGGAATGTTTACTTTATACCTCTATAAAGCTAAATATCTTCTCCTTTTCTCCTACAAGCTAGTAAAAATAGGTCTGAATATATTTCTGGTCTGAAATCAATAAGTGTTTGTCAAACCTCTCACGACAGAAAAAATCCATTGTATTAGCCTGAGTGGGTGATTCTCACCACACACAAGTAGAACAAGGAAACGGGCACAAGGCAGAAATGCAGCGCAGTGGAAAATAACTTTAATAAAACTCCTATGAAAACAAAAACCAGCAAAACAATAAAAGCCTGTACATTTGACAATATCCAGTGTCGGAGACTTTTGAAGGCTAGTGGTGTGAAGTACAGCTGCATCACACATAAACCAACAGAGAGAAACCATTATATAGGCTTAGGTCTGGGCCCAAGGTTTTATATAATAAGATATAGTTCATATACTAGGATATTGCACAGAAATCAAACACAGATGCAGATGCTGAGGAGCACCGTATGTCCAAACGAGGAAGTAGCTTTGCATCGCAGTGTAATGTCCCTACTGATAAACCCCGCCCACACCGGGCCCAGACTCCGCCCACACCTGCATGTATAAAAACAAATACACTTAGAAAGAGAGAGCGGCACATACTTTCACATTCAGTTCAGACACAGATAATTAAAAACACAGTATGAACAATTAAAATGACCGAACAGTTGCTTTTTTTGTTTTGGTCCTAACATGTTAAAAGCATCAAGTTATTCCTCAGTGAGTCTATCCGTCATGGTTGCTAGCATTCAAGACATTTGGCTAGTGATAACTCACAGATGAAAACACTTTGTCCAATAATGCTCTTGATTTGAAATTTTTTTAAAATAAACAATGCGCATTGTCGTTTCAAAATAAAATAATTAAAAGATAAAGTGTTAAGTTCATTAAAAGACAGTTGAAAATATCTCATATGTCTTTCTGAAAACATTCCAGTGTTGAGTGGTGTTGAGAGATTCAAACTGTGGACCAAAAGGCTCAGGTCGTCCTTTTTTCTAAGCCATCCTTCTCTTCCATCATTACTTCCCCAACACTAGTTTTCTCTGTGGACTAGGAAAGTAGTCTGGCACATGTCATGATAAAATCTTAAAATGGCAAAAGAAAAACTGATAGAAAATACAATCTTCCCGCAGTTTTGAGGCACACTTTGAGGCAGCGGGAGCGAGAGTGTTAAGATGCACTTCCTGTGGGCGTTGTGCACATTGTTTTAAGACGTGGGGGTCAGACGTTTTGCCTTTTCCGAGTCCGCCCTTTCCACACCCATCTGTTATCTCGCTGTGCTTGAAGTAGTTCTGGGGCGTGGTCAAACTATGAGCCCGCTTCAGTGTCCGTACAAGCACAGTTTCAAGTCCATCTGTCAAAAATCCTCCTCCACTTAATGTGGGTTTTGTTGTTATCCCGCTTCGTAGGGACAGCTCCTTTTTTAGTGTGGTGCTTCAGTTTCCTTCCTTTGGCTGTGTGCTATGTCAGCTGTGCCTGTGCAAAACTAGCAACGACTTTCCCCACCATGATTCCACAGAAATGTCACAAAGACCATGAATTTGGATTTTCCAGGAGGCACCGTCCCAGAGTGATGCAGGGCGAGGAGGGATACAGTAATTGAGGGAGCAGGGTAACTGAACTGCTTGTGGGAGTAGTTTATTCTGTACAGTACTTGGGGGCAAATCTGCTTGTGTTTGGGATATTCTGCTAGATTCCCTTCTTTAAATCAGGATGGCTGTCACCCTTTTTTCCCTCCCACACTCACACACTCCTTCACTGTGTCCTCTTGGCCTGCAGACCCCGGTCTTTGAGGGATCTCAGCTGCTCTAGGAGCGGTTGTCTTTGGCCACATTGTGGGCCATCCAGTTGACTTTGGTTGTCCAGCTTTCTCGCAGGGCCTCGTCAAACTTCTGGCGGAACTGCTTCAGCGCCTCTTCGTCTGATTTACCCAGAGCCAGAGAGTCCTGGGGAGGGAAAGGCAGAGGATTAGTCTGAAGTGTTGAGGAAGATAATGGCATTCAGAAAGAATGTGGTAAATATTTGGACCTTACTCCTCACAAAATAGTTTAATGAAAAAATGTTCTATACTAACTTAGAGAACATGAATATGCATCCTATCCTGACATGTTTTATTCCATATGAAAATGCTCTTAAAGTACAAAATAAAAGTTGTTGTACACAACAGTTGTTGAAGTGACATCAACAATTTCCCCTTAAAAAAACTGGTCCCCTTACTATCCTTTTTTGTGAAGTTGAGTCCTTGAATGGATCACAGGTTGGAAAAGTTACCATTAGTCAAAGTAACCAAATCCAAGCTTAAAATGTGATATTTCTATCAGAAGAACTTTACATTTATGATCTCAAAGACACTGTGAAGCCATGAGTGATTCTGCTGAGACAAATGGTCACATGACAAATATTCACTGACAATCAGACAGAACTGTAGGCTGTTTACACAGAGCTGAGAGAAGAGGTCATTAAAATACTTATAGTTCAACATGTATAGCACCCAATTTATATTAGCAATGTTCATGAAACTTGGAATGGTGATATATATATAAAATTCCATGTTAATCACATTTTAAGAAAAAAACTGTCAGAGAAATTTTCTGTCTATAAAATATATGTCATTAAAGCAGGAAAACAGCAAGACACAGCAAGAGGTTCAGAGGGTTAATGGTGTAGATTTTTAAACGGCAATGATTTACTTTCCCATGGATTGATAAGCATGTTGCACATAAATAACTATTCATGAACTTGTGTGTGTGTGTGTGTGTGTGTGTGTGTGTGTGTGTAATACCTTTAAGTACTGGATGTCTTTCACTGAAGTGAGCTCAGGCAGTCCAGCTGTCAGCATGAGGGCAAACAGTGTGATGAAGAGGTTCCCGTTCTTCCTCAAGACCAGATAGGCTTCCTCACAGTACTGACGGAAACTAAGACCAACACAGGAACAATGATATCAGACATGTACAGTACAATTTAATTATGATAAACATTCTCCTTTGAGGTTTCATCTGCTTTTAACAAACTTTGCAATGCTATACTCCTAACTACACTAAAGAAAGGAAAGAATACAATCATGAATCTTGCAATGAGTCTCTGTACATCTATGACTGCTGCAACTTATACAGACACGAATTACCAATTTTCTTAGTGTTAACAGATAAGGAAAAAGTAATAATTCTTGGGCCCAGACATCTGGCAAATACCAGTTGGTTTGCAGAATGCCCCTGCTCATATTTATGTATTTAAATTAAATACAAAAAAATGAATTAGTTTCTTTGTGTTAGGTTTTTGTTTTCTTTTTCATAGTTTGGGATATGTCAAGGATGAATACCCACACAGATTTTGATTGAAAATTCACTGCATTCTACATGTTTCATTTAAAATGTATTAAAACATCTGGAATGATTAGATCTGTTATTTACATGAAATTCTGTGCTCCTCAGTGACATTGTGAAGCCATGATTAATTAATTTGAGATTAAAGGTCACGTGACAAATATTTACTGAAAGACAGACTGAACTGCAGCCTGTTTACACAGAGCTGAGAGGAGGGGACAGGCTGAAAGTAGAGCCCATAAAAAGTAAATAGTGCAATATGTTTAGCATTTGGAGAACCAGTTTT
The DNA here is from genome assembly GCA_028566105.1 of Hypoplectrus providencianus. Taxonomy (NCBI): domain Eukaryota; kingdom Metazoa; phylum Chordata; class Actinopteri; order Perciformes; family Serranidae; genus Hypoplectrus; species Hypoplectrus providencianus. The sequence continues at coordinate 3,831,221 of JAOWBC010001387.1, read as the reverse complement.
GCTTCCCGATGTCATTCAAATTTATGCCATTTTTTTAAAGAACACTTTCAATTTTTTCACGATTTCTGCCATTGTATCCATTCTATTCTGCATATTCTTTAGTTCCCATGTTTGTGCTGATCCCACAGAGCTGTGGGACACTGAAATACAAGGTCACAGTGAGTAAAATGGAAAAAAAGATGCCCTGAAACAGGTTGGGGTTCAGAGGGTTAACAGGTATTATTGTGAGGTGACCTGTTCTGTGTGTCTGAGGGTCTCTATTTTGGAGATGCAGAAAAAAAACACCTTAAAAAACAACAATATTCATCCATCATTAAGCCACATTACAATCAGCACAACACAATAAAATCAGCCAAATATACTCAGAAGTTAAAACAGGACTGAGCTAAATGCTTCGTGTTTATAATAGGCAACAAACACTTCCTTCATGTTTTGCACCAACACAGAGACTCAGTGCTGCTCACTGCCTCTGTGTGAGCGACGTGGTTTCAAGTTACTCATTTCAAGCAGGCATTCATGACCTACTGTTTTTTTTTTTTTTTTGCAAGAAGCGACAAAACCTCAATGATCACAATGATTAAGCTTTAGCGGTTCTTCTCTAAACAGCTTGGCTGTTGTTGTGCGTGTACAAAATGCTGCAAATGCAGGCCATGACATGAAGAGGGTACCTTTCCACCAGGGTGTTTCCGCTTACACCAAACAACTTGTGAATATGTCCTCTTTTTATCTGGTACACAATGTACCACTTTCGGTGCCCACACATACCACATTTGGTGACGCAGCAGAGCATCACTTGTGGCTTTTGTTGCAGATAAGAATGTTTGAGGATAGATGAAGGATGGAGATTGCTCTTTGCTGATGCTGTGAAGCTCAGATTTTGAATACCTCTGCAGCTTAAATGACACACATGGAGTTTTATGCATTAAGTCAATGCAATTCAAATTCAATGAGTTGGGCATCCCCCTTCTGACCACTAGGGTGGATAAATTGTGTTCATAGTGACCTCAGTGTCACTGTGGCATGGTTGGGCCAATTGTAACAAAACACTGGTTAACAGATTACAGCGATGCATAAACACACAATGGGCAAACTGTTTCACAACAGATCTGTACGTTGTTTTTTCTTTTAGAACTCTAGTCCCGCTACAGACATGTTGATGCTGCACAGGACTTGTCGCCACATGTTTATGTAGGTCACAACAACAGATTTCTGTACCGCAAGGGTACTTCCCTGCCTGTTTCATTACTTATATCTACTTGGTAAACAATGTATGTTTAAGGGCGGATCAGGATCTACAGGTTTCATAACAAGACATGCAGACATGCTTGTCTTTATCAGCTGGAAAGGTCCAGACAGAGAGCTGTCTGCAGCCACATCTTTTTTTTGTTGCTAGGAAACCATTGAATCAACAGTCTTTGCCAAATCATTGTTTTGCTGTGATGTAAATACAGCAAAGCAAAACAGGTGTATTTTTTTTTTTTTTTTAAATACAGACAGGTAGAGGGCACTTAAGGCTCTTATTACGAGAGAGGGGCTGTTCACTGGATGCATGAAAAGGAGATCTAAGTAGGCCAGCAGCTTTGCCTTGTTGAAAGTGTTAAGTCAAGGCTAACTTCAGGCTGAGACAAGGAGGGTTTTTGGATTGAGCACTGGAAATTGTGGAAATGTCATGACATTGCGTGCATTTTTGCTCCGAGTTGAAATAGTTTTAACTTGAGGGATTCAGGGTGCTGTAGCAAAGACACAAGCTGCACAGCACCAAGCACAGTGCTTCAATTTTTATCTAAAACACTTAAAAACAGCTACATCAGTTTGCTGTGTTTGATTGGGCATGTACATAGTAACATACCTGAGGTTTACAGGATTTTAGATTTGCATGGTAAGTAAAGACTTGTTGCATTTGTACTTTATACTGCTGTATATTTAGTGTAGCATGCTTTTTTTTTTTGCTTTATTTATTTACATAATTATGTCTGTTTCTTATACGGCAATAACTACAAAACAGCATTTTTACCCCAGGGATCTATAAAGTCTCTCTGATTCTGACTCTGATTAACATTTGATATATTTGTTAATGGCCATTTATATCTAGGAATAACAACTTGTAAAATGTAGTATGAAGACCAATGTCCAAAGGTTGGATCTCACTGAACTAAACTTTATACACTTAAACAGCAAAGAGTGTGTGAAGTGTGAACACTCAGATCATGTAGCCTTACAGAGAACATTTTCTCTTCAGTGAAACCTGCTGCTAATGTTCATCAGTACCTGAGCTTCTACTGCCACCTGCTGGTAAAAGAGGGCACTACAGCTACTGGTGTGACTGAAGCCCATACACAGTTGAGGGACTTTGATTCCCTTTTAGCTATCCATCATCGTTTATTTACATGACTTATTTCTGCTACATTAAACAAATCCTACTTTTTCTCTCATAAATAAAATCTTTCTTTTCAATGAAATTGATAAAATGTCTGTAGCCAACTGAAATATTTAAAATGTGTTGTAATGGATTTGGGATGATACACACAAAGCAAATTTCACAACCTGAGGCATAATTTATATTACTTTGACTTAGAGTACTTGCTGTTGCTTTTAGTGAGTTATGTTGTTGGGGCAGTAAACTATATTGGCTGGCTCTTATAGGCTCCATAGAAAGACATCTAACAATCATATTGCAAAGCAGAGAATAAAGAAAAAGGACAAACAAAAAGGAACAAACCTGCCAAATTTTTCTGTGTATCCGGTCTTGCCCTGCTGTATGACGTGGATGAAGTCGTGTGTGAGGATAAAAGGTACACGCTCCCTCTTGATACCAAACTTGGACTTGAAGTTGCCCAGGATGTGGCCGAAGTCTATGTGGAAGAGCTGACGGACAAGAAGGCCAATGAGTGAGCAATGGAGATCCAGAAAGAGAACAAATGGAGACCAGATAATACAACACAAGCTGCATGTCCAACCTGTCCAGTGCTGCGGACCATGATGTTGTCACTGTGGCGGTCTCCGATGCCCAGGACGTAGGTGGCTACACAGTAGCCTGCACATGACAGAGTGAACTCCTCGATGGCCCGATCAAGAGCATCACTGTCAAAACAGAATATCATCAGGACACATTCAAACACTTTTTCCCCCTTGATTCTCTTTCCAAGCGAACATCTGTGCCAGCTGTATCACATGAAAGGCTCATCTGATTCCCATCTTATCTTACCCAGAGTTCCTCTCCTTTAGCCAGTTGAGCAGAGCGTCCTTGTTGAAGGCGGCAGCTGCTGCCACGTTGCTGCTGGTCAGCTGGATGTTAGCGATGGTGTCTGCTGAGGAGACGACCTCAATCAGCCCTGCCCGGTCACCTGTCGCTAGGCAGCCATAGGGTACGATTCTGCACGCAAAAGAAGAAATAGAAATGTTAGGAGCATAATGATGTCAATTACATTATGAATACATCAATGGAAACATCAACTGATGGATAATAATGATGATTACAAAAATAAAGCTCCCTCTTCATTTTCACACTTAATAACAATTTGAACTGTTTTCATTCAGGAAGATGTCAACCCACAACTACTATTTCATTACCCATTATCCCATTTTTTTAAACATGAAACTTTCATGCTATGGATGCATGATATATATCTGAAAATAGATTGATGACCTGTCTAAGACATTTTTATCATATATCATTAAACAAAGCCACATTGATTTGACCGAGTTTTATAGAAAAACCTTCCTCACGTATGTAGAACAGTTGTCCTGAAACTTATTTCCTTATACAGGATCATGTAGCACTTCGCTTCTATGAGCATTTTGTCTAAGAATTTAACTTAAAGTATGTTTGGGGATTTTCCTGAAGGCGTGAGCTGTAACATTTGAAGGTCCAGTCTGTTTTTGAAAGACTCAGTTAGATATGGGCAGTTTAGAGCTGTGGAATATAATAATGTCCTTCTTTTCTCACAAAGATCACTATATCTTAGATCCTTTCACTCCCATATGTGCCTGAACTAGAGGTTATAGGTTATGAACTTCCTTTTCAAACACAGAGTTATTGGTCATTCTATTAGCATCATCCCTAATACATATGATTTCATAAATATGACATGAATTGAAGTCTCTGATTTCTTTCGTTCATTCATTCACTTATCCAAACAGACAACAATCTAACATGATCCAATCTACAATCTGTGCCACACATCTGATTGGGTTCAACTGATAAGGGGGCGTGAATGCAGATCTGAGTGCTGCTTTAGATCCAGTTCCAGTCGGAGATGAAGATATTGGGCGGTTTATTTGGGAGTTCATTCACATGGCACTCCCCTGGGTGCTATTCACTCCCTCAGACAGTGTACGATATCGCACGGCGTGGAGACAGATGGGAACATATGGTGAAGAGCATACGGTGAAAACGTGATGGAATGCAGGTCAGCCAGATGATACATTTTCTTCTTTCAGTCCAGCAGATGGCAGTAGGTCTTCATTCAGCAGGAAGCACAAATCTCCCCCTTCCTTAAGAACATCATGCCAAGCCTTGTATGCGACATATATCTCGTCTAAAATAGCATGAACCCAACACTCAATGCAGGCTCTATTTCTAGACTTCCTTGGCAGTTTTACACGGGTTTAACAGAGACCAAATGCCATATCCTAGTCAGCCTGATGATCTAAATCCTTTACATTCTGCCTGTATATAGCTGTAACTCAAACTTGTTTACCATGCCATGTTGGTATCATTTCTTTTCAGCACAACCTCAGCTATACGACCATATAATTATTTTTTCACTTTGACTCACTGGATCAACATTTTAAACCCCAAACATTAAAAAAAACAAACAAGAAAACTGACTTTGAAAATGATGTTCTTTACATTCAAAACACAATCATGCTAACTGAAGAATTTCAAATGTTGGCTACAAATATAACATACAAGAGGCAGAATGAGGATATCTCTGTATTTAAATACTTAACATATTTGAGCTTAACTCCTGTTTTACTTGGCTATCATCATCAAACAAAAACCGGCATGAAGTTTCAAGCCTGTACTTTAGGGGGACACTGGCGCCAGGGCTCCTTACTGCTCTGTGCTATGTTGTGACGGCATGTTATGTTGTTAAGCTGTGTGTCTGATCACACCGGCATGATCAGTGACTCCAGAGGGTTAGATAATAAGACGGTGGCCTCGAGCCAAGTCAAGATCTGTACTGTAAAATACAATATTGAACAACTTCACATCCACCATGTCGTAGTGCTTTCATTACACTATCCCTCCCTTCACTCACAACGTCCCATCACTGTGTCTGAACTCTGACCCCCGTCCCTGTAATCTGAAGCACTGTCCCCAAGCTCAACTGTCAAAACAACACCCTCCACTGCTCAGCTCCAGATGTGTCAGCGTATGACCAAGGGAGGAGGGGTTTGCAAAGTGTGGATTTAATTAGGATGTAATGCAGAGACTGTATGTGAGGACATATATGGTGTAGAAGGATTGGAGGTCAAACTAGCATGGGATCATTTGGTGTACCCCCCCGCCCTCACTGCACCCCACCAGAGCTTCCCCTTCCCTACAGAGAGCAGGAACAGGCAAGCTCGACTAAGTCTGTAAATTCAACACACACACACTCACCTGAGGTCCAGATTAGCCTCCTTCCACAGCAGGTCCATTAACCTCAAAATCTGGAGGGTCAACATGTCTTGCCTCAAGTCTACGAAAAGGGGAAAATCTGTCTTAGTTTCAAAAATAAAACAATGCGCTTTTTTAAAGTAAAATGATAGTTTGCTTTAAAGGTGATGATCATTACAGCCTTGCATTATCCCCTTCTCTTTCTCAGTTCCTCCTTCCCAAACCTCCCTCCCACCTCCAACCATCTTTGATCCACATACCATCTCCATTCTTGAAGATGATCCCCAGGGTGTCTCCCAGCAGCAGCTTGTTGTTGTAAACAATCCAGAGTGGCTTCATCTTAGAGTCCATGTAACGACACCTCTCCACACTGATGGAAGGGTGAGAAAGAGATAATGGAAAGTGAGGCGTCATGAAATTAGGGGAGGAAAACTTCAACCGGATCAGAAGCTGGAGTGTCTTACTTGATGCCGGACAGCAGGACGTTGGGGTTTAGAGGAGAGTGCAGGTCTGACAGAGTCTCTGAGTAGCCGCTCTGCCTCAGACACGTCATCATGGCCTCCTTGGTCAACATTGCCTCCTTGGTCTTACTCCGGGCGTTCTTGATGGTTCCCAGCTTAATTAGCTCATTCACTGACTTTAGCTTACTGAGTGCTTCCACCTGGTGCAGCCAAAACAAACAACATGCAATAGAAGAGTTGTGGGTGACGGAGCAGTAATTCATTGTTTATTTGACGAATTAAACTGAAAGAATAGATGCATGCATGTCAGGTTATATTCAGAATACAGGCAGAATTGGCCCAAATCTGATTTTTTGCTCATATGTGACACATTTTTATTTTCATAATGGTGTAAAAATCACAAGGCATGAAATACAAGGCCACAGTGGGTAAAATGTCAATTTTGTTTGTTTCGTTGTTTATTTTCACATTTGGATCAATTCAATACCGTGACCAGTTCTCCCTGAAATGTGATATCGTCCACATTTAAAAAACAATCTGCCAAACAAAAATCACTGAATCTTGAAGTGTTAACGCTGCCTCAGAGACCACAGAGATCATTTTCCCTCAACAGACACTCTCAGGATTGTGCATTCTCTTCCAAACAGGAAGGCGGTCCAATAAATGACCACGCTGATGAGGAAGTAGGATGAGGCAACAGGAGTGACTGTCACAATGAACTGTGTACAGGGCAGAGGTTAGAGGGCAGGAGGGCGCTGCTGTTGTCACTGTGACAGGCTAAAAATATCATAAATCTACAAGCAGTCCTGCTGTCGTTCACTACAGACTGTAGTGGCTATTCTGGTGCTGGAGTGAGTAAGTCTGAATCAGAGCTGAGGAGCTGGACATAATCTCCTGAGGCAAAAAACATCACAAGAAAAACTGATAGAACATGTGTATACAACAAACTAGAAATGAGAGAAGGGCAATTTATTAAAAATGTATTTTCAATTATGATTTTGGCATTCATAATGACAACCAGACAATAGAGTGCTTTCACCTGTTTCTGCAGAGTTACAGACTTTACTGAATTTAGTTTACCGTAATGATGAATATGTATCAGCTTATTTTTACATATTTTGTATTTGCTTTCAATGCACTACTGTAATTGTTTTAACATAGATCAAATGTATTTATTCTTATTGTTTCACATTATTTAATAGTGAATATGTCTTAATTTATTCATCATGTTTTATTTTTAATTTAATTTTTATTTTTTGCTTTGTTATAGTTAAAGCAAGTCTACTAAGTATATATATATAAAAAAAAATAAACAAATGAATATACATAGTGATGGTTTCTATATGATTTATATATGTTTGCGTGTGTGTGTGTGTCCTACCTGTTTCTTTAGGACCTCAATATGAGGGATGCTACCTCTACAGTAGGCCTCCAGCATGAGAGCAAACTGGACTGAAACGGCTGGCATGTGGATCTCTGACCTGTAGAGGGCAGCAGAGCAGCAAAGGTCACAAGAGAAACATCTGCAGACTTAACCGTTCGCCTTTTCACAATCACACATTCTCTTTCCTTTTCTTTACAATGTAAACAAACATGTCTGTACAAACCGTAGGTGCCAGAAGAGGAAGTGTCCTATCTTGCGGTTCCCCTGGGCACGTTCCAGCAGGAAGTGTGTGAGGGCACAGTCATAGTAGGGCTCGTAACGCAACACCTGCACCAACTGTAGCAAGTACTGAGACAGCTCCTCATCACTGGTGAGGAGAGAAAGGAGGATGAGGAGGGTTGCTGAAAGGAAACTTTTAGTTACTTATAACTTATATAAGAAAAGAGTCAACACAGCACTTCCAGCAACTGCCACCTACAGTCATTTATGATCAAATAATGCAAGAAACTGCAGACAAAAACCAATGTAATATATAAAATGTGTGTGCATGGTTGGATATATGCGTGTACCTCATTTCGCGCAGGCAGCCCACAGCATATTCTCTGACATACTGGTCAGGGTAGTTGAAGTCCAGAAGCTCCAGGGCATCTCTGGGACACAGCTTGGGCCAGATCTGAAGCAGTGCCTGAAGCTGAGACACACAAACTGATACTCAGACATCCAACCAGAGATAGTCCCTCTGTAGCTCAGTGAAGAAAAACTTTATGATACAAGCCAGTGGACCAACAATTTGACAATCTACAGTACATGGATTTTGATCACTGTGTCCTTTTCTGTGAACACATTTGAGTTGATCAGGTATGAACCGAACAGTAAATGTTTTTCTGGTCTCCTGTGGCGCACTGCAGTGACCACTCCTTAGTAAACAGCCAGACAGGTTTGTTTTATGCGTGCTGGGATTGACTACTCTCCACTTTTCAAACACAGAACTGGCTGCAGGCAAAATCTCTCCACAAATAACATGCCGATGTGTTGTAACCACAGTATGTTTGCATAGAGCAGATGGTTTATCATAGTGCTAATTTTATTATTTATTCTAATCTTGATAAACTCTTTTAAAAGCCTTTTTTGTTCTCAAAGATGGATGCATAACATCAAATAAACATTGAATGAATCCCTTAATTCTAAATTTGTAAATTCAATATTCTCTCAATTTCTCTTTTTGATTTTTAATTTCTCCCTGCTGTGCTACTATACATGCTCTGACAAAATGCTCCATGGGGACCAATACTGTTCTGAAACCCAAGCTATGTAATGGCATTTATTTTCTCTTTTTACATTTTAATCAATGTGGCCTTGTATTTCAATACAATATACAAGTGCTGCAGCTCTGTAGCATCAACACAATCATTACTAGAAGTGGGAACAGCTAAAAAATATCTTTTATGCAGGACAACAGTTATGACATACATCATAGACAAAGAAAAAAAGGTTGAATTTTTATGATAAACTTTGTTTAAAATTGTAATAACATGGAATTAATATATAAACCACTTGTCACAAAGTGTCATATTAGAAATATGACAGTTAATGCTTAGTTATGGCTACGTTTGTGACTGAAACTTTTGAAATGTCTTCTGTTCAAGGACTGTTAAACTAAAAGTTAAAATTCCAATGATAATGCTGTTTTTTTGTTAAGTTTCTTTCAGGTTGAGTAACCTGAATTTTTGGGCCATCTCTTAGAGAAAACATATATAGCTCAGTGCGATGTCTGGTTTACAAAAGACAATCATTTATCCTCTTAAAATCAGATCCATACCAATACCCAAGTACTGTGCTCACAATGTCACATCCAATGTGAAATACCATTATTTTTTTCTTTAGCTTGTAACAATATAAAAAGTCATGCAATGACTTGATTACATTAAACTCTAGTTTAACCAAATTCCACATTTGAAAGACCCGACTTTGTCCTATTATTATGCATGCACACATTGCCTAACCTGGGCCATGTCCTCATGTTTGCTCCACTTGACGGAGAGTAGCAGCTTGGGCAGCGACTGAGGGAAACTGTCTTTGCAGTCGTAGCGTAGTGTCCAGATTAAATCCTTCTCGTTCTCACACAGCTGGGAGAGCGGGTCACGCTCCATGATCTCCTTCAGCTCAATGTGGAACTTCTTACCCCCACGACCCTAGGAGAGAAAATCAGAGTTACAACACTCAACAAGTAGAGTTAAAGAAAGTAAGGAGGAAGAAGGTGTAGAGTAGGGTAAAGATACACCAGAAAGGAGCCAGGATGCAAAGTGAAGAGATGATGATGAGCAGTAACTGCTAAGAAACACAAGATGGCAGGAGTGCATCAAGCATCCAGCATGCTTTTACATTAACTGCCATGAGAGCATCTCCTCACAATCCACAAACCAAGGCTTTAATATTGTTTTGGTTCAAACATCTTTTATGCTGTCTATTTAAAACGGAAACCTCCGAAACAGCTAGTAACAGAAATACAACCAGCAGGTTTCTTTATGGAGGAATAATAATAATATTTTTTTGCGTCAGTTAACATATCCACAGTAAAGAAAAAACAAGTTGGAGTCAATGCTTAGCTATGGTTACACACACACCTCACATTAAAGGGGGGTGCGTTCAGGCATGCCCTCTGCATAACAGAGCATTACATAACCGGCTGTAACACGCCCAGGAGTGGGTTTTCAGTTGAGGGGCGGTGGACACAGGAAAACATACATGTAATCTGATTAGAGTCTCTAGTTTTTCAAGAGGATTGAAATATTTTTGCAGCTACACCCTGCCAAAGTGATAACAATGGGTTTCCAGGGAAACTGTGCAAGAGTGTGACAGTGTGAGATTATACTATACTGGTGGTGTGTGTGTGTGTATGTGTGTGTGTGTGTGTGTGAGGGGAACAGACAGAAAAATGTTGCAGCATATGTAACAGAGCAACTTGATTTTTTAAAATTTGTAATTGCATTTACTCTGAATGCATAAAAATATGCAGGCATGTTGACACAGTTATCTCCTGCTGTACATGAACTCACCATGGTTGCGCAGTCACTTGCTCCAACGATCTCAGCTGCTTTTTCCAGTATCTGCAAAAAAAAAAAAAAAAAAAAAAAAATACCGTCAAGTGAACACACAGACTCGTAGAGCATTAGGCAAGCCAAGCACGTCCTGATCCTCTCATGATAACAGCTACCACTTCATCATAATCACTAGGTACAGTTATAGAAGAGCACTGGGGCCCTGCATGACAAATTCAACTGCAGTCAAGTCTTTTAAAAACGCCACAGGGGTCTCATCGAGTCGTCCAAGTTCAGCCACAGCCTGATTATGGTACAATTATGGAAGCCAGGGAACGGTTAAGTGCATGACTGCAGAAATGTCTTGTTCATGTATTATAAATTTAAGCTCACTGGCAAGTCAAAATGCTGGCAAAAAGGCCTGTGCCTGTGTGTGGGACAGAGAGTACAATAGGGGTCCGACCTTGTCGAAAGGAGGGAAGATGATGGAGTGTGACGAGTACTCGGGGAAGTGAATGTGCAGTGCTGTAGCGTTCTCAGTGTACGGGTTGGTCTGAATGGTTCCTATGGGGTTCAGCATCTCTTCAAGTTCATCTGAGGAAACACATAAAGATACACATGAAATAACATGCATTAACAGCGTGGTGGCAGTAACTGAAGAGGCTCGTTTAAACTAAATCTTGGAACCTTTCAGCTGTCAGTCTGACAACTTTTTATTCTATGTTTCTGCCATGGCCAGAAGATATCCTGGTAACAGATATCTGGGTCAATTCTACCTCTATATTTTCTCCAGTCTGATTAGCCACTTGAGATGTGAGGATGGATTTGGAGCTCAGAGACAGCTCTAAAAACAGAAATCTAGTTCTGACATTGCATTTAGATATCTGCATATTAATTCAGAATCATCTATAGGCAACTAGACAACATTTGTTGTCTGAGTAGCAGTCATCTATCATGGTTAAGCTGGCTTTGGCTGAATGCAGGTAATCACTGTGTGGAGAGGGGAAGAGGAGGAACACATGGTCTGAAATATGATTAAGGAACGTATTGGCTGTTAGCTTTTTTTCTCTCTCAACTTGTTGCTAACTGTTTTCTAAATGGAAGTCTTCACCAGGAAATCTGCAGGCTACACTGGAAGACCCTAAAATATCAGCCCTTGGCCTCAGAGGCTAAATCACAGGCTGATGAACTGCAACCAAAACTTACTCAAACATGATTGATCGGTACTACTCCGCTTACAAGTGGACTGCTGGAATGCTTCTGGTATCAAAGTCTTGTCCCGCAGGAATGCAGAATACGCTCAGAAATAAATTCTACCCTAGTTTAATTGCATTAGTAAATATGATGTATGTACCAGGAAAAGAAGACCAGCAATGCAGGATGATGTCTCCGGTCTTCAGCTGGCCTTTGTAGTCAAACACCATGGTGTTGACCCAAGCTATGGGGTAGTGCTGCAGCACACAAAGAGAAACGGTAGAATGAAATTGGAGTTCATAAGCGCTCCTTCTCAGCCTCTTATCTGATCCAAGGCTAAGTGTTCATGTCTGTCTTACCACTTTCCCTGCTTTGCGGATGGTCTGATACTTGTTTATGTGGGCATTTTTGGTGGACTTCTGCTTCTTGACCTTATCCATGACGGCGTAGATGGCGAAGCAGAGGCGCGTCATGCGTGGCAGGTCGCAGACAGCGATGTCAAACTCCAGCATGCTGTCTTTCCACGTGTGGTCGGAGCGTCCGCAGCTCTCACTGCTCACTGCTGGCTTGCACAGCAGCTCTGTGCCATGAAAGAGCCCCGCCCTCACCTGGACCTAGGTAGGTGGAAAGGGTGTGTGTGTAGAATGGCAGCAGTGGTATAGCATGTTAACAACTCTACATGCGGGTTTTGTGTGTGCAGCAACATTAATAAGAATATAAATGAGTGCTTTGTGGATATGGACAAAGCAGGAGTTTACCTTGGCAGTCTCCTCTGCGTTCACCTTGCTGCCGTTCACCAGGGCTATCTTAAACGGACTAGACACGTCCCACACACATGTCTGTACTTGCTGCAGAGGGAAGGTGAGAAGATTGAGCAGCATTAGCATAATGTGCTTTAAAAATATGTACTCCACAACACAGTGCTTCTTCACACCCACCAGTTCCCTGCACACACACACAAAAACAATGTGGGAGGTCAGGCAAGTCATTGTGATGTCAAGCCAAGTGGATTTGCGAGGGTCAGCAGTCAGCAGGAAAAACAGCATCACATGACACCTAGAGTCTATGAACATGACTAACTAGCACACTTCCTGCCGTTTGCTGCCTCCGTCTCTCTGTGTCTTCATGTGTTTAAATGTTTGTGCGAGTGTGATGGTGGTGGTTGTGATATTTCTCCATCAGATAAGAGGCTACATTTGTCTGTCTGCCTCTTCAATGACAGGCAGAAACAAGAGCTCCATGTACCGTGACAACCTCTCCTTCTGTTTTCTGCCTTTCTCAGTCAAGTTTCCTGCAGCACCACAGCAACAAAAAACAGGTTCCACTCCAGAAAATAAAGACCACTTCCTGTCACAGACAGCCACAATGCTATGGGGAAACTTATTCGTCCATCCAGAATCTCAGCTTGCTTCCATCGTCTCTGCATTGCACTGATACACTGTTTGTTTGTACTGCACTAGAACTGATCAGTTACAAAAGCTTCCATCAAGAAGAGTAACCAAAACAATCCTTAAAAGTATGATATTTCTGTCAAAATCACTGTATTCTACATGTCCTACATATAAAGATGCCGAAATAATACATAAAAAATACAAAGTTTAATACATAGTTTACCCAGACCCTGTGCTACTCCAAGCCATTATTGATTCTACGGAGACAAAAGGTCATGTGACAAATATTCATTCATTCAGAACTGAACAAAATTTAGAAATCTGAAAACAACCTGCCTTTGTCTTTTGGTGCAGGACTTGTATATTGCAGTGAAATACAAGGGCCACTGCAAGAAAAGTTAAAAAGAGCGACAAAAGTCCTGGAATGCACTGTGGTTGAGAGAGTTAAAACTGTTTTTAAGAAAATGTCAGATTGAGATTACAACATTAGAAACATAAATTGTTGGCCAAAACCAACAAAAATAACATCTGGGGCCTCCAAGCAACTCCCACAAGGAATCGTAGGCATTTATCTTGGTATGGGGGACCTTGGAAGAACGGACAGAGAAGGGCAACAGGAAACTGGAGACATAACATAGAGCAGAA